>CM076541.1:108031448-108430891 GCA_038429875.1 Poecile montanus
GCCACAGGGAGCTTTTTGAGATTTTTTTTTTTTTCTTAATCTGTGTGCTGCCAACCTACCCCGATTTATAGCTCAGGGCAAACCTCTGCCAGCCTCCATCTGCAAAAGGAGGGCGCCAGCTCTAACGGAGCATCAGGAAGGTTAATTAGTTAATGAATGTAATATTCTCTATAATTGCTACACGTTATTAATCCAGAGCAAAGTGAGAGGCAAGGGAAGGGATGTGTGCATGGTCAAGCTTGTGAACTCCATTCAAACATTGTCCATTCTGTCTGTCCATCCCTTGCTTGCTCCCTACCTGGGTAGGGGCTGATGCTGTTTGTCCATTGGTCCATCCCTGGGTAGTGATCCTGCCTGTACACCATCATGCTTCACTGCCTGATTTTAGGAATATTAGATTATAAACCCAGACAAGTAATGATTAACTTTTTCAGTCTGCATGCTTTCTCCAGTCTGGTACTGGGTGTTGTTTTTTCCCCCTAAGTGAGCCCTGGCCCTGCATTGACAGGGTATTAGGTTGTAAAGAAAGCCAGGAGGAATGAAAGGAAGGGAGAGAGGGGGAAGGGGGCGGCAGGGAGCCCTTTTCACCAGATCCAAGACTGGAATTTATTGGCAGGAATGCAGTAAATGCTCCAAATGCCAGCCCAGCTAAACAGTTTTCATAATTGTTATAGATCAGGGCACAACAAACATGAAAAGGACTTTTGTTTCAACCCTGCTTTTACCATATGTTTACATCCCTGTGAGGGATGCTGCTCACAGGGACCAGCATGGGGGAAGTGAGCTTTTTTTTGGTGTGGGTGGGAAGCACATTTTTATGTCGGTTTTCAGTCTTTGAGGAGAATTCTTGGTTGGTGTACTGAGCAGAGATTTTTTTTTTCGTATTGAAATGAGAGCGGCAGCAATGCCATGCCTGTGCATGGAACACATTTGCGGGGGAATCCTAACACACATCTGTGTATTAGGTATGTTATAAATGAAATAAAGTCAAATTTATCAATAATTTTATTGAAAAAATTTCAAAATTTAGTTATGGAAACAACCACAATCACAGTTAAGGTTGAAACGTCGAGCCCAGGATCAGCGCTGGGTGAACTCTGAATCAGTCTCTACCTCGCTGATTCCCCCAAGTTCACTGTCCTTTGGAGGAGTGAGTTTTTATACAGTTTCTACAGCCTGAGGCTGTACAGTTCTTTCTTCCAGAGTTTGTTGCATATTCATATTTACTGTAGGTTTGTTAACTAGATTTCCGAGAAGGGAGGAAAGGTTTGAGTGGCTTTAGGGGAACTGAGTTTTGAGATGCATGATCTGGAGATATTTTTTGTTTGGTTTGTTAACGAAGTTCCATGTGAGAAGGAGAGTTACGGAAACTGAGTATTGAAATGCATGGTCCTGAGAATCAGATCAGTCTGGTATCAGGCGTAAATCACTGAGTCGTTAGTACACCGATCTTGCTTGGGTGGGCCTTGTTATCCTTGGTGCCATTCTGTTCTTTTGCAAATTGTCCTTCTCCTCCGGCTCTGGGCTGTAGTGTTGCAACTCCTTGCTATGCATGTGTGTTTGATACATGTAACCAGTTTTTATTTCTTCTCACTGCTTATATACATATACAATAAAACACGAATTATACAACCATATATGTTATAAATGCATATCATATTATTGGCTTTTCGCAAATATAATAATGAATATTATATGTATAAGATTAAAAAAATAGCTGTAGTAATATAGTTTCCTTTATTTCTGTTATTGATGAAACTTAGAAATAGTGGTATAATGCATATATGTTAAGCTATGGCATAGTATTAAAACAAAAACTACTTCTGTTTGTATAACCCAAAGACTGAAAAAGATAGTAAGAGACCCCCCTGCATTCGTAAACTATCTTATCCAGATGAAGACAGCAGTGACCAGAACTCTGGGGGAGGAATTTATTGCATTTCTGGTATCAGGGAATGTAAATCTCAATGGCGCCAAGAGGATTGATCTATTGGGAAGGGGGCAAGAGAAAACTAAACAGAAGAACACCAAAGATCCTAAGAAGAATGTATGAATATGTATGAGAATTTATGGATATGTAGTAGGCTTCTGTTTTTAAAGGACAATCCTTTGTTAGTTAGGTGTGCTCTCTTGGCTGAATGCAGAGACACCCGGCCGTATCTGTATACTTTTTTTTTATCTCCTAATTGTCTTTTTATTAAAATTTTAAATTCTATAAGAAAAATATGTGAACCTCGTTTTTCACAATATATTACAGGTATCAGTTTGTATTTTGGTTTAAATCACAGTGGTCTTAAAAACTAGATTCACTTAATAAATTATAAAAAGAATTTAATATAAACAAAAAGACAATTAGGAGACAAAAGAAATAAAGCAAAGGGTTAAAACGGCCGGGTGCCCTGGCGAGTTGCCAGGAACAAACCTGGTATCCCGGGAACACTCTTTTTATCCCCCCTGCTGTGAGGGGTTAATGCATATTCAAAGCATGTCCCCTCCCTGGTTCCGCCTTCTTAGAACATGCTTTTGTACAATTTTTACTTTCTGCTGGTCAGCATATTTTTTGCTGGTCATTATTATTCTAGCTGGTCAGCATTATTTTGGAGTTTGGTTTCCTTTCTTCTGCAAATGGTCACTGGTCGATAAGAGTCGGGGCCTCTCATCCTTCCTTTTGAGGGCAGCTGGGCTTCACATCTTCTGCTGATAACAGTTTGGGCTCTATTGTTCTTCTCCTGATAACAGCTTGGGCCCCACTGTCTTTGCCCTCTGGGGTTTCTTTGCCTTGTACCTAGGAAATTCTTTTAAGCTTAAGACTTGTTAGCAAGAAAAAAGTACATACATAGCTAAAAAGTATGTAACATATATGATTCATCTGCGAAAGCCAATATCACAATACAAATTTATAACAGTGGGAAAATCAAACGCACTCAAGCTGTCCCTTTTTCCCCCGCCCCCTTCTGATAGTGGAGGAAACACTAGGAGAGATTATAAAATGGAATCACAATTTACTGAAAAATCACAATAACAACAAAAATATTAATAAAAGAGTGTGCAAAAGAGTGTTTTACCCACAAAAGGGTATTCACCACCAAACAAACAAAAATGCTTCACGAAGACAGCATCTGACCTGGTTTCCCAAAGGCAAAATGGCGACTGGCCCTCTGCTGAGCCATGTGGTGTATGGGAAGACAAAATGTTGGGTAGGCTTGAGGCTGAACTTTCTGTTATAAATCTGTATTGTGATATTGGCTTTCGCAAGTATTAAGATGAATATTATATGTTAAATACTTTTTGGCTATGTATGTACTTTTTTCTTGCTAACAAGTTTTAAGTTTAAAGGAATCCCCTAAGTACAAGCAAGGAAACCCCAGAGGGCAAAGACAGTGGGGCCCAAGCTGTTATCAGGAGAAGAACAAAAGAGCCCAAGCTGTTATCAGCAGAAGATATGAAGCTCAGCTGCCCTCAAAGGAAGGATGAGGGGCCCGGACTGTTATCAACACTGACCATTTGCAGAAGAAAGGAAACCAAACTCCAAAATAATGTTGGTCAGCAAGAATAATGATGACCAGCAGAAATAATGCTGACCAGCAGAAAAAAAACCCCATACAGACCATGTTCTAAGAAGGCAGAACCAGGGAGGGGACATACTTTGAATATGCATTAACCCCTCACAGCAGGATGGGATAAAAAGAGTGTTCCCAAGATACCAGGTGTGTTCCTGGCAACCTGCCAGGGCACCCGGCCGTTTTAACCCTTTGCTTTATTTCCTTTGTCTTCTAATTGTCTTTATGTTTATATTAAACTTTTTATCATTTATTAAGTGAATCTCGTTTTTAACATTTCTTACCCCAGCCAAAAACAGTGGAAAAACAGGGACAAGACAAAACCTGGTGGGACCTGACAGGGCTCTGAAACAGATCAGAGGACCCTTCTCCTGGGCCTGACTTTGCTGGAGCAGGACTGGAGCGCTTGGTGGTGTTATAGATACATTTTATATTGTTGGCTTTTCGCAAATATTAAAATGAATGTTATGTGTATAAGAATGAGAAATTTTGTTGTATTAATATAGTTTTCTTTATTTCTGTTATTGATGAAATTTAGAAATAGTGGTATAATACATATATGTTAGGCTATGGCATAGTATTAAAATAAAAACTGCTTTTGTTTGTATAACCCAAAGACTGAGGAAAAAAAATAGCTAGAGAACTCCTGCATTTGTAAACTATCTTATCCAGATGATATGCGGAATAAAAGGAACCCTATAACTCGCCGAGTAGTTATAAGAGCAGGTATGAATTTATTCAGCACTGAGGTGCATGGTGCATCTCCTCCAAAAAGCATGCACCCCTTTTTGATTTGGTTTTCCCTTTTTATTTTTTACAGACTAGGTTTACGCATACGCCTAATACATATTAATTTCCTAACCCCACCTGTCCTCACTTCATATTACAATTAGCTCCATGCCCCTTTCAGTCTTTTGGCCACCTTTTGGGACTTTAAATTCCTTCTTTCCACTTACAGTCTGAGGAATCTCCTTTATTCTGTGGTGCCTTTGCATCTTGTTTGTGTATTCCAGCTCTTTATCTTATCTTGCAGTCTGACCCTTTTCCTGATTTTGTCAGGGTATGGTTTTTGTCAAACACTTCTTTTAGTTAAGCATCTCTTTCTAATTCTTAATTTCTCTGTTTCACACATGAAGACAACAGTGACCAGAACTCTGGGGGGAGGAATTTATTGCATTTCTGGTATCAGGGAATGTAAATCTCAATGGCGCCAAGAGGATTGATCTATTGGGAAGGGGGCAAGAGAAAACTAAACAGAAGAACACCAAAGATCCTAAGAAGAATGTATGAATATGTATGAGAATTTATGGATATGTAGTAGGGTTCTGTTTTTAAGGAACAATCCTTTGTTAGTAGGTGTGCTCTCTTAGCTGAATGCAGACACCCAGCTGTATCTGTATACTTTATTTTTTTCTCCTAATTGTTTTGTTTTTTTTTATTAAACTTTTAAATTCTATAAAAATTATGTGAACCTCGTTTTTCACAGTGGTTCTGTCTGTGGCTTATGCTCTGGCTGCAGCTATGGCAGCTGCTGCAGTTGCAGGGGCTGCAGCTTCAGGTCCACACAGCTTGGCTGGGCCCTGTTCTGTGCTACTGCTGGTCTCTCCTTTTTCTTTTTTTCGGAGTAGCTTCTCGGGCTAACCAGTGCTTTCAGCACCAAACCAGAAAAAACGTGGCTTGGAGAAACAGGAAAGGGACTGCTGGTGGCAGAGAGGGGCTAGGTACACCAGGCTGACCTCAAAACCTGAAAACCCTTCCCTTGAGCCCAGAAAAAGATTACAGCCTTTCTGCCCTGGCTTCCTCTTGCTGAAACCATGTAGCCACCATGATATGGGTGGTATGGAATTAAACAGTGCTAGAAACTCCACCTCTTTTCTCTATAACCGTGACAGTTTGGAAATCTTAGATGGCTCTGCTTCAGTTTTTATTAAGGTCTTTAAAAGGTTTTTAACTTGCCACCCACACAGCTATATGTTGTTTATGGAGAGCTGTGGCTTTCCTAGGGACTATATCCCTGCCCTCCTGAGGGCATCACTGGGTACTAGGCAGCCTTGTGACACTGGAGCTTTATTTTTAATTTCAAAAGCTTTTTAATGTCTTCATCCTCTAAACCCGCACTTGGTGTCTGCGTTGAGGGGGGCTGTGACCCCAGGGTTGGCATGGCCCAGTGGCTTCTTGTGGCTTCATCATCAAAACAGGATTTTTGGGGATTTTCCTCATGGATCTGCATGCCCTTGTGCCTATCAGGGTGGTCCAGGAATCTTAGAAACCCCTGTGGATGTTGGCAGCAACCCTCTGGAAAGGGTGTCCCCTCTTGAAGCATCCCTTTATCCCACCTGACTGCCATGTTGAGGCTTGAGGAAGGGATTCCTATCCTACTGCTTTTCTGAAACAAGGGAAAAGTATTCCCACATCGTTGAGGGGAATAGAAGGAGATGCAGATAAAGAAGGTTCTTTAAATGAAAACTTCAAAAATAATTAGACTGACTGTATACTAAACAACAGCAAAGAAGCCCATTTACTGTAAATATTATTAATTAATTTGGCAGGCTACTTTATCCCCATCCTTCTTCTAAGGCTTTTCTCTGGACTGAGTCAAAATTTGTCCTTCAGAAATCATGGTACTCTATAATTTGCATGACTGATGGGGCCCAAAGCCTGGTATGGAGGAAACTGGAGTCAGTCAGCTTCTCTCTAACCACTGGAGACAGGCAGACAGGCATTTTTGGTGTGTGCCTGTGTATTCTCTGCCTTGCCTTGTAGCTCCAGCCTTACTTGGCTTTTAAAGAAAATGGGCACAAAAAAAAAAGCTGCTTCTCTTCTCAAGTTGTTTTTAGCTGTGGTAATCGATTAATCACCATAATTAGACAGTAGCAGTGACTAATAAGATGTTTATGAATCAAATTTCTGCTTTGGTGGACTCCATGAAATCAACGGTTTCACTTTGGGTTCTTTCTTTACCGTCCTTTGATGCAGGGGACATCAATCACCCCATATTTTTCAAGCTTGGACATTCCTCCTGGGCCAACCTTGGTATTTACCATACTGGTGCCCACTTGTGAGGCTTCATAGGTCTGCAACAACATGTTTGCAAGGACCCTTTCTTACTTTATTTTCTTTCTATTGTTATCCTATCCCTAAATTAACTCTCAAAGATTAGGCCTGGGTTCCAGGTTGGGAGAAGGTTGGCTCAAGGTACCACCTGGTTGAGGTGGGAACCTGAGAGGATCAGTCATCTCTACCCACTGTCTAACCCAACCTTATATTTGTCCTTATTTCACAAGAGGGCTTCCCAGCTGTGACAAAGGTGATGAAAGTTCTTGGTTGGATCACAAAGGGTCTGAGAAGAGCACTCCCAAGCTTGTAGGTTGCTGCTAGCATGAGTCTGAACCAAAGAAACATTTCCCTAGAAATATCAGGAAATCCCAGACTCCTTTCCCTGTTGGCTTCTGCCACATTTTATCCCCTTTGTTCCCATCGAACTTGCAAGGTTACAAATCCATTGGCAACATCTTGGCTTCTGGATGCCAGTCTTTAGAAAATATCATCCAACTAAATTCATGGGGGGAAATCAGTTGGACATTTATTTTCATGCAAGGTTGACTGATTTTGCTAGAAGCAAGGAGACATTTGAATGATTGGGTGGACAACTTGTTTAAAAATTTAAGAAATAATCTTAAGGCTCTTTAGCCTGCATGACTACTGTTTATGATTAGTAATAAGAGCTGCCTAGTTAGACACAAATTTATGGTCTAGCCTGTCAATCTGCAAATTAAGGACTCCATAAGTACCTACTGACACAATGGGCTGTAATAGCTCCTAAAGAGATATTATGGTCTATTGTGTCAATAGTCCACAGATTAAAGACTCTCTAAGTATATGTTGATGTGACTGACTGCCTCAGCTCTTTGGGGGCTCTTGTGTTGGTGTGGAGGAGGGGCCTCATGGGCCACCTTGGGTGGTGGCATCCCTGCAGTATGTAAGGGTTTATTTTCTCTGCAAACAACAGGAGCTTAACAAATGACCATGCCATCCTGAAAATTAGTTTTTCTGAAACCATCCCAGCTATCAAAAGCTGGGGGGTGACACTGTCTAGCCCTTGTGTGTAGGGAGATAAAAAAGTTTGGGGCAAACGTTGCTATGGGTGGTATCTTTGGGCTGCCACAAACTCTGTTAAAAGCACAAAGATCCTTTTCTGCAGCAGGATATATCCTTTGATTTTTTTTCTTTTGTTTTTTTTAAAGCATACCTGAAAAACTGTTTTTAAGGATTTTTCTTCAGTTTTTTTGTTTGTATCTTTATTGATGAACTGGATGAGGGGATCAAATCTACCATTAGCAAATTTGTGGATGACACCAAGTTGGAAGGGGGGGGGTCTCAATCTGCTGGAGGGTAGGAAGGCCCTGCAGAGGGACCTGGATAGATGGGCTGAGACCAACATCATGATGTTTAAGAAGACCAAGTGTCATGTCCTACACTTCAGCCACAATAGTTCCATGCAGTGCTACAGGCTGGGGGCAGAATGGCTGGAAAGTGGCCCAGCGGAAAAGGACCTGGGGGTGCTGGTTGACAGCTGGCTGAACATGAGCCAGCATGTGTTCATGTGGTCAAGAAGGCAAATGGCTGCCTGGCTTGTATCAGAGATAGTGTGGCCAGCAGGACCAGGGAAGTGATTGTCCCCCTCTACTCAGCACTGGTAATGCCACGCTTTGAGTGCTGTGTCCAGTTTTGGGCTCCTCGCTACAAAAAAAGGCATTGAGGTGCTGGAGTGGGTCCAAAGAAGTACAGCAAGGCTGGTAAAGGGTCTGGAGCACAAGTCCTATGAGGTAGCGGCTGAGGGAGCTGGGGGTGTTTGGTCTGGAGAAAAGAAGGCTCAGAGAGAACCTTATCATTCTCTACAACTCCCTGAAAGGAGGTTGTAGCCAGGTAGGCGTCAGGCTCTTCTCCCAGGCAACTAACAACCAGATGAGAGGACATAGCCTCAAGCTCTGCCAGGGGATGTTTAGGTTGGATATTATAAATAAATTCTTCACAGTAAGGGTGATAGGTATTGGAATGGGCTGTCCAGGGAGGTGGTGGAGTCAGTTTCCTTGGAAGTGTTTAAGGCAAGACTGGACATGGCACTTAGTGCCCTGGTCTAGTTGACATGATGGTGTTCAGTTATAGGTTGGACTTGATGATCTGAGGTCTTTTCCAACTTAATTGATTCTGTGAAACCATGGAAAATCCTAATAACCTAGTGATAGCAGCAAATGGAGGGATGCTTAATAATGAAATAAGAGTGCAGATGTTTATAGCATTAAACATTATCAGTTTGCTGGAGTATGGGAACATTCCCAGTTTGCTGGGAGTTTTCCAGGCATTTAGAAAGGGATGTGATTGCTCCAAGGAGTTCGTAAAACAATGTTTTTAACTCAAACAAGAATCCCAAAGCATTGGGTGATGTGGCTGCTAATTTTCTAGGATCTGGGTTTTTTGTGTCAGTTGGCACCAGACAGAGATGGGAGTTGGATAGTGGGTCACTGCCATGACTCCAGGTTGCACAGGATGAACACAGTGGGATGTTTTGGGGCAAAATCCACCTATTTGCTTAATTTGCCCAGATCCATGCTCATTGTCACCAAAAAAGCCTTTTGGGGAAAAAAATATCCATCACTGTAGGAAGCATTTCTGCATCATTTTTTCCCTCTGTAATAAATTATTGTCTGTATTAAAAATTCGAAGGTTAAAACTAAGACAAATGTGTTCACAATAAAATATGAAATGTAAAAAGCCTCTCCTCAGGGCGGAACAAGTTTCTCTCCAAAAATCACTGATTGCCGACTACACCCAGATAACGAACGCAGGCAGGCCCATCAACTCGAACAAATAGACAGGACACGGATCATCAAGACGACAATGGAGCTGGCTTGGAGAAATTATCTACCTCCGGACTCGAGCAACGCCCTGCAGAATCCTGTAAGGAACAAACTGATCGAACAAGAGACAAGCTCCAAAAAGATATGACTAGCCAGACCTGAGCATCTCGGTGTTGAAAAGGCAATCAGGAAAAGACAAAGGAGGAAACACAGCCGAGATATCCATCGGCACCAGCCCGGATTCCACCGCCCTGCCATGAAAACCTACCATTGCAATACATACAGAATCTCCTTTACATATGAGGAGATTCTGTCCGGACACTAGTTAATGTCATTATTCCATGTCAGGAAATCCATTCACTGGACAATCAAGGACACTTGGTGAATGGAACCTGCTTGGAATTTTCGCCCCAGGACAGAAAATCCCTATAAAAGTCGAGGCTTGGGAACCCTCAGGCGTGGATTTGGGAAACCTATACCTCTGGTGTAGACCCTGTCCACCCAGCGCTGCGCTGATCTTTTATTGTGGGTTTTTATTGCTGTTTCTTTTGTTGTTTATTAATAAATTTCTCTTTTTCTAATTAATATCACGAATTTGCCTTCGCATTTATAACACCTCCTTTCCTGCCTCTGATGCCTGAATGATGTTACTGGCTTTTCCCACCTCTTTTCCCAATGGATGCCAGAATCAGGGAGGTGAGTGGGAGAAGAGGGGCTCTGCTGGGGTCCCAATAACCATGAAAAGTGGCTTTGGTGGCAGGGAGGCTTGAGTCTACTTATCTAAGATCAACCCTTATATTCTCATGTCTTTTTGACTAGACATCCAGCCAACAGCTGAAGTCCACAAATGAAAGAGTCTCTGGTATATTTATACTGTGTTCTGGTGTAGTCTTCTAAAGAAATATAAATCCCGGATTACTTAAGATTCATCCTTGAGGTCAAAAATCATTGAAAAACCTAGTGGGATTCATTCATGAACTTCCAACCCTCCATAAGGGTCTGTTCATTCATTGCCAAGGCAGTTGTTTTTTTGTGGTTTGGGGTTTTGTTTGTTTTTTTTAATGTTCTGACAATTAAATAACTTTGTAAGCAGTAATGAGCTATTTGTTACGTGGTCTTCAATAACGCAAGCACAAATATCAAGTGAAAAAGGCTTCCCCCCCCCACTGCCTCCTGAAAAGGATGCTTTTATGTCCAAATACATAAAAACATGTAAGAATTTCAGTATGTTCAATGTGTTGCTCCAAAATGCCCTCAACTGTTGTAAAACAAAATCCCAAAAGCTCTGAGCATCACTGTCAGGCAGTTGGTGGGAGGGAAGCGATGGGTGGTCGAGATGAGGATGGATAAAAGGAGCATCCCCCCCCATGGACTGAGGGGCATTCCACCAAATTCCTCTATCTCCTGGGCATTACCCTCCTTAATGGGTGGAGGAAACACTATCCTGGGGATGTTTCTTGACCAACTGTGTGGGTGCGGAGGAGCCCGCCGAGCCCGAGATCCTGGCTCTCTCCTGGAGGCATGACACCTTTCACTCAGAGAGAGACAATGTATCGCTCCCAGGGCTCTTTGAGTTAGTTATGTTAAACTGTTGTGCCCCATTGGTGTTCCCCCCTGCTGTCCCACCCCGATACATGTAACTCAGTGTCCTGGGTTGATCATGATGTTAAATTGTATCCCCATTCGTCCACCTAACCCAGACACAGGTTTTGTATTCTTAAAATTCCATCTAAGAGTAAAAGTGAGTGGAAAAGAAGCACCGAGTCTGTTATCAGAGACTGTACTTGCTCCCCCCCCCCGCATCGGGAGTTTTGACTACAGCACAGACAGACAACAAGAGACAGATCGCCTTGGCTTTCCAACTAGCCGGAGCAGAGAGGTCTTCCTGGACTGTTTTCTTTCCCTTTTTCTGAAACAAATCGAACCTGCTTTGGACTGGGGACTCGGAAAAGCACCGGGAGCTTGCACCCGTGGACTACCGGGAGCCCAGCCTGGGCAGCGGCATTTTCCAGCGCCAGAGGGACTGATAACAGAGCGAACACCCACAGGAAAGAGACCCTCTGAAGTTTGTCATCTCTTCTGAAGGGCGAGAGGTTTTGTAATTTGATAACGTTCATTTTTGTGCTGGTTAGTGCTGTGCCTGTGAAATAAACAGGTTTTTTCCACTTCTCTCAGAGAAATCTCTTTCCGAACCGGTTGGGGGGTGGGAGAAAAGGGCCACATGGGTTTGCTTCCCAGGGGGAGCCCCCATTGGAGGTTTTCTCCCAAATTTGCCCTAAACCAGGACACTCGGGCTCCCCCCGCCCCTCTCCTCTCATATAAATATCCCGGGTTTTTCCCTGTTCGGCAGATTAGCTGTTGCTGGCACCCTTCGCCAAAGCTCTGCCTGAATAAAGGTTTGTGCTTAGCGGAACGCTGGACCAGCTTTCTCGTCCCTGCTTCCTGTGTCGCCTGCCCTCTGCTGCTGAGCTGAGCTGGAATCACTCGACTGCCCGAAGCTGCTCACACGTGCTTTGGTCCAGCCCTTTTCAGGGCTGCCTCTCTAGAGAAGTCATGGTGCCCCGGGCTTTCTGTCGCCATGGCACAACTGGGGGCACCCCATTTAGGTTAGGGGAGAGGTAACTCAAACCACCCACCTTATCCCCCTTTATTCCCTTGTGTGGTGCCAGGTTTCAGCAGGATGTAAAATTATTGGCAACAAAGTCTTGAGACGCAATGAAAAAGGGAGGTGGAAGGACAAACTGGAGTGCACCTTGATTAATGCTATCCCAGGGACCACCCCCCCACTGCCAGAACTACCATCCCCACTTTCACCCAGGAGTGAGGGTCCCTATTTTGAGGCATACACAGCCAGGCCCATTTTTAGTAGCTGCCTCCAGCAACGGGACAAATATTTTCCTCACTGGGATAGAAATGAGGAAGTTAAAAGTGTGCGGCTGGGTTTTGTTTTCTTTTAAAAGCACAGTGGGGGGCTTGAAGCACAACTCAGACAGGAGAAAAATACCTGCACTGGGGAAATGGACTTATTAATAGAAAAAAATAAAGAAAATGGGGCAGCCAACATGTCACTGCCATTGCTTATGCTACACAGAGGGGTTTGGGGGTCCACAGAAAGAGCTTTGGGGTGCTCGGTCACCCACTATTCCCATTCCCATTGATGCCTAGAGAGGCTGACCTGGAACAGAGGCTAGACAGAGTTAGAGGAATAAAGTAGGTATTTATTAAAAGGCCTTCAAAGGATATACCTTGGGCAGTACAAGAGCCTGGCCGGGGCTCTGCCCAAGATGGACCCAAGATGGACGACCAGTCATGAATCTTCACACTTCTATAAGTTTTGGTCCATTTACATATTGGGGTTAATTGTCCAATTACAGCTTCAGGTTATGAAGTCCCATCCTCTTTGACTGTTTTCCTCAATTTGCCATTGTTTATTCTTCTTGAGCCTAAAGCTGCAATGGTGTCCTTGGTTCTCAAGTTGGAAAAGGACTGTTTTGTCTAATTACCCTATGAAGAGAACTTGCAAACACTTTATATGAAGTTCAGAGTCACACAATAAAGTAGCACAGAATCTGAAAATATAAAAGCTAAAACTTAGGGCATCATTTCCCCCCTTCAGAGGCTTGACAAGGCCTTTACCTTGTTGAGTCTCTATTCTAAATATCTACTAATAATAGGTATTTAATAACAGATAAGTATCTAACAATAGTAAATAACTAACAATAATAAACATCTAACAACAATAAATATCTAATAGTAAATAAATATCGAACAATAGATAAATATCTAATAACAGAAAATAATTATCAATAGTAAATATCTAATAATAGATAAATATCTAACAAGAATAATAATAATAAACAATAATAAACAGTAATAAACATCTAACAGTAGTAATGTCTTGCATAGTCAGGTATCATGCAAAGAAGAATAATGATTATTATGAACAGTTCTTTAGGCACAGAAGAGGAATCATTTAAAACATGCTTTTGTTTCCATCAGTCTGTTTTTTCAGTTGTTTCAGGAGCAGAAGCCTTCTTAACTCTGGAGTAGTGAATCCAGGGTCCTTTGCCAGCAACTTTGACGGTGGTGAGGGTGGTCCGCAGGACTTGGAATGGTCCTCTCCACTTGGCTTGTAGAGAATCACTGTCCCACCACTCAACATAGACCCAGTCTTCAGGTTGGAATGGATGTGCAGGTGTGTCCAGCCCTATGGGTCTGGATAGCACGATGTAATTCTGGAGCTTCTGCAAAGTGGAACTTAAAGCTATTAGATATCTCTGTAAATCAAGTTTCCCCTTTATGTGAATTTCATCTGGAACATGTAGAATCTGATATGGTCTGTCATACAGTATTTCATAGGGACTGATGTTATCCCTCCTCCTTGGTTGTATGTGGATTCTCAATAAAGCTATAGGCAAGGCCTGAACCCATGTCATGGATATTTCCTGACAAATTTTGCTAATTTGTGTTTTGAGAGTCCCATTCATACATTCAACTTTACCACTCGCTTGAGGTCTATAAGGTGTATGCAGATCCCAAGTAATTCCCAAATCCAACTAACTTCCTTAACCACTGTTGCAACAAAATGTGGTCACCTATCTGATGACATCCCCAAGGGAACCCCGAACCTCAGAATTATATGATTGAGCAAAACTTTCACCACTTCCTTGGCTGTGTTCGTGAGACAGGGGTAAGCCTCCGGCCATCCACTGAAGGTGTCAATTAATACCAACATGTACCGGTGATTTGCGGAATAAAAGGAATCCTATAACTCGCAGAGTAGTTATAAGAGCAGGTATGAATTTATTCAGTGCTGAGGTGCATGGGGATATCTCCTCCAAAAAGCATGCACACCTTTTTGATTAGGTTTTCCCTTTTTATCCTTTACAGACTAGGTTTACACGATACGCCTAATACATATTAATTTCCTAATCCCGCCTGTCTTCACTTCATATTACAATTAGCCCCATGCCCCTTTCAGTTCTTTGGCCACTTTTTGGGACTTGAAATCTGTTTCTTCTGGCTTAGGGTCTGAGGAATCTCCTTTATCCTGTGGTGCCTTTGTCTTTGCATCTTGTTTGTGTATTCCAGCTCCTTATCTCATCTTGCAGTCTGACTCTTTTTCCTGTTCTTGTGGATTAGGGTGTCAGGGTATGGTTTTTGTCAGACACCCCTTTTAGACAAGCATTTCTTCCTAATTCTTAATTTCTCTGTTTCACGGTATCCCTCTTTGCATGGTAACTGCAAAATCTATTTGCCAGTAATCTCCAGGAAGATCCCCTGCCTTTGTTACTCCTAACACCACTCTTTTCCTCATGTCAGGGTTGTTTTTACAGCAGATTTCACTTTTGCTCACTACTGATTGTACAATATCAGTCATTCCCTTTCCTATTACTACCTTTTTTAGATGTTTCAAAATATTTTCAACCCCAAAATGTGTGTTTTCATGTTCTTTCTGACCTAGCTCCCAAAGGATCAGGGCTGGGACTACAACCTGATTTGCTGGTGTAACCGCCCATCCACTTTTTGTGATCTCAGCTTTGAGAAACTTGATTAGTTTGTGGCCTGCTTGGTCATATTTTGGGGTGAACCCTGAAAAATCAATGTCTTTTTCTGGAATTACTGCAAGAATACCTTTTCTACAATTCCTCTTGCTGCTTTATCAGCAAAGCTATTTCCCAATTCTGGAGTGGTTTTCCCTTTCTGGTGACCCATACAATGCGTGATAGCTACTTCTGCTGGATTTTAATGCTCTCTAAGAGAGCAAGTATTTGTTCAGCATGTTTCGATTTGATTACCTTGAGCGTTCAGAAGTCCTCTCTCCTTCCAGATGGCTCCATGGGCGTGAACAACACTAAATGCATATTTAGTCAGTCCATATATTTGACTTCTTTCCTCTGCTCAGGTCTAGGGCTCTTGTCAGTGCAATCAGTTCAGCTATCTGTGATGACACATCTGCTGTCAGGGCCCTTGCCTCTGTCACCTTGTCCTGCATGGTCACTGCATAGCCTGTCATCCTTTTGCCATTTCTCATGAAACTGCTCCCATCTGTAAAAAGCTCCCAGCCTGGATTTTCCAGGGGCGTATCTTTCAGGTCTTGTCAGCTGGAATAGACCTCTTCAATTATCTGCAAACAGTCATGATCAGGCACATTGTCAAATAAGGTGGAGGACAGAAACATGGCAGGGTTAACAACAGAAGTTGTTTTCAGGGTAACATCATCCTGTTCTAATAACAGCAGCTGATATTTAAGCACTGTTAATGGACAGACAATGTCCCTGCTTTTGTTCAAGTACAGCTGCTATGGCATGGGGTACATACACTACAACTGTCACCCAAGGGTGAGTTTTCGGGCCTCCTGGATCAAGATGACAGTGGCCGCCATGGCTTTCAGGCACCCTGGTCAGCCTTGGGCAACATTGTCTAGCTGTTTGTAAAAGCAGGCCACAGCCCTCCATTGGTTCCCGAGGCGCTGTGCTACTACCCCCAAAGCCACATTCAGTCTCTCGTATGTAAAAAGTTCAAAAGGTTTAGTCAAGTCTGGCAGTCCCAGTGCTGGACCTGACATTAGAGAGTGTTTCAGCTGTTTAAAAGCTGCTCTGGTGTTTTCAGTCCATATGATAATTCATTTTTTGGCAGCTTTTATTGCTCCATATAAGGGTTTTACCAGCAGTCCAGAATTTGCTATCCACAAATGACACCAACTTACCATTCCCAGGAAAGTTTGCATCTCTTAGGGTGTGGGGCTCTGGGAGTTGACAGATGGCTTCTTTCCATTCTTTGCTGAGTTGTCAGTGTCCACGGAAGATCTCAAGCCCCAAGAAAACTACTGCTTCTTTAGCAATCTGTGCCTTGTCTTTAGAAACTCTGTACTCACTCATTCCCAAGAAGTTTAATAAACTTACAGTAAATCGTATGCAGTCATCTCTGGTTCTAGCCGCAATCAGGATGTCATCCACATATTGAAAAATAACTCCTTCTGGCTTCTGTCTTTTCCAGTCTTCTAATTCCTTTGCTAGCTGGTTTCCAAATATTGTTGGGCTATTCTTGAAACCTTGGAGTAAAACTGTCCAAGTGAGTTGACTTTTCCTCCCTGTCCTGGGTTTTTCTCACTCAAAAGCAAAAAGCTCTTTGTTGTTTTTGTCCACAGGAATGCAGAAAAAGCATCCTTCAGGACTACAACAGTAAACCACCCTAATTTGTCTGTCAGTGTGGTCAAAACAGTGTAGGGATTGGCTACCACTGGGTGTATGTCCTCTAATTTCGTTAATTGCTCTCAAATCTCGTACTAATCAATAATTCTTATTATTTGCTTTCTTAACAGCTAATATGGGGGTGTTGAATTTGGACACACATTGAACTACTAAACCATATGGAAGGAATTTTTCAATTACAGATATTAATCCCTTACGGTTCTTGTGAAAAACGAAGTTCACTCCTGTAAAATTTTAAAAAGGTTTAATAAAGACAATAAGAGACATAAAATAATACAAAGACTTATGGCCAGGTGCCTTGGCGCGCTGCCAAGAGCACACCTGGTATCTTGGGAACACTCTTTTTATCCCATCCTGCTGTGAGGGTTTAATGCATATTCAAAGCATGTCCCCTCCCTGGTTCCGCCTTCTTAGAACATGCTCTTGCACAGTTTTATTTTCTGCTGGTCCGCATTTTTTTTTGCTGGTCATCATTATTCTAGCTGGTCAGCATTATTTGAAGTTTGGTTTCCTTTCTTCTGCAAATGGTCAGTGTTGATAACAGTCCGGGCCCCTCATCCTTCCTTTGAGGGCAGCTGGGCTTCATATCTTTCCCCCCTGCCAACGTCCTGGTACCGGCTTTTTGATAACAGTTTGCTCTCCATTTCCTGCTGCTGATAATAGCCTGTTTTCCACTGTCCTTCTGTTGGAAAAACAGCTTGGTCCTCCCATTGTCTTGCCTGTTGGAGTTATCTTGCCTTGTCCGGATTAAACATATCCTTACCATTCAGAATTCCTATCTAAGCCTATAACTTGCTAAGAGAGAAAAGAATATAGCAAAAGCATATAGCGTATAACATTTATCAGAATAATTGTGAAAAGCCAATATTTACAACATGAATTCACAACAATCTCTCCTTTTATCTTTTTTATAAATCATTTGGCTTGAGCAATAATTCTTGTTTTCTAGCTTCTAGCACTCATTCATTTTTTTCACAAATCAATTTAGCTTCTTCCAATGGATCTTTCACATTATTTTGTTTTCTTAATACCATGGTTTTTTGTGCTGTTCCAGATGTAGCCAATTTTGGGTCTGTAGGCATTGCTACTATTTGCATGCCTTGCACTACTTTGGTGATTAGTGTCATGGGTTAGCTTCACCTTTAAGACCGAGTGAAAAAAAGAGGAAGTTGAAGCTACTGGTGACTGATGGGAGTTTTTCTTCCTGACCAATTATCAGCCATTTCCAAGAATTGACAGCAGATCTGACCATTAAAAAGTGAATTCAACTTGTAAACACCCCCTTAAGAAGTACATGCTGAGCTATCTCACTCTCTTTCTGGTTTCCGGCGTTTGAGAGGTAACAAGCTCTGTGTTAGTTTCTCCCCCCCCTCCCAGGCCCGGGACAAGGCCATAGGGATGGGGGGGGAGGAGGAGAGAAAAAGCTGAGCTTAACACTTTTGTTTAGTGTTCAAGGTCTGCTGTTAGACTGAAACCTGACACTATGAACTTTTGCAGCTTTCTTAAAACTTTTAATTCTTTTACTACCTGAATAAACAAACAGATTACTCTTTTTTTTCTTAGAAAAGACAGAGAGAGAGAATTAACATGTAAGACATCATAAAACTACTAAAAACAGTGAAGAAAAGAGTTAAGTTTAAATAAGAAAGAGAGAAAAGGAGATGCTTGTTGCTGAAAAGTCTTTCTGTTGCAGCTATGGAGATGGACAGTAGTTTAAAGACTCCTTTAATTCATGACTAGAGTATGGGAGGAATAGAGTATTCAAAGGGTGGACTTTAAAAAAAGAAGAGTGGTTATGATGCTGTGAGTTGCTGGAACTTGTGAGTGAAGTGAAGATTTTAAAGCCTTAAAGGAGCCAAAGAGATGGCTGTTTTCCAGGAGGGCTCACAGAGAGAAATGAAGATTTCTACCTTTGAATTACTTATCCTTAAAAATGGCATCCCAGGACTTAAAATGACCCTTGCACACCTCGGAAGAGTGTACAATGGGAGGAGTAGACTCTAGAAACTCCATGGATTAGCAGAAAGAGAATTCTGTTTCTCTGCAGAGACTGATGAAAAGACTCTAAAATTGAGACTGTTTTTGACCACCAAGATTGTAAAACTATTTGTTTGTCTCTATGTTGTTATGTGTACAAAGAAATAGTCAAATAGTGAAAAGAAAAAGAGTTTTCTGAAAGTTTATTTTAGTAGTCTTATTCTAGTAGTTTGTTAATAAACTGTCTTTATTCTTTTTAAGTTTTAAGCCTGTTTTGCTCTTATTTTAATCCATATCTCTAGCAAGAAATAAGTAGTTTTTTGTTACTAGCTTAAAACCACGACAATTAGTTGGATGAAACAGGGGATTAGACAAGGAAGGAATATTAAACCAGCTGTAGCACATAGGAGGAAGAAACCTAGCTTCTTCCACCATTCTGTCCCCAACAGGTTATTCCACCAGTTAGTGGTCATCACTGACTCCCATTTTTGGACTGGCACATGGGCTATTTTTCTGATGTTCTTAGCGATATCTAGAACGGCATTTCCATTGTCATCGATTTGCAAACAACAATCTGATGTATTAAATTTCCCGCAAACACCCTCCTCTTCAGCCAATAGATAGTCCAAAGCCAGTCTATTCTGATATATTACAGCTCTGGCTTGGCGTTGCTGACTGACTATTAATTCCATAGCCCCATCTGCTTCATTGGTTATGATTTCTACTACAGCTTGGAGTCTTATAATGCGATTTAACATGTAAATTGGGGTTTGATATCCCCAACTTCCATCTTGTGCCCAAGTAGCTGGCCCATATGTTTCCAATATGTGTTCAGGGGGCCATTCCTCATCTCCCCATTTTTGAGGTCCTCCAAACAATTCCCTTTTATTTCTTTTTAGGTCCTCATAAACCGGCACTCCCAATTGATCTCCATCTGGTCCTGGCAAAAGGAAGAATCCTGGTTGAATGATTCCCAGAGTACAACTCCCTTTCCATTGTGAAGGGAGCTTTGGGTATGCCCTTTTCCCACATATCCAAAATAAGCCATCTGGTGCCTTCCAATAGTCATTTTTCTGTTGATTTATATTTTCCCAAAATTTAGATATTTCTGGGATTCCAGAGTAAGGATTTTTCCCTTTACCATTACATCTGAAGAGTCTGGTTCGATTATCATACACACAATTCTTTTCTTTTACTTTTCCTTGAGTCCAATACAGAGTTGGTTCCTCTGGGATCCACCATGCAGAAGTTCCATTGCTAACCTTATACCTTTTACAGGGAGTTTTTCCTATTTCTTTAAGAAACTTCTTACCAGTCCGCCATAAACATTCTTCCCCTATCACTGTTGAACTTAGAATCCATCCTTCTGGTTGAGTCCCCCCTCTTATATTGGTCTGGTTCTACTTAAGGGGTTCCACCGGGCCTATGCTACTACCTTTCCATGGCCATTCCTCTGTCATCAAAGCTCCTCCACAGACCCAACAGTTTGTTATGTTAAGTTCTTTACTTATCCTCTCCCCTAAATCCACAAACAGGTTTTTCCCTAGTCTTGAGATATCTATTTCCCCTTTTAATTGCTGTTTGAGCCTTGCATACAGGTCCTGACGTGAGGTTAAGATAGGTTTAGGTTGCTGTGTTGGTTTTATCTTTTTTCTTATCACTTGCTCTTTTATCAAATCTTGGGTCTTTCCCTTGACCGCCCCTGTGAAGCAAATCCATTTTTCCCCTTTTGGGCAAGTGCTTCCCAATCTAGTACCACTGACTCTTAAGTTTTCTGTGATCCAATATTTTTCCCCTTTATGTATACAGGTACTTAACTTGGATGGGTTATAGCAGTGACTATTGATATTGGTGTGGGTAATAAGAAAGAAACCCCGGCGTCTTTCCATGTAAAGTTTTTGATAGCATTTGTAACATGGCTTTGCTGGTGTCCCAAAAGGGAAAAGGATAAGTGACAGAAGAAGGAATAATAGGGGACCAGTATGGCTTACACCCCTACCCATCCTGCCTATGAGGTTGCAGCTCACAGCAGGTGTTTTATATTCTTGGTGGTGAGTTGTAGAGGCCAATCTGGTCTTGCCCCCTATTTCCTTGTCACTTCCTCTTTTGTAATTTCTAAGCAAATCTCTTTTGACACCTTTTAGCAGTAGTATCCCACCAATCTTCAGGTATTTCCCATTCAACCGGCACCAGTAATTCCCATCCACAGAGCAGAGTTATTATTTCAGTTGCCTGCAATTCTGTTTGGATAGAAGATCGATTATGTGCTCGACACTCCCTACAACAAGAACACCGATTGTGTGAGCTGCAATACCAATTTTTCCCACAAATTAAACACTGATATATTTAACCCAGCTAGCATGTCCCGTATTGGGATGATTTATACAAGGTATAGGGTGTGGCACTGATGGAAGTTGTGATTCTCCCCCTTCTTTATACAGATCACAGGCCAAAGCAAAAATATGAGGATCTCCTGACCGAAACAGCCCCGATCCTCCTGTTTGGAGTGGGAGTATTCCTCCCCAAGGTGGATATCGAAGGTGTCTCAGAACTTGTCCAGGCAGGACTTGAAACTACTGATACAGGCTTGGTCTCACTTCCCAATTAGGCGTGATTCTTTGCTCATCCCTTGGATCCTGTGGATTGTCCCAGTTCATTACCACCCAGCTCCCACTTTAGAGTCAATTTGGCATCACCCGGTCCAGAAGTTATAGTCCACTCCTCCAGTCTCTTCACAGGTCCCTTGATTCTACTGGCATGGATCCAACCTCGGTCCCTGGTCTGGATTGCAGCCTCCGTTGTCAGCAGTACCTGAAAAGGACCTTCCCATTGAGGAGTTAAAGATTGTTCCTTCCACGTCTTTACCAGTACCCATTCTCCTGGATGAATATTATGAATTTTGAGCTCCAAAGGGGTGGTTTGAGGGATCATTCCTTTTAGCCTTAAGTTTTCAAGTGTTTTAGCAATTGTGGTGACATATTTTCTGACACTTATTTGCCCTACTTCATAAGTGGCAGCTTCATGTTGGGTGGTAAGGAAGGGTAGTCCAAACATCATTTCATAGGGTGACACTCCTAGGTCTGACCTGGGCTGTGTCTGGACCCTTAATAGAGCCAGAGGTAAACATTTTACCCAGGACATCTGGGTTTCAATCATTAATTTTGTTAAGGTCTTCTTTAAAGTTTGATTCATTCTTTCCACCCGGCCTGAACTTTGTGGGTGCCAGGGGGTATGCAATTCCCATTTTATTCCCAAGGTTTGGGTTATTTGCTGTAAGACTTCAGATGTAAAATGTGTTCCTCTATCTGAGTCTATTTTATTAATCATTCCATACCTGGGAATAATCTGTTCCAAAAGAGTTTTACACACCACATTAGCTGTGGCCCTGGCAGCGGGAATAGCTTCCACCCAGTGAGTTAAGTGGTCTACTATTACCAATAGGAACTTCCATTTTTGCACTTGGGGAAGTTCAGTGAAATCCACTTGAATACTTTGGAATGGCCGTAAGGCTAATTCACGGCCACCTAATGGTGTTTTTCTCATTATTTTTCTATTTACCTTTTGGCAAGTTATGCAGTTTTCAGTTATTTGTTTTGCTTCCCCAAAAATTCCAATGCATCCAAAATCCCTTAGAAAGTGATCACACAAAGCCTGAGTACCCCAATGAGTTTTCTGATGCATATCTTCTAATATTTTCCTGGTGAGTGGCTTATTAAGTAACTGTCTCCCATCAGGGAGTTTCCACTTTCCAGACTGATCCCGTTCTCCCCCTATCTTAAGTAATTATTTTTCTTCTTTCTCACTAAATTTAGGGATTTCCAATTCTTCCCTGTCTGGGGTTAAAATTAGCATTACTCATTTGTCCCCATTTTCTGCCGCCTCTTTAGCTTCCTGATCTGCCAAGTTATTCCCTCTTATTTCGGGTGTCATTCCCTTTTGGTGCCCTTTGATATGTACTACAGCTATCTCTTCAGGCAGTTTTAACACTTCTAAAACTTCTAAAACAAGTCCCTCATGTACTAGTCCTTTCCCTTTTGAGTTTAGTAACCCCCTTTCTTCCCAAATTTTCCCAAAGGTATGGATTACTCCAAAGGCATACTTTAAGTCAGTATAGATGGTCCCCTTTTTATGTGCTAAATGCTCCAGTGCTCTTTATAGAGCATATAATTCACAAGATTGAGCAGACCAATTTGAAGGTAGACTTCCTTTTTCGATGGTGTGCATATTTTCCCCATCAACTACAGCATATCCCAACATTCTTTTTCCTTGCGAGCATCTGGATTGTTATAAATGCAAAGGCAAATTCAGGATAAAATAAAAAGAGAAATTTATTATAAAACAACTAAGAACAAACAGCGAGAAAAACCACAATAAAATGGACAGCGCAGCGCTGGGTGGACAGGGTCTACACCAAAGGTATAGGAGTTCCCAAATCCACGCTTGAGGGTTCTCAAGCCTAGGTTTTTATAGAGATTTTGTGTCCCCAGGCTAGAATTCCAAGCAGGCTCCATTCACCAAGTGTCCTTGATTGTCGGGTGAATGGATTTCCTGGCATGGAAAAATAGAGTTAACAAGTGTCCGGACAGAATCTCCTCATATGTAAAGAGATTCTGTATGTTTCTTGATTTTATTTCAATTTGTGTCATCAGGGCAGAGTGGTGGGATCCGGGCCGGAGCCGATGGATATCTCGGCAGTGCTTTTCCCTTTGTCCCTTTTTATTGCTTTTCCAACAACGGTTTGACAGGTGGGGTGTTCAGGTCTGGCGATGACTATCTTCTCGGGGCTCGTCTTTTTGTCGACCTGATTGTTTCCCAACAGAGATCTGCAGGGCGTTGCTCAGGTCCGGCGATGGATATCTTCTCCGTGCCAGTTCTTTTGTCCTCCTGATGGCCCTCGTCCTGTCTATTTTTCTGGGCTGATGTGCCTGCTTGTGTTCGTTATCTGGGTGTTGGTTGCAATCTGTTGCCTCTCGGAGGGGAATCCCGACCAGACCCGGAGAAGGATTTTTTTACATTTTGTATTTTATATCATTACAAACATATATATCTTATTTATACCTTTTACGAATTTTTATTCATAGATTAATTTATTACATGGATGAACCATCAACATATATTTTTTTTCCCTCCAAAAGGGCTTGTTCTGCTAAATCTTCCCGAACTTTAGTTTGGCATTGTATAATTTCCAGACAATTATGTGCCAAATCGTCTTTTGGTTCCCCATACAGAAATTGGGCCGGATTGAGACTCCTGCTTGTTTCTATTGTCAAATCATTATTGTCAATCAAGATTGCTTCATATTTTAACATCCTGGAGTCTGTTAACCATTTCTCAGCTTTTTGATTTAGCACATTTCAGACAGCATGGGGTGTGCATACAATTAATTTACTTCCAAAGGTGAGCTTACGGCTTCCCTCCACCAAAATAGCAGTAGCTGCTATTACTTGAATATATACTGGCCAGCCATGGCTCACTGGATCCAATAATTTGGATAAATAGGCTATTGGTTTCTTCACCCCCTCCCCCCCCATTCTTGAACTAAAACCCCATGAGCTACTCCACTCTCCACATTCACATATAAATGAAAGGGTTTTTCTAAGGAGGGTAGGCTCAGGGCTGGTACTGAGGCTAGTTTCAATTTCAGTTTTTCTAATTTATCATCATCATCATCTTTAGTCCATCTTATATTGTCCCCTCCTGTCAATTTCTCATACAAAAATTTTACTGCTTGTGTGTATCCTTCAATCCACAAGCTACAATATCCCAGAAGTCCTAGCAGTTTCCTAACCTCTTTCTTTGAAGAGGGAGGAGGAAGGGATAGGATCCCTGCAATTCTTTCAGGATTTAATTTCCTGCTACCTTTGCTTATCAGGTGACCAAGATATTTTACCTCTGATTCCACAAACTGTAACTTTCCTTTCGATATTCTGAGTCCTTTTTCTCCAAGAAAATTCAGAAGTTTTATAGTAGCTTCTTTAACTTCAGCTTCTATTTCTCCTGATATTAGGAGATCATCCACATATTGGATGATTTGTATTCCTACAGGAGTGGGGAAA
This sequence comes from Poecile montanus, assembly GCA_038429875.1. Taxonomy (NCBI): domain Eukaryota; kingdom Metazoa; phylum Chordata; class Aves; order Passeriformes; family Paridae; genus Poecile; species Poecile montanus. The sequence goes on from CM076541.1 coordinate 108,056,114, forward strand.
GTTTGTAGTATCTCTTCTAAGGCTTGCCCAAATAGATTTGAGGACTCTGTGAATCCTTGTGGTAATTTTGTCCATCTTAATTGTTGCTTTCTCCCCCTATTTGGATCTTCCCATTCAAAGGCAAAAACATCTCAGCTTTCTTCTGCTAGTGGACAGGCCCAGAGAGCATCTTTAAGATCCACCACACTGAACCACTGATGTTGAGGTGGGACTTTACTTAAAAGAGTATAAGGATTAGGAACCACAGGGTAACGGGCTCGTGTTCTTTTATTTACCTCCCTTAAATCCTGCACTAATCTGTAATTTCCATCAGGTTTCTTTACTGGGAGTATAGGGGTGTTATGAGGAGATTTGCAAGGTTCCAATGTCCCATCCTTTATCAATTCTTCTATTACTGGCTTTAAGCCTTCTCTCCCCTCCAAAGAAATAGGGTACTGACATACACGTATGGGACATTCTTCCCTTTCAATAGTGACCCTTATGGGGTCAATATTCAATCCACCCCTATTTCCTTTTCCAGCCCAAACCTTTTTGTTAATTTTCTCTTCATCTTCTTGGCCAAGTTTTAACGCTTTGGCTGTCATTTTCCCTTCTTCTGGGATAACCCAAATTCTTAATTGTATCTGTAAATCCCTTCCTAATAAGTTGCTGCCAGCCCCAGGAACTAGCAAAATATCTCCTATTCCTATTTTTGTTTCTCCTTCTATGACCACATTTTTAATGACAGGAACTTTAAACCCTTCCCCTTTTGCTCCTGTTACTTTTACAGTATCATTACTTATATCATATCCCTTTGGAATATTAACAACACAAGTCCTTTCTGCCCCAGTATCAACTATAAATTCTAATGTCTTCTCTTGGGGGCCCACTTTTAAAGTTATCAAAGGCTCCAGATGATATTTGTCCCCCCAAAAATAGAGCCCCTGACTTCCCTATTCTTCCTCTGGAGGTGTCTCTTGAAATATCTTTAGATCCCTCCTTAAGTGAGGGCATTCTCATTTAAAATGCCCTTCCTTTTTGCAATAAAAACAGGTATTCCTGGGTTGTCCCAGGAATTTTGATTGTGCTGGAATTTTATTTCTTCCCTTTTCCCCACTTCTAACCCCTGAGTGTTTAGGAGCAATTCCTGAGGGTTTTTGATTCAGATTTTTCTGGAAGGTGCTTTCTCTCATCGTGGCTATCATGATTTTTGCTTCCACTTCAGCTTTTTCTTCATCTCTCCGTAAATAAACCCTTTGAGCTTCTCTTAATAAGTCATTTAAGGGTTTGTCGTGCCAGTCCTCCAATTTTTCTAGTTTTTTCCTAATATCTGGCCATGCCTGGGTGACAAAATTGACCCTTAGCAGGGCTTGTCCTGCTAGAGACTCAGGGTCTATTCCAGAGTATTGTTTCATATTTTTTCGGAGCCGTTCCTGCCATTCAGTTGGAGTTTCCTCTTTTCCCTGTTGTCCCTCAAAGGCTTTTCTAACATTTTGCCCTCGGGGCACTCCCTCCTTTATCCCTTTGATTATCAAATTACGATAATCATTCATACTTCCCCTCCCAGCTTCATCATTCTGGTTCCAATCAGGAGGTGCAGTTGGCAATTTCTGTTCTCCTGGTGGGCCTTGTTGGTTTTCTCTTTCCCATATTTTTATCCCAGCAGTTCTAATCATATCTCTTTCCTCTTGGGAAAATATTTTCATTATTGATTGCATTTCTTCCCAAGTGAAAATATTGGGCCCTAGGAATTGATCCAATTGTTCAGCTGTACCTATAGGGTCTTCTAATAGCCCTTTAATCTCCTTTTTGAAATTCCTAACTTCTGTAGAAGTCAAAGGAGCATTCACAAATCCCATTCCCCCCTGGCTCCTCCCATAGGTACTTCTCGTAATAGTAATAAATTGATTTCTTGCTTCCACTCTCCTTGTCTATCTGTTTTTACACCCCCCTTCCCTTGTTTTGTATTAGTGTTGGTAACAGAGATATTATCAGGCTGCTTTTGAGCTTTAATTGCTCCCCTTGTGTTCTGATATGGTGCCCCTTCATTAAGAAGAGATGTTATCTGGGCGGCAGGCGCTGAACCCTCCAAAGGAAAAGAGGCAGAAACAGAGTTCAGCAGGGAAGCTGGGATCCCTAGTGCAGAAGGAGTGAGGGGGGGGCCTGGCAGTGAAGCCAGGGCCGCCTGAGCAGGGCTGCTGATTTCCGGCAGTGAAGCCGGGACCGCCAGGGCGGGTGGAGCAGAAGGCAGAGTCGGGACACCCAGCGCTCTCCCCGGTTCGAAGGGGGGGGCAGGAGTTCCCGGGATGGGTGGAATTCCCAGCATCAGCGGGGGTGGGAGGATTCCCAGCGCCATTGGAGGCAGAGGAATTCCCGGAGGCTGGGGAGCTTCTGCGGCTGGCTGGAGCGGGAGGGCTCCCTGTGCCAGCGGTGGAGGTAAAGCATCCAGTGGGTCCCATTTTTTTTTATTTTCTGTTTGCTCAACCTCTGGAGTTTTAGATACTTTAAAAACTCTGGCTCCCAGAGGTCCTGTGTTTCCTATCCAGCAAGAGGCATATTCTCTCTCTCCTGGATTAAATGGGTCTTTTGAATTCACAAATATATTCAGAGCCTGGCAGATCCAAGCCTCAGAGGACCCGTATTTTGGCCAGTAAACATGATCAGGTCTAATTTCCTTCTTTACCCACTCCTTCATGCAAAATTGGATCATTTTTACTTTGTCTTTCCCCTTTGTATTGGGATCTGTATCCCAATTTGCTAGCTTGATCCCTAGGGGACTATCTTGAGGTATATCCTCTGGTATTTTATTAATTCTTTTTTCTCTTAAGGCCAGCTTACTGGTTTTCTGTCCCATTTTTCCAAGCGTTCTCTGTTTCAACCTACTCCTTTAAGCACCACTATTTAGAACACCAATTGTACTATTTTAGAATACCAATTCCACTCCTTTAAAACACCAGTTCACTTCTTTAAAATACCTATTTTAACTCCTTTAAAAAAACACGAGTTCACTTCTTTAAAACACTAATCACCCTTCACAGCACCACCAACAAAAAAACCAACAAACCCCAAATCCCTCTTTCAATGTTCTTGTTACAGTCCACCTTCCCCCCCCTCAGGATACAGTTATACACGATCTCTCATTCACACATGCATTCTCATTTCTTTAATAGGTTTTCCTCACTCATTTTCACTCACACCAAGACAATACAATAATAAGGTACCTTTAATGTCGCTGGCCCATCCCCCAGATTTTCTTGGGTATTGTATCCCACACTTCCCGTGGTTTGCACCCTCAACCTGGCAATATTCCTGGGGATTTATTATATTTTTACCCCCTTTTTTGCCCTGTCTCCTAGTACACTGAACTTAGGAGAACTCCCGGCTCCTTCCCTTCCAGGGGTCCAACCCCTCCCTGAGACCCCAGTCCCAGTAACCCCGGGGGGATTCTTTCACTCCTTTTTCTTTCGCTTCGTCCAATTCCCGGCCTATTTTCTCGCGAAAGATAGGAAACGCAGTAGTATGGACTCTGCTCTCGCTCCGCAGGTCTGGGGTAACCAGCTTGTGTCTCATTCACACACATTCATCCCCCCATTTCCACCCCCCTGATCAGTACTTACCAATTCCTGTTCAGGTCCTGAAAGGTTATGGGGTTTTGAAGGAGCGCTTTATTTCTTTTTTTTTTTTTTTCTTTGCTTTACTTGTCTCTCTCTTGTCCTCCGGGTGTTGCCCTGCTACCACCGATGATGCCAGAAGAGCCAAAGCGGATTACCAAAGCTGGCAGGGAGGCGCCTTCCCCCGCTTGGGATCTCCTGGTTCTGCTGGGGTGAGGTGCTTCATCCGAGACGAGACCCCCAAATTATTGTGAAAAACGAAGTTCACTCCTGTAAAATTTTAAAAAGGTTTAATAAAGACAATAAGAGACATAAAATAAAGCAAAGAGTTACGGCCGGGTGCAAAAAGTTTAATATAAACAAAAAGACAATTAGGAGATAAAGGAAATAAAGCAAAGGGTTAAAACGGCCGGGTGCCCTGGCGGGTTGCCAGGAACACACCTGGTATCTTGGGAACACTCTTTTTATCCCATCCTGCTGTGAGGGCTTAATGTATATTCAAAGCATGTCCCCTCCCTGGTTCTGCCTTCTTAGAACATGCTCTTGCACAGTTTTATTTTCTGCTGGTCTGCATTTTTTTTTGCTGGTCATCATTATTCTAGCTGGTCAGCATTATTTGAAGTTTGGTTTCCTTTCTTCTGCAAATGGTCAGTGTTGATAACAGTCCGGGCCCCTCATCCTTCCTTTGAGGGCAGCTGGGCTTCATATCTTTCCCCCCTGCCAACGTCCTGGTACCGGCTTTTTGATAACAGTTTGCTCTCCATTTCCTGCTGCTGATAATAGCCTGTTTTCCACTGTCCTTCTGTTGGAAAAACAGCTTGGTCCTCCCATTGTCTTGCCTGTTGGAGTTATCTTGCCTTGTCCGGATTAAACATATCCTTACCATTCAGAATTCCTATCTAAGCCTATAACTTGCTAAGAGAGAAAAGAATATAGAAAAAGCATATAGCATATAACATCAGAATAATTGTGAAAAGCCAATATTTACAACATGAATTCACAACAGTTCTCTAATTTCAAAGGGTATTGTTTTTGCCTTACCTGGGTGGCTCCTGGTTTGAGGGCAATACTCACTGGTTCTGCCCATTTGGATCTTCCCGGGATATCACTGGCCCACACGACTGCATTAACCACACTTTGAACTTCAGTGGGGATTTCACCACATTTTTCTTCTATAAAAAGTGCAGCAACTTGGACAAATTTAGATTCAGGAATTACAACTCTTACACCCTTTCCCTTATTAAATTCAATTTCTGCTTTCAATTTTTCTAGCAAATCCATCCCCAGCAATGGTTTACGGGAGTTAGGCATATAGAGGAATTGATGTTACCCAGTGCTTTCCCAGTTTGTATTTTAAAGGTTGGAAGAAAGGCTGTGTTTCACTTACTCCGGTTGCCCCAACAACATGTACAGTATCTTGACTCAGTTTCCCTTCTAAGGTATTTAACACAGAATATGCTGCTCCAGTATCTACCCGTAATTCAATGTCATCTTTCCCCATCTTAGCTATAACTGAAGGTTCCACTGGGAGGGTAGCCTTTGGTCCCCATCACTCAGAATTTGAGCTGCTTGAGCTTTGTACTACTGGGAGTTGGGGAACTGGGGATGTTTTTTCAATGCTGGACAGTCATTCTTCTAATGTCCCCATTTTTTACAATAGGCACATTGATCTTTCGTCACAGGGGAAGCTTTCTTGGATGACTCTTCCTGAGTTGCCTTCTTATTAGGTTGGGGTTTAACTCCTTCACTTGGGCCTGTCTTGAAATACCTTCCAGGCCACCTCTAGCAATTTGTCTTGAACTCCCTCTATCTTTTGCAACTTTCTTCTTATATCATTGGTAGCTTGACCCATAAACAAGAGAACCAGATGTGCTTTTCCATCAGATGATTCAGGATCTAGATCTGTATATTTGATGGCAGTTTCTCTTAACCAATTTAAAAAAATCAGTGGGTGATTCATCATGATTTTGTCTTACTTCATAAAGCTTTGACCCATTTATAGCTTTAGGGACACCATATTTTAACCCATATACCACAAGACTTTGATATAATTTTAACCTTGCCATAGGTTCTGGAATGTTTGGATCCCACCCCGGGTTTTCAAGTGGAAATATCTGTGTAACTGTGCCTTGAACCAGCCCATTTGCTATGCTAGCCTCTACTGACGTGATGGCTTTATTAATCATTCATGTCTCAGTGGGATCAAGGAATATGTCTAACATAGAGTTCAAATCAGCCCAATCAGGGTTTTATGAGTTAATTGCCCTTCCTACTAATGTTGCCACCTGTGTCAGTTTAGAAGACAGGTGTCTGCTAGGGAGGGCAGGAGCCTCCCTTGGAATGAAAATGTAGACCCCCTCCGAATTATCAATTTGAAATCAAGGGGCTCTCAGGCAGAGATCTGAAGATAGGAATAACAGTTCTTTACTAGTATGTATAATGAGGCAAACAAACAACAATAATTACAGTGTTAACAACAAAACAGAACCAGGGACCCTGTGACATCCTTCTCAGCCAAGACAGGAAAGGACGGAGGAGAGGCTTTGCTTCACAAACCCCCTCGGGCGGTCACTCCCGGTGCTCCTGCAGGACTCTGAGGAACACTTAGCTGGAATGGCAGGAATGAGCAGAGATCCCGGGGCGGTGGCTGAGGTGTATCAGCAGCGTCGCAGCACTGGCTGGCACTGGCACGTCTCGGCAGGACAGAGGATGTGAGGCCCACCAACGAAGAAGGAAGGAGAAGAAGCAGCAGCTCCATCTGGGTGATGGCTGTGAAAAACGAGGTTCATATTCTTTTAATATTTAAGAAGTTTTATAGAAAGACAATTAGGAGATAGAAATAAAGCAAAATGAATAAATACGGCTGGGTGCCTCAGCATTCAGCCAAGAGAGCACGCCTTACTAACAAAAGATTGTCCTTTAAAAACAGAACCCTATTACATATTCATAAATTCTTTTACATGATTCAAACATTCCTTTTAAGTTTTAGATGTTCCTTTGTTTAGCTTCAACTCGCCCGCTCCCCAATAGATCAATCTTCTTGGCTCCACTGAGTCTCACATTCCCTGATAGCAGAGGTTCAATAAATTTCTCCCTTGGAGCCCTGGTCACTGCTGTCTTCATCTGGATAAGATAATCTAAGAATGTAAGGGGAGTTTCTAACTGTTTTCAGTCTCTGGGTAATATGAACAAAAGTAGTTTTTATTTTAATGCCATGCTACAGCCTAACATATATATGTATTATAGCACTATTTCTAAGTTTTATCAATAACAAAAATAAAAGAAACTTCATCAATGAAAGAAATTGGCCAGGAGACAAGACTCCTGTTCTATGCCTTTATTAGGATTTATTAGGATTCAGCTCTTGGGGTGGGGGGCCCAAGGAGCTGCTTGCATCCACAGCCACTCCCACACTGGCAGCTCCAAGGAGGAGGCACAATTCAGCTTTGCAGCACACACTGCAGAGCTGGGGCTTCCATCCTCATGAGAGTAGCCAGGAGGCCTGTTGTTCCGGCTCATTGTCTAGGGGGGGGAGGTCAGTCCTTTCCAGTCCTCTTTAGGTCATGGTGATGCAGGAAGATGGTTTCTAAGCAGGCTTAGGTGATGCAGGGAGATGATCTTTCATCATAGCTTGCTAGAATATGTTTCCTTGTCCTTTTATTCCTCTGTTAGCTCGTTGTTTTGGTGTCTTGCATGCCTTAGTTTGCATATTACTCGGTTGCACAGCTTCATGGGACTTTATTCTAGTGTGGCACAGCTTCCATGGGAGCCGCTTCTGTGGCATACCTTTCTAATGGGTAGCTTTTGTTAGTGTGGCCCAGCCCCCATGGGAGCAGCTTTGTTACATAGTAGCAGGGAAATAAGGGAAAGGGATAGAACAATGTCTCATAAGAACCTTTAAAACACTTCAGAAACTGGTAAGTAATTAACATTACTAATAACCACTGGAGTAAACAAGGGGTACAAGGTTTACAAATGGGATAAAAAACATTAACTGTACATAACTAAACACAGTATTTTAACCAGGGTGGATTTCTTGAGAGATTTTATTCATGACAATTCCCCCCTCTATTTATTTGATCAGGTTTTTCAAACCTGCATCTATTGATGGTTTATGGTTCTTGGGGGCATAGTTCTCTTAGCTTTTGGTATTGGTCATACATTTCTTGGGCTGTTTTATGGTTGGACTCTTTGGTTTCTAACATCATGATTTTAGTTTGTTTCTGGCCAGCTATTTCTGGGATTTGGAGACTGGCTTGCACGGTTTGATGTTAGGGTCTGAATTACACAGGGAAGGAGACATGGTAAAAACAGAAGACTTAAAAAGGCACTAGCTGCAATGAAGGCTACTTTTTTCCACCACTCTTTTTTGAAAGACCAAGAATCATACCACCAATCAGAATTTATTAAGGGGGTCTACTCTTGGGTGCCTACATATGTGATTTTTCTTCTTTCTCTAGAGATGTTTCTGATGACTTTGCTATTATCATCGATCTCCAGGCAGCACTCTGATGAGTTAAAATTTCCACAAATTCCTCCTTAATTAGCCAATAGCTAGTCTACAGCTAGTCAAATTTGGTATACTACTGCTCTAGTTTGAGCCAATTGCTTGCTGATGTGATCTAGGGCTAGAGCTATTTTGTTGGACACAATTTCCAGCACTGCCTGGAGTCGGATAATTCTGTTTAACATGTAGATAGGAGTGTAATATCCCCAGGACCCATCCTGGGCCCAAGTGGCTGGCCCATAGGTCTTAATTATTTCCTCAGGAGTCCATATTTTACCTTTCCATGCCTGGGAACTCCCCATATCTATTATATTTCTTTTCTTTTGGTTTCCTTTTCTTAGATCATCATAAAGTGGGATCCCTAAGTTTGATCCAGATTCTTTTGGTAAGAGAAAGAAAGAAGGCTTAATGATTCCTACTGTACAACTCCCCTCCCAGTCCCCTGGGAGGTGAGTATAGGCCATATTTCCACAGATCCAGAACAGATGTTCTGGAGCTGTCCAAAATGCATCTTTTAGTTCCATTAGGTATTCCCAATATTTGAATATTTCCCTAATTCCCCAAAAGGGATTTACCCCCTTTCCAGCACATTCATATAGTTGGTATCCTTCATGGAAAATGCACCCCTTTTCCTTTTTGCCAGTTGACCAGTACTTGTTTGGTTCTCGAGGGACCCATTTTATACCTGAATCTTTTATCATTAAGTACCTCTTGCAAGCCATTTTTCCCACATGGGTTGTATATCCTTTTCCAGTCCTTTTTATACACTCTTCTCTAATTATCTTTGCCTTTAAGGCCCACTGTTCTCTTCTTCTCAGTCCCTTTGTTTGGAATTTTGGTTTTGTCAATTTCCATCTCAGAATATCTAGTGATCCTAAACCAATCCCTTCCCAGGGCCAGACCTCAGACATCTGCATGTTTACACACACCCAGCAATTGGTTAAATTCAATTCTCTACTAATCTTTTCAATCAGGTCTATAAAAAAATTCTTTCCTAAAGGTTCATCCACCTCTTCTTTCTTTACCATTAACTGTTTCTTTTTAATTATGTCTCTTATTCCTTCATTTTCAAAGCAAAACCAAGTTTCTCCAATCGGACATTCCCTGAGGAGGCGTTGCCTAAATGTGGCTGTGTTCTTTGTGATCCAATAGGTTTTCCCATCTTCCTGGCATGTGTCCAACTGGGAATGGTCAAAGCAAGTGGGATTTATATTTGTATGGACTCTCATTAAGGATCCCAGATTCTCCCCATCATAAAGGGGTTGATAGCATTTTGTGCAGGGATTTTCCTTCCCTCTCACATAGATGACAAGCAAGCTTAACACCAATTTTACCGAGAGTCCGGTATGAGCTGGTTTTCCTGCAGCAAGCTTCATGGCTCACTTGCGTCCTTAGCCTCACCCGGTCTTGCCTCTTGGACAATGTGTTTTTTTGGGGATGGCAGAGTCCTTTCTTATTATTCTCACTTTTTAGTAATTTTTGTAAGCTGTCAAGAAATGCTTAGTAATTTTGGTAAGCCGTCAAGAAATGCTTGGTGGGAGAAGCTAATTTTTATATTAGTATATAAACTTACAAGAGCAACAACTAGCAACAGTAACAACAATTGTAGTACTCTATTAATAGCAACTTTAACTTCAGTTACCACAGTCTCTTAGTCTCTTGCTGATATGTTTGAGTCTGTAAGTTCTTCAGTTCACCTTGGGCTGTTTTTTGAGAGTTACTTTAAGGTTGGTTGGATCTCTGGTGGCAATCCACTGAGAGGGAACCTTTGGTGATTCATCTGAGCTCAGTCTGTCAGCAGGTGGGGATACTGGTCCTTTTACTCGGGTAATATGGGTCCAGCCTTTTTCTTGAGTTTTCACAGCGGTGTGGGATGTCAGCAGTACCTGGAATGGACCCTCAAATTTAGGGGTTAGTGGGGTGGTGTTCCAAGATTTTATTAAAACCCAATCTCCAGGATTAATTTGATGAACATCTACATCAAGGGGAGAAGTTTGGGGAAGATACCCTCTTTTCCTTAGACTTTCTAAGGTTTTGTTGATAGTTTTTAGATATGTGTGGGTTAAGGCCTCTCCTTCTAGATAGTCTGCTGTGCTGTATGGGGTGAGTAAGAAGGGTAGCCCAAGCATCATTTCATGGGGAGACACCCCTATGTCTGCTCGTGGTCTCGTGCGAATTCTCAGAAGGGCGAGCGGTAAGCACTTGAGCCAGCTTAGGTGGGTTTCTATGATTAATTTAGTTATTACGTTTTTTAAGGTCTTGTTCATTCGCTCTACCCTTCCGGAACTCTGGGGGTGCCAAGGGGTATGAAGCCTCCATTTTATTCGCAAAGCCTCGATGATGCAATGTAGAGTTTGGGCAATAATATGGGGGCCTCTGTCCAAGTCGATGTTATTGACTAGACCATACCTGGGGATTATTTGTTCTATTAATATTTTTGCTACCACTTCGGCAGTTTCTCGTTTGGTGGGGAAAGCTTCAACCCAGTGGGTCAGATGGTCGACTATCACCAGCAGGTATTTATAGCCCTGCACTGCAGGCATTTCAGTGAAGTCAATCTGTATATTTTGAAATGGTCTCAGAGCCAATTTTCTTCCCCCAGGTATGGTCTTTCTCATAACCTTTTGATTTACCTTTTGGCAAATTACACATCCCTCAGTGACTGCCTTTGCTAGGTTATACACCCTTATGCATAAATTGTCTCTTAAGAAATGATCACACAGTCCCTGGGTTCCCCAGTGGGTGAGTCCATGGATTTATGTTAAGATTTTTCGGGCCAAGGCCTTATTTAGGAATTTACGCCCATCAGATGTTATCCTTTCCCCACATTGTCCCTGATATAGGCCTAATTCTTTTATTGCCTTTAATTCTTTTTCTGTAAAAATTTGCTTTGTTTTCTCCTTTTCCCCGTCTGCTGGTGTTTCATTTAATTTTAAGATTTTGGCTGAATCACCTGGATCTGTGGCTGCTTCTTTTGCCATCTGGTCGGCTAACCGATTTCCTTTCTTTTCCAGGGTATCTCCCTTTTGATGCCCTTTTATATGTACAACAGCTATTTCTAAGGGTTTTGGTAAGGACTCTATTACTGATTTAATCAGTTCTTCATGTACTAATTTTTTTCCTTTTGAATTTAAATACCCACGTTCTTCCCAGATCTTTCCAAACATATGGACTATACCAAAGGCATATTTTGAATCCATGTAGATTGTCCCTCTATCCCCTTCTAATAGATCCAATCCTCTTTTTAGGGCATAAACCTCACAGCATTGAGCCGACCACTTGGTTGGTAACTTTCCCTTTTCTACAGTATTTAGTTGTTCTCCTTCTGTTACCGCCACTACTGCATAACCAGAGGCTCTTTTTCCATTTACCACCCTTGAAGACCCATCAGTGAATAAGGTCTTTCCATAAGGTAAAGGGAGATCCTCAAGATCTTCCCTTATCCTGGTCTGATAATTTATGAGCTCTAAACAACTATGTTCTATTTAATCTAGAGGGTAGCCTGAAAGAAATTGAGCAGGGTACAGACATCAAGAGGTAACTATTTCCAAATCCTCAGTGTTCATTAGAACAATTTTATACTTTAATATTCTTGGGTCTGTTAACCATTGTTGGGCTTTCTGACTAAGTACCGTTTTTAGGTCATGGGGTGTGTACACTTTAATCTTTCCTAGTAGGGTCAGTTTTTTTGCTTCTTCTATTAGGATGGGAGTTGCAGCAATTGCCTGGAGGCAAGTGGGCCACCCCCTTGCAACAGGATCTAATAATTTTGAAAGGTATGCTATGGGTTTTTTCTTCTCTCCCCATTCCTGAGTTAGTACACTATATGCGGTACCTGTCTCTGTGTTAACAAATAAATGGAACTCTTTCCGGTGGTCTGGTAGGCTTAACACCGGTGCTGAAGATAGTTTGTTCTTTAAATCTTTTAGCTGTCCTTCATCTTCAGCTGTCCACTTGACTGGCTCAGGGTCTACTAGTTTTTCATAGAGAAATTTGACACTTTGGGTGTACTGATCTATCCATAATTTACAATAGCCAAAAAATCCAAATAGTTTCCTTATGTCCCTCTTAGTTTTTGGAGCAGGTATGGACATTAGGCCAGCAATTCTCTCTGGGCTTAGTTTTTTTAAATCCTTCTCCAATAATGTGTCCTAAGTAAGTTACTTCCAATTGTACAAACTGCAATTTGTTCTGAGATACTTTCAGGCCTTTGGTACCTAAGAAATTTAGAAGCTGGACACTCGTTATTTTTACTTTATCTTGCTTTTCTCCAGATATTAACAGATCATCTACATATTGTAGAATCTGAACACCCTCTTCCGGAGTAAATTGTTCCAAAATACCTTCTAACACCTCTCCAGAAAGATTAGGGGACTCAGTGAATCCCTGAGGTAAGTGTGTCCACCTCAGTTGCTATTTCCTACCCCTCTTAGGGCACTCCCATCTAAAAGCAAACCAGTCCCTGCAATTTTCTGCTAAAGGACATGCCCAGAAGGCATCCTTTAGGTCAACAATGGTAAACCATTGTCATAGGGAGGCTTTACCTTTAAGGTGGTTTTGGGAGCTAAGGAAGTTGAAGCTGCTGGTGGCTGATGGGAGTCTTTCCTCCTGACCAATTATCAGTCATTTCTAAGAATTGACAGCAGTTTTGACCATTAAAAAGTGAAGTCAACTTGTGAACACCCCCTTAAGATGTACAGTCAAAGCTCTCTTGTGCTCTTTGTGTTTCTGGCTTCTGGAAAGGTAACAAGGTCTTGTCCTCCTTCCCCCCCTCCAGGCCGGACAAGGCCGCAGAAGAGGGGGGGGAGAAGCAGAGCCGGCCAGCCGGGCTTAGTTTTCAGTTTCTGCTGCTGGACTGAAACCTGACACCATGAACTCTTGCAGCTTTTCTAAGGCTTTAATTCTTTTACTACCTGGACAAATGTACAGATTAGTCCTTTTTCCCAGAGAGACAGAGACAATCAACATGAAGAAGACATCATAAAACCACCAACAACAGTGAAGAAAAGAGTTAAGTTTTAGATGGGGAGAGAATAAGGAGATGCATTATAAGCTGAAATATCTTTCTGTTAAAGCTATGGAGATGGACAATAGTAGTTTGAAAAGACTCCTTTAAATCATGACAAAGTATATTGGGAGGAATGGAGTGTTCAAAGTGTGTATTTTTGAGCAAAGAGAGAGTAATTGTGATACAGTGAGTTGCTGGAACAGAGTGAAACGAAGATTTGAGGCCTTGAGGGCAATGAGAAAACTGTTTCCAGGGAAGCTCACAGAGACAGATGAAGAGGACTTTTGCCTTTGAATAACTCATCCTTAAAATGACATCCCTAGACTCATGGCCCATACACACCTCAGAGTGATGTGAAATGGGAGGAGTGAACTCTGATGACAGGATTTCCGGGCAGCTAGCATCAGAAAAATAGAAAACTATAACAGAAATAGTTTTCTCGTGAGAAACTCCATAGATTAGCAGAAGAAGACTTCTGTTTCTCTACAAAGGCTGATGAAAAGACTCTAGCAGGAATTGAGACTGTTTTAACCATCAAAGTTCTAAAGTTTTTCTGTCTCTATGTTGTCACGTGTACAAAGGAATGGTCAGGTAGTGGGAGATAAAAGAGTATTCTGGAAGTTTATTCTGGTGTTTTTATTCTTGTAGTTTTGTTAATAAACTTTCTTTATTCCTTTTAAGTTTTAAGCCTGTTTTGCTCTTGTTCTAATCCATATCTCACAGCAAGAAATAAGTAATTTTTTAGTTACTGCTTTAAAACCACGACAACCATGCATGTGTTCTTGGTATTTTACTTAGCATGGTATACGGGTTGGGCACTACTGGGTGTCTAGAAATTGTTCTTTTATTTATTTCTCTTAAATCTTGGACTAATCGATATTTTCCTTCTGCTTTCTTTATTGCTAAGATGGGAGTGTTTTGTGGGGACATGCAGGGTTCTAGAATACCTTCAGCCAAGAGGTGTTCTATTACAGGTACTAGTCCTTGTTTTCCTTCTAAAGATATTGGGTACTGTTTTACTCGGACAGGGGGTCCTCCTTCTGCATTTACACCTGGATTGGTGGGATGTCCAAATAGCCACATTTTCCTTCTTGGGCCCATACTTTTGGGTTTATCTCGTCTAAATCCTGAGTGGTTAGCTTCATGATCTGGACTACCATTTTTCCACCTTTAGGGATAACTCCTACGCCTAATTGGACCTGTAAGTCCCTGCCTAATGAGTGGCTTTCTAAATGAGGTAGATAAATGAAGTCTGCAAAACACTGCCTTGAATTCCCCTTTATTTTGATGCCTTCTGCTACGAAGGCTTTGAAAGGCCTTCCTTCTGCCCCTAATACGTTACAAGTTCTTTCCCCAACTTTTATCCCTACTGGAAGCTTATTAATACTTGATCGCTCTGCTCCTGTATCTACTAAAAACTCAAATTCTTCACTCTGGGGACCCACTTCAAAGTTTACCAAGGGCTCTTCATGATGGTCCATTGGGTCCCGCATTAGGTAGAGCCCTTGACACCCCTAATCTTTATCTCTCTCTCCCTTTAGGATTTTCCCTAGGGTGTCTTGTTCTTTTTCAATAGCTTGGTCCATTGCCAGTTTCCTACAGTCTCTTCTGAAATGCCCTACTTCTTCACAGTAGTAGCACTGTTGGTCTTCCCTGACCCTTTTGGGGGTAACCCAAGGTGGTCTAGGTGCATTCCTACCCTCCTTTGGTGGAAGTCTTATCTCATTTCCACTTGAGTGGTTTTTATCCACCTCCCTAGCCACAGCCACCATTATTCTCGCTTTAGTTTTTGCTTTCTCCTCCTCTCTTCTCAGATACACTCTTAAAGCTTCCTTCAGTAATTCATTCATTCCTTTCTCTTGCCAATCTTCCAATTTCTCTAACTTCCTCCTAATGTCTGGCCAAGATTTGATGACAAATTGCACTTTTAATAACACTTAGGCCTCAGGACTATCAGGGTCAATGTTAGAATATAATTGAAATTTTTGCCTTATTCGGTTAAGCCAAGAGGCTGGTGTTTCATCTTTCTCTTGAGTCCCATCAAATGCCAATTTGGTGTTGTTTCCTCGAGGTACAGATTCTTTTATCCCTCTAACTATCAGAGATCGATAGTCTTCCATGTTTCTCCTCCCCTCCTCTCTGTTTGGGTCCCACCTGGGGTTCACTTGAGGTGGTTTACAATCCCCTGGAGGCCCCAGCCGGTTCTCCCTTTCCCAAATTCTCATGCCTGCAGCTCTGATTAACCTAACCTCCTCTGGGTTAAAGAGCATGTTCAGGATTGAATTTAGTTCTCCCCAGGTATAGATATTTGGACCCAAGAACTGGTCTTTTTGATTAGACATTCCTACTATGTCTTCTACCAAATTTCCCAGTTCTTTCTTAAAACTTCGCACTTCAGAAGCTGTCAAGGGGACATTCACGAAGCCGACTCCCCTAGCTACTCCTCCCATAGGAACTTCCCTAAGGGGAAAGAGCTTTTCTACCTTTGAGATTTTAGATCGGGTATTGCAATATGGCCCCTCTGCCGGATTTATACTAGAGGGAGAACTTGAAGAGGAGGTGGATAAACTTAGTCCCCAATTAGGAGGAGGTAGTGGGAGAGTAGCAGGAGCAAGAGAGGAAGTTGAGCCCATAGCTGGAGACGCAGGGAAGGGAACTGAGGAAGTTGGTAGAGGGGTTGAAGAGAGGGCTGAAGGTGTGACAGGTAGGGGCTTTGGATTTTAGGCACAGATGTTTACACTTGAGGCAGGAGATGGTGAAGGGATAACCAGGGCTGGTGGAAGGTTTGAGCTTACAGTATTAGGTGGAGGTGGTAGTGGGGTCACCTCTGCTGGAAAAATAGAAGTTTCAGTTTTCAAAGAGTGTGGGAATGGGGTTTCAGTGGAAGGAGAAGCTGGGGAAAGACTCGAGGTGTTTATTTGGGTAATTGGGGAGGGGTTTGAAGGTAGAATTGCAGGGGGGTCTAGGAAAAAATTTGGGGCATTGCTGGGTATACAGGGGGAGGAGGAAGATAGTCTATGGGACCCCATTTGCTCTGAACTTCTTTCTCTGACTCTTTTCCTTCTTTATCCCCTCTTTCTTGTTCACTATACCTCTGTGAAGACTCGTGAATAGTCTGGCGGTCTCTCAATAAGACAGCGTTAAAGGAATAAAGTAGGTATTTATTTAAAGGCCTTCAAAGGATACACCTTGGGCAGAATAAGAGATTGGCAGGGGCTCTGCCTAAGATGGGTGACCGGTCATGAGTCTTTTCATTTTTATAAGTTTTGATCCATTTACATGTTTGTGTTAACTGTCCAATTACAGCTTTAGGTTATGAAGTCCCATCCTCTTTGACTGTTTTCCTCAATTTGCCATTGTTTATTCTTCTTGAGCCTAAAGCTGCAACGGTGTCCTTGGTTCTCAAGTTGGAAAGAGATTGTTTTGTCTAAATAACCTGTGAAGAGAACTTGCTAGCACTTTATATGAAATTCAGAGTTACCCACTACAGCAGTACAGAATCTGAAAAACAGAAAAGCTAAAACTTAGGGCATCACCATATCGGTTCCCATGCTTGTTTGGTCTTGGTAACTGTAGCTGGCTAGAGTATCTCATCTCTCCTATTGCTACTGAAGGTGGTCCTAGTGAGGGTGACTGCACCGTGGATGCTGCTGGTGAGTCTCAAGCCACTTTTGAAGATGGACCTGGTGATTTAGGACTCATAATTCTAACTAGAATTAGGTGCTTAAATAGCACAGGTATTCTCCAAATCTGGGTCAACTTAAATGGTCCTAATAACATTGCTTTTGGAAATGGTGGATATACCATGGGCATTGGTGTGTGTGTGGAGAGTGTCATGAACACATCGGCAGGCAATGACCTGCCAGCATTGTGTCACTTTTGGGTTGTATTACCCCTTTTGGCGCTAAATTTCTCTTTTTCTTCCTTTTTTTCTCCCATTCTGTAGATTTCCAAGTTCTTCAGGAGCCAGGGGATCGGTCACATTGGTGTGTGGTGGCATACTGGGAAGAGAAGACACGCGTGGGTCGGCTGTACTCTGTCCAAGAGCCCTCCCTGGATATTTTCTATGATCTACCTCAGGGGAATGGTTTCTGCCTCAGACAGCTCAACTCAGACAACAAAAGCCAACTGGTGCAGAAGATCCGCAGCAAGATTGGCTATGGCATTCAGCTCACCAGGGAAGTGGACGGAGTATGGGTGTACAACCGCAGCAGTTATCCCATCTTCATCAAGTCAGCCACACTGGACAACCCTGACTCCAGGATGTTGCTGGTTCACAAAGTGTTTCCAGGTTTTTCCATCAAGGCTTTTGACTATGAGAAGGCGTACAGCTTGCAGAGACCCAATGACCATGAGTTCATACAGCAACCATGGACAGGATTTACTGTTCAGATCAGCTTTGTGAAAGGCTGGGGGCAATGCTACACTAGACAGTTCATCAGCAGTTGCCCATGCTGGTTGGAGGTTATTTTTAATAACTGATGACTCAACACAGAGTGGACTCATGGCATTTATATTACTTTGCTGCTAATATTTCCTTCTGAGTGCTTGCTTTTTATGCAAACTTTTTTGTTTTGTTTTGTTTAGTTTGTATGTCCCCCTCCTTTGTTTTGAGAAAAACCTTTGGAAAGATTTTTTTTGTGCTTTGGGGTAGTTTGATAAACTTATTTTTTAAAAGTGTAAATGACCAATAACTCAGAAGGGTGAGAAAAGGGTGTGGGAGGGGGTGGGTGGATGTGTGGATTGCATATGATAATTATTTCATGCCTCTGAAAGGATTATCCTATGTGATCAATGGATTCAGAAGCCACTTGTTATATGTTACAGTTCCTTCTTTTGGATAAAACAACAAGATATCTGTATTTTTTATGTACCACCTTCCCATCCCTGGTGACGGTGACACTGAGACCCCTTCCTCAGCAGTGCTAACCCCACATTGCTACCAAAGGATGATGCAAAATCTTGCCAACCATGTCTTTACCTATCCTTTTAAATTTTTATTTTATTTTTCTTGTTGCTGAGTTGACATCTTGTCACTGTGTTCATTCTTCCACTGCTTTTTTTATTTTTTTATGGTCATGAATGTAGTGGCTTTGGTTTGGCAATTTGAGTTTCCCGGCCAATGCACCAAATAATGTACAGGGTTTAGCACTGGCTAAAATCGACAGTGCATCCACTAAAATTATTTACTCATTTCCTGCTATGGGATATGATTAAGAGGAAGGCAAAGCAGGCTTAAAACTTTAAAAGATATAAAGAAATCTTTATTAACAGAACTAAAGGAATAAGAAGAATCAGAATAAAACCTTCAGAACACTTCTCCCCTCCCCACAACCTCTTTTCTTTCCCACTGACAATGTAGGGACAAACCTGGGATTTTCAATCAGTTACAACCTCTACATTAGTCTTTCATCAGTTCTTGTAGGGAGAGGAGTTTCTCTCACCATGCCGTGGAGACTTCTCCACAAGAAACAGTTCTCTCGTGGCTTTTTAATTTCCACAAATAGCAGCCACCCGGAAAAAATCTGCAGTCATGAAGTTCCTCCCATTTTCACAGCCTTACCACAGCTGAGTTTTTGGGCTTGTCAACTTATGGGGTACTATTTTAAGGATGAGCTGTTCAAAAGCAAGGGTTCTCTTCATCTATCTCTAAGATCATCTCTGGGAACAGAGGTCTTCTTCTTTCCCTGGGGCAAAGGGTCTTCATCGCTCTCATCTCTCTCTGTTCATGCTTCTCATGAGATCACAGCTACTTCAACATCTGCTTTGCTTCATTATGGATGCCTCTACTCATGTCTAGTTTGAACACTCCATCCCCCCATGCTTTTTCATGAATTAAAGGGGATATTCTAATGTATCATAGTCCATCTCCATGGAAGAATTCCAGCCCAATACTAAGGCATCTCGTCATTCTCCTTCCATCTGGGACTTGACTCCTTCTTTACTGACCTTGGTGTCTTCATGTTCTCTACGTGTCTTCACTCTGTCCTTTCCTCTCACTCAAGAGAGGATCGATGTTTTGCAAGTTTCATCTGTGCAGTGAAAGAGTTAATATCTCGCCCAGGCCTGCGGGTAGTCATATGATCTCTGCTGGGCTGCGGCCAGAGATGCTTATGATGAAAGTTCTTCGGGGCCGCGCTGGGGCTGTGCCAAGATCTCGGGGCCTGGCCAGAATGGTGGCGGCCGCTCTGGCCGCATGGCTGGTCTCTAGCCACTGCTTCCTTCAATTTCAGCTGCGGGCTGACGGCTTCACCTTTTTTTGCTAGGCAGCCACTGAGGCCCAGACCCGCCCCTCCCGGGCCACATGGGCTCCGGCGGAGGGGGCCTGGCCTGGCCCGTAGCCGTTCCTGGTGCCCGGTGGACCCTGGCTCAGCGTGGGCTGGCGGTGGGGGCAGGGCTTAGTGTCGACAAGATGTTAGCAGCCATGGCCTGGCCCAGACTTGGCCAGGGTCCCTCGGCCTCCCATCCCCCTCCCAGACACCGTTTCGGCCCGGCCCGGCCTCCGCCAGGTTACGTGGGCTGCAGTGGAGGCGGCCTGGCTCGGCCCATAGCTGCTCCCGTAGCTTGGCAGACCCCGGCTCTGCCCGGCCCCACGTTGGGCACAAATAAATGTGTTTGTCTTGGTTTAAGGTAAATTTGGGAAGAAACTTCTGAATGTGGTCCCTCCACAAAGCAAATTCAAGCAGCCCCTCCCAACTGGTTCGGGAAAATATTTCCTTTGAGAAAAGTGGAAAAAACTGTTTACTTAGCAAGCAAAGTATCCCCAAGTATATAAAAAAAAGAATTATATTGAACAATAAAACCTCTCACTGTTCGAAGAGAAGGCAAATTCAGAAAGTCCTTGTCATGGAGTTGTTATAAATTTGTATTGTGATATTGGCTTTCGCAGATGAATCTTATATGTTAAATACTTTTTAGCTATGTATGTACTTTTTTCTTACTAACAAGTCTTAAGCTTAAAAGAATTTCCTAGGTACAAGGCAAGGAAACCCCAGAGGGCAAGGACAGTGGGGCCCAAGCTGTTATCAGGAGAACAATAGAGTCCAAACTGTTATCAGCGAAAGATATGAAGCCCAGATACCCTCAGAGGAAGGATGACGGGGCCAGACTCTTATCAACAAGTGACCATTTGCAAGAGAAAGGAAACCAAACTCCAAAATAATGCTCATCAGCAAGAATAATGATGACCAGCAAAAATAGTGCTGACCAGCAAAAAATTAAGTTGTGCAAAAGCATGATCTAAGAAGGCAGAACCAGGGAGGGGACACACTTTGAATATGCATTAACCCCTCACAGCAGGGGGGGATAAAAAGAGTGTTCCTGAGATACCAGGGGTGTTCCTGGCAACTCGCCAGGGCACCCGGCCGTTTTAACCCTTTGCTTTATTCCTTTTGTCTCCTAACTGTCTTTTTATTTATATTAAATTCTTTTTATAATTTATTAAGTGAATCTCGTTTTTAAGAGAGTGTAGCTTGGCTCTCTTAGTCTCTTATGAGTCCCTTCGGTGCTTGAAAATTCCGAGGCTCAGGCCCCGGTGGGCCATAGGTATGAGTTCCCGGTATTTTTCTGGGGTTTTGGTCGAGAGCAGGTTTGAACAGTTCCAAGAAAAAAAGAGACAAAAACCAAACCACAGTCCAGGGAACTTCTCTGCCTCTTCTAGCTAAAAAACTAACTAAAAAAGCAAAGGAGAGCTCTCATCCACTGTCTGTCGGTGCTGCAGACAACAGTCTGGAGAGGGATGCAGAGTGCAGTTTCTGAAAAAAACCTGGCCGCTTCTACTTTCCCCCCTTGGCTCTCGGAACCAGTCTTAAAGGTGCAGAACTTAACATCCAACATAAACAGAACAGACAATTGGGGATACAAGCATCATAAAGTCACCCCATGAAAATTAATTGATGCAAGGGGAGAAAATAACAGCAGAGAAACCTCTTGCATGGACCGTATTTTATAATTTGAGCTAAGATGCAAAGCAACAGAAGCCTACGCCTAAAAAAACAAAACAAAGCAAAACCAAGAAAACAAATAAAAACAAATGGGAAGACAAAAAAAGTCTTCACAATAGTTGGTCTGTTGTAACTTCTTAGATCAGGTTATCTCAGTACCATCCAATTTGAAAATGCAGTTGTGCTTTCATTTCTTTTTGAATTCATACATGAGTATGATACTTTTACACTGTTCTTAGCTCAATGAGCATGTTTAGACATTAACATAAGCTATTTTTCTATATATAATGGTTTAAATGAACAAGAGAGCATTCTCATTGGAACTTTAGCACTGTAGTGCTTTGGAAATACACACCAAAGAAAGGACTCCTTAAAGCCCCCTGAGATTTATTAAAGAAAAAATGCATTTTATGTTATATATATATTATTACTTGCAAATATACACATTTTATAAGCACCATTATTTATGTATTGTGCAATGTGTGTAAATGAGAAAAAATAAGAAATATGCACTTTGCTTTAATATAAATAACAAATGCTAAATTAAAAATAAAAAAAGAACTTGAAATTGCTGGGTTTTTTCTATGGGTGTTATCATCCTGATGAATGCTTTTCTAAAGGTGCTTATGTTCCATTAAAAAATAAAAATGTCTACTAGACCCCAGGCTGTGCCAAGTGACTTTTTTAGTGGCAGGGATGCTGCTTTAAGTGGGTACCACATGGGATTGGTGGTGGGGGCACCCACCCCAATCCTCTGTGGAACAATTCTGGTGTGGGTAGCACCCAGGTAAGGTCATCCTGAGCTTTGGTCTCCATTGGGCTGGTGTGGTGCATATGGCTTTGGGGTCTTTGGCATGGTTGCATCCCATCAGCCCAACTGGCTGCCCAAAATCTGCTGGTTTTATTTTTGTTATTACTCCTGTTTCTCATAATTTCAACTTTAAAGAATACCCATGCTATGGACCCAGCTCCCATTTGGCCCTGTCGCAGTCCCTGAAGTACTGGGGGGGGGGGTCAAGCTTTTGCTCTGTGCTGGGACATGAGTGGTCCATTCCACCAGGGAAGGAGGAAAATCCGAGAAGAGGGGTGTAGTGGTTTAGATTCACCAATTTGAGTTTCTGTATTTGTCCTGGTTTAGGGCAAATTTGGGAGAGACCCTTTGAATGGGGTCCCTCCAGAAAACAAATTCAAGCGGCCCCTCCCCCAACTGGTTTGGGAAAAAGATTTCCTTGGATAAAAGTGGAAAAAACTGTTTATTTAACAGAAATTGAATAATATTAAACAATAAAATCTCTCGCTGTTCAATGAGATGGCAAATCCAGAAAATATCTTTTTCATGGGGTGTAGCTCAGCTCACTCAGGTTCTTATCAGTCCCTCTGGTGCTGGAAAGTGCTGAGGCCCAGGCTCCAGTTGGCCACAGGCATGAACTCTTGGGGTTTGTCTGGGTTTTCAGTCCAGAGCAGGTTTGAACAGTTCCAAGAAAAAGGGAAAAAACAGTCTGGGGAACTTCTCTGCCTCAGCTATCTAAAAACTAACTAAAAGCAAAGGAGAGCTCTGTCCCACTGTCTGTCCATGCTGTAGACAACACAGTCCAGGAGCAGGATGCAGGGGAGTGAGTGCTCTTTCTGAACACAAACTACGTGCTTCTTCTTCCTCATCTTTGCTGTCAGAGCCAGTCTTAAAGGTGCAGAATTTAATATGTAATATAAACAAGGTGATTTGAGATACAAGCATCATAAAGTCATCCCAGGACATTCCACCCCTTATCCCCATATTGTCAACTTATTACGAAAACTAATATATATTCTAACTCTACAAACACATACATTATATTATACATACACATATATATACATATATACAGACGAGCAATGATATTCAGCAGTGATATTTATTCATGGTTCTCACCCAACCAGCCAGTCCTCTAGGTTTTCCTCAACTATTTCCTGCCCCCTTCATCTTCCATACCACTGGAAATAAAGGTTGTTTTTCCTTTTTCCCCCCTTGGCCTGCCTTCAGGCTTTCACTGTTCCACATCCCGCTTGCACATGGCCTCTGTCAGGGAGAAGGTCCTTACAGCTGTTGTGGAGAGGGATCTTGAGTGGAAATGACCAGTCCTGGAGACAGATGGATGGTGAGAAGCACAAGGTCCAGGTGGGCTTGTAAGCTCCCTCCCTGCCAAAGCACCTGGACCCCAGGAATGAGACTTCAGCCTTTGCTGTCCTTCATGTGGTGGATGGACATAGCAGTTGATCAGGCTTTATAAGCATCTGGACCAGGTTTGCTCAATGCTGTGCCTTGCTGTTCAACAGAGATGTGCTCAACCCAGAGGATTTTACCAAGATGCAGTATTCAGTTTGCTCTAAATGGACTGTACCTTCAGCTGGGTTCAGGTTGTTACTATGGGGTTAAATATTTATGAAAATCATGTAGAAGTAGGCTACAAGAATGCTTGGTATTAGAGATAGTCTAGCAAGCTAAAATGTTTATGGTAACAGGGACTGGTACTTGGCGTCTCTAAGATAGCCAGAGATAAGATTTGTACATGTTCGTACAAGGATGAGCTAACTCTAATGAAGCAATATTGATAAAGTTAATGAAGCAATGTTAATGAAGCAATATTGATAAGGTTGTTATAGTGACTACTGCTACAGCTGAAATTGTATAAATATCTGCACTTTGGACAAAGATGATGGAGCTAGATTTGGGTTGTTAATACCCCTAGTTCCCGCACGCTTCAATAAAAGCACCTGCATATAATCAATCTGTGATTATGGGTGTTCTCAAACGCTAACATTTTGGCGACACAGATGGGACCCTGTGAGTGCTGCTGAGTGAGTTCGCGACCCGATCACACTCCAGCCGGCACCAAGGGATTCTCATCTCTGCTGATCACAACATCCCTCTGAGAGGTAAGGTGCTTTTCAGACTGTTCTGGTGCCTGCCGATAAGACACAGTGAAAGCTCTGCACAGTTGGGCTAGAGGAATTCCTGGTATTGCCTAGGCGCACTGTCTGTCAGACAACTGTGAAAGCGTTGCAGGTTTGGCATCAGTGGCGTATTGCAGCTGAAATATGGAGAAGCTTAAAGGGATTTTAGGTGGCAATGCCCCTATACCACGTACTTCTCCTTTGGGGTGCTTATTAGCACATTGGAAAGAGGGTAATTTTTGGCAAGATTTACGTAAAGTTGATTGATTATTGTAATACATGGTGGCCAGGATATGACCTGGACAGTGGGGAAAAGTGGCCGAGAAACGGTTCTTTGCAGTATAACACCATTTTACAGTTGATGTTGTTCTGTAAGCGAGAGGGAAAGTGGGATGAAGTTCTGTACGTCGATTTGTTTTTCTATTTGCGAGACAAGCCAGAATGGCAAGCTGAGTGTGGATTGATGGTAGTTAAAGCATGTGTGAGTGATAAATGTGACGTTTGTGTAAAAGGAAAAAGTTCTTTAGAGCACCTGGCATTAAAAGAAAGTTTGCGTTGGGGGAACGATATGGATATTGATTTACAAGTGGCTTTAGCAGAACCAAAAGAACCTGATTCTATTTTGTCTGCCCCCACTTCACCCAATCCCATTTCACCTAACCCTATTCCACTTAATCCTACTTCACCCTTCCCTCTTTACCATTCTCTCCCGCCTTCACCTGATCCTTCTTCTCCGGGAAGTGATCAAAATCTAACTGTGATACAAGGAAATGTGAAAAATGCTGGGGGGAAAGACAGCAGTAGCGAGGGTGATGATAATAAATCAGCGACACTGGCATCCCATCGGACTCAGTCAAAGCTTGGCCCGGTCCTGTGTAAAACGGGAAAAGATTTAGGCAGACAAAGGTGGACTGTGATTGCCCCCTTGAGACAAGGAGTAAGAGTGGAGGGCCTGGTGTTTCTAAAAGTTCCTTTCTCCCCTGCAGACTTGATAATTTGGATACAATCAGCTGGAAGGTATAGAGAAAATCCTGATAAAATAGCAGGGGTGGTAAAAATGATTATGAAAACTCAGAATCCAGATTGGGATGATATACAAGTAATATTAGATAATTTAATGAACTCTACTGAGAAAGAGATGGTGCTTAGAGCAGCCAAGGAGAAAGCGAAAGAAAATCTCAGAACTGGGTTGGTGACGGGTACTTTAGATGAGAACTTTCCAACCGAGGATCCAGGGTGAGATCCCAATACTTTTGAGGACATGCAGAATCTGAAGAGATATCAAGAGTAGGTCCAGATAGGAGTTCAGAACGCTATGCCTAAGACTATGAATTGGTCTAAATTGTATAAGACAGGAAAAGAAAGAATCCCCTACTGAATTTTTGGAAAGGCTTAAGGAGGCAGCAAGAAAGTATACAGATCTCCAATTAGAAACAGAACAAGTGAAAGTTCAGTTTGCTTTCATTTTCCTTGGGCAGTAGCAGGATGATATTAGGAGAAAATTGCAGAAGTTAGAAGGAGAGGAATTAAGAAATTTGAATAAATTACTGGAAGTGGTTTGGAAAGTATACAATAACAGGGAAAAAGAAGCTAGTAAAAAGCAGCAGCAAAATCTTTTGGCAGTGATACAAGGAAGAGAGAATCCAGGTTTCAGAGGATGCGGCAGAGGTGGTTGTGGACTGGGGAGGGGTGGACTTGGCAGAAGATGAAGGGGATTGGTTTTGCCAAGATTAGAGTTAATGTGCTTACTGTAGATAAGAGGGGCACTGGAAAAATGAATGCCCAAATCAGTTTAACCAGGGCAATCAGTTCAATCAGAATCAAGAGGCTTCAAAATTAATGGTGCTGGGAGAGTACAGCAGCTGACTAGAATCAGAACAAAAGCCAATACAGGAACCTTTAGTAACTATACAATTGGGAGATAAAGAAGTAAAATTCCTGGTGGATACGGGGGCTACATATTCTGTACTAAATGACTTGAAAGGGCAAAATAGGGACAAAACAACAAAAATAGTTGGAGCCACAGGGAAGGAAGAGAATCGTCCATTCCTGCAACCCCTAGATTTGTGTTTTGGAAACAAAGTTTTAACACATGAATTTTTATATATGCCTGAGTGTCCAATCCCACTATTAGGATGAGATTTATTAGCAAAACTTGATGCAGTAATAACTTTTGAGAATTGGGAACTTTTAATGAAAATACCCGAATCAAAGACAGGACAAATTTTTAATGATAAAAGAAAAACCAGTCCCTACTATCCCCAGGAAAGTAAAGGACGCAGTAATTCCCTCTGTATGGGAAAGAGACATACCAGAAAAATCTAAATTGGCACAACCAGTACATGTGGAATTAAAAGAAGGGGGAAAAGCTGTACAGGTTAAGCAGTATCCCATAAAGCCAGAAGCACGGCAAAATATAGTAAAGATTATAGATAAATTTTTGAAATACCAAATTCTAGAAGTATGTGAATCAGAATTTAATACACCAATATTTCCAGTGAAGAAACCAAATGGTGAGTACAGACTAGTACAGGATTTGAGAGCAATAAATGGAATAACTAAAGATATTTAC
The DNA here is from genome assembly GCA_038429875.1 of Poecile montanus. Taxonomy (NCBI): domain Eukaryota; kingdom Metazoa; phylum Chordata; class Aves; order Passeriformes; family Paridae; genus Poecile; species Poecile montanus. The sequence continues at coordinate 108,082,665 of CM076541.1, forward strand.
CCAGTGGTAGCTAATTCTTACATGCTGTTGACATCCGTGAAAGAGAAATATAAATGGTTTACTGTACTTGATTTAAAAGATGCCTTTTACTGCATACCCCTTGACAAAGAAAGTAGGAAACTGTTTGCCTTTGAATAGGAAAATCCAGAAAATGGAAAGAAAACTCAGCTCACCTGGACACAACTCCCACAAGGATATAAGAACAGTCCAACCCTATTTGGAAGCCTGCCGCCGCGACAGAAAGCCCGGAGCACTGCGACTTCTCTAGAGAAATAGCCCTGAGAAGGGCTGGGTCGAAGCGCGTGAGCAACTTCGAGCAGGCGAGTTATTTCAGCTCAGCAGCGGTGGCAGGCAGGCAACACGGGAAGCAGGGACGAGAAAGCTGGTCCAGCGTTCCGCAAAGCACAAACCTTTATCCAGGCAGAGCTTCGGCGAAGGGTGCCGGCAACAGCGAATCTACAGAACAGGGGAAAACCCGGGGTATTTATCAGAGAGGAGAGGGGCGGGGGGAAAGCCCAAGATATCTGTATCGGGGTGGGACAGCAGGGGGGAACACCAATGAAGCACAACAGTTTAGCATAACTAACTCAAAGACCCCTGGGAGCGATACATCGTGTCTCTCTGAGTGAGAGGTGTCTTGCCTCCAGGAGAGAGCCAGGATCTCAGGCCCCGCACGCTCCTCCACACCCACAACTCCCCCTTCTTTATTTATTAAAAAGGCATCTCCATTTTCTATAACAGGACATAAAAGATTAGCTCTGATTTTGGAGGGGGGGGGAGCTATTTTCTTTTTCCCTTTCCTCTCCCATCTCCCCCTCTCTAAAAAAAAACCAAAAAACCCAAACAATTATAATCAAGGTTATTCTGTGTATTGGGGACACATGACCCGACACCAGCAGCAGCACAGAGGTGCATTTTGGAGCAAACTAGCAATTTGGGCTAGGCAACGAGGGCAAGAAAGGGGGAGGGAGTTAAGAAGACTTGTATACTGTCACAGTGTCAGGCGTGACATTGGCAGTTGTCTCGTTGTGGCCCTGGTAGCAGGACGGTTTGGCCTCTGTCTGGTTGTTGGTCTGGTGGCAGGTCGGTTCTGAGGACTCCGACGACGTCTCCGCTTCCAGGCTGCAGTGGACTGCTGTTTTTCTGGACCTGTATGGGTCTCAGGAGACTTTGAAAGTTCTGAGTCTGGTGCAGGGTTTGTAGGGCTTAAATAAGGTTTTACATTTTTCCCTGGGAGCCACTTAGGTCCTGATGGTGTGGACACACACGCATACCCTCTCCCCCAGGTAATCAACGGGAAAGGTCCTGATGTCAGTTGTGATTCAGGATCCTTGATCGGCACCGGCGTCTTCTCTGTGAGTTTGGCATGGGTCGAACTAGAGAAGTGCCGAATTACAGGGGCGTCAGGCTCTGTAGGTGAGCAATTTAGAAAGTTCATGACATATAGAGCCTTACAGAGCCTCTCAATGGGAGGAATGATTTCTGTTCCTCCCCGCTGGTGATCAAGGACTCTTTCCAGGTTTTGGTGGGTTCTCTCTACTATTGATTGCCCTGTGGGGGAATGAGGAATGCCCCTGGTGTGTTTCACCCCGCACTCATTGAAAAAGTCTCTTAATTTGTGAGAGGTGTAAGCAGGTCCATTGTCTGTTTTAATTTGTTCTGGGACTCCCAGGGTAGCAAAAGCAAGGAGAAAATGTCGGATGGTGTGCTTGGCATTTTCTCCTGCATGGGCTGAGGCAAACACTGCACCAGAGAATGTGCCTATGGAGACATGTACGTATTTGACTCTCCCGAAGGACGGGACGTGAGTGACATCAGGTGTCCATATCTGGCAGGTGTTAAGTCCTCGGGGGTTAACCCCGGAGTTAACGACAGGTATTTGGAACGATTGGCAATTAGGACAGGTGGCAACTATTGCTCTAGCCTGGTCTCTGGGTAGTCTGAACATTCTCATCAGTGCAGGCACGTTTTGGTGGAAGAACTGGTGGGACAATTTCGCTTGTGCGAAAATGTCAGGGACATTGGCTGCTCCAGCAGGCATGGCTAAGGCGTCTGCCCTCCAGTTTCTTTCGGCAATGGCACCTGGGAGGTCGGTGTGCGCCCTCACATGCATGACATAGTAAGGTTGCTTTCTGTGGGAGATAAGATATACTAATTCAGAAAGCAATTGGTATAAATTTGGGTTAGAGACCTCTTTTAGAAATGCATGTTCTGCTCTCATAGCTATTCCAGCCACATAAGCCGAATCAGTCACCAGATTGAAAGGTTCTTGGAATTTCTCAAAAGCTCTGACAACGGCTGCTAATACAGCAATTTGTGGTGATCCTTCGACCACTTGGACATCAGACTCCCATTTCTGTGTCCTGGGGTCCTTCCAAGTCATGACTGACTTGTGGGATTTCCCTGAGCCATCTGTGAAAACTGTCAGGGCCTGGAGCGGTGTTTTGCTCTGAAATGATTTGGGGACCAAATTAAATGTGGTTTTGAAAAGTCTGTGGCCAGGTGGGTGTATAGAAATTTGGCCTGAATAGCTATCGAGAGCAAACTGAAGGCTCTCATTGGTTTGGAGCAAAGGCTCCAAACTTCCAGTTGCCAATGGGAGGAAGATGCATGTGAACTCACAGGCTGCAAGAGTGCGGAGACGGACTCTAGCTCTTTTAATGAGTTCAGCCATGATTTCCTGTGGAGTGGTGATAGTCTTAGTGGGCTGGTTATGTGTAAAGATCCACTCGATGATAAGGAGAGGATCCTTCAATGCAGTGTCCCATTGGAAAATGAGCGCGTGTAAGCGCAGGGCCCTACCCAGGACAACCAGCTGGCAGGGCAGGCTGGGCTCATACTGGTGGGCTTGCCGCGAAGACAGGGCCTCCTGGACCTTGGTGATGGATTCCTGGGCCTCCGGCGTGAGGGAGCATGGTGAATCGAGGGCCTCGCTGCCACGGAGCAGGTTGAAGAGGGGTGCAAGGACTTCCGTCATTACCCCAAGCAGAGGGCGTATCCAGTTGATGGACCCGCAGAGCTGATGCAAGTCCCGCAGGGTCTTGGGGTCGTCTTTGATGGTCAGCTGCTGGGGCACGATGGTCCGCTCACGGATCCATAGTCCTAGGTAGGTCCAAGGGCAGGTGTGCTGGATCTTGTCTTCACGGATCTCAAATCCAGCGTCCTCGATTGTCTGGATAGTTTTTTGTAAAGTCCGGTGCAGATAGTCATTGTCAGCAGCACAAACCAGGGTTTCATCCATGTAGTGGAGGATGACGGCATCTGGGAACTGGGTCCTCACAGGTGACAGAATGTGGGCCACGTACCATTGACAGATGGTAGGAGAATTTTTCATCCCCTGAGGAAGGACTAGCCAATGGTATCTTTTTAAAGGTGCTTTGTCGCTGCCCGCTCGGCCCCTTTTTGCCTCGGCTAGCTGTTGCCGATGTCAGCGACAGGAGTGGGGAACCAGGTAAACACTGCGAATGCTCAACCTGGAACCTCCAGAGCTCCTCTGCGCTCTGGCGTTGTGGCTCGCAGGGCGACACGGGTTGTGGCGAAGGGAGAAAGAGTGCGCAGACTCCTCCGATTTCCCAGGAACAGGTTTATTCCAACAGGTGCAGGGCTGGGATCACAGGGGAGAGGTCTGAGCCGAGACCCTGGGCACCCCCATGCGCCAGGTTTTAAGGACCGTGGGCGGCTCATATGGTGACCAATGGGACAACAGCAACGGAGGGGTTATGGGGGGGGATTACAATATGCAGGACCAATGGTAAGGACCCGGGGGAGGGAAAGCAACTGTACAATCAATGGAGCGTCGAGGAAGGGATGATAGGCAAGGAAAGAACTAGAACAAAAGGTGGGGTTCACATAGATTGATAGGGCTTAGGGGCAGGATTGGGGTGATGGATGGGGAACAATCTGGAAAAATGGGAAGGGTTTACAATGATGGGCAACTGGGGTCAAACCATTCTTTATGACAGGGGAGCAACTGGGGTAAACCACCTCTGAACTTAATAAAACCAAACATATGGGCGGTAACATCTCCCCATTTCTTTTTAAGAAACAGAGGAAGGCGTGGGGTCTGGGGGAGCAGAGGGTACAGCAAACCATTCGGGAGCGGGAGAGGGAAGAGGAGGAGGAGGGGAAAGAGGGTTTACATCAACCTAATTAACTTGCCGTGGGGAGGATAACAAAAAAAAAAGGATGGATTGAATTAAACACTTCCGCAACACCGTGAATGCACCTAAAATAATAAAAAATTACAAAAACAATCTATAATATGGTCCTTATAACAGAAGAGAGCCATCCGGAGACACCCCATCCTGCAGGAGCACGGTGGCCAGTGTGACGTTCGGGGTGGTCATCCTTCTGATGGCTCTCTGAAAATAAAAGAAAACAAATACTTCAGTTAACATAAAGGGAGAGCAAAAAATCAATAGAGAAAAGGGGTTCGAGACATTCCTCCTCCTCGTCGCCCTCGGGGGATACTTGGGCGGCCTGCACGGACGCAGCGACATCCTCTTGCTCATCTGGTGGCCTGGTAGGATGTTTTGGGACATAAGGTTTCACCCACTTTTGTGGGATCCACCTTAGTCCCTGGGGCGAGGAGACGCAAGCGTAACCTCGCCCCCAGGTCACCAGATCGAATGGACCCAGGATCTTTTGGGTTTCTGGGTCCCGGACCAGCACTGGAGGGCGATGTTGGAGCTCGTAGTTGCTGGTGGAGTTGAAGTGCAGTGTCACTGGAGGATTGGGATTAGTATCAGTACAGTTCAGAAAATTGATAGTAAACAGCGCCTTTGATAGCCTATCCTGAGGGGCGCAACCTTTCATTGAATCCCATTGACGTTTTAGGACGCGTTTGAGCGACTGGCGGGCTCGCTCTACAATCGCTTGGCCAGTGGGGGAGTGTGGGATGCCTCTCTTATGTGTCACTCCCCAACTCTGCAGGAATTCTTCCAGTTTCCTGGAAGTGTATGCTGGGCCATTATCTGTCTTTAGCTCTTTGGGGACCCCCAGCACAGAGAAAGCCTGCATGAGGTGTTTGCTGTGATAAACAGAGACCCTTTTGTTCGACTAAACATACAGATATGATGTGATGTTATGTTTTGTAAAAACAAGATTATATTGAAGGTTGTTAATTACGTTTTTTTTTATCATTGACGTTTGTATAGTTATGTTGGTATAGCTACGTTTTTTTATAATCACTGACGTTTGTATAGCTACGTTTGTATAGTTACTGACGTTTGTATAATGGCCTTGCTAAGATTCCTTGAATTCCAGAAAGTTACTGAGCTAAGCTTTTACAGAGAACAGTGAAGAAAGGTTAAAGGAAGATAAGGTAAAGAACGATCTAAACCAATGAAGGCGCATGCGTAGAAATGACTGAGGAAGAACACGTCACCGGAGAGCCGGACGGATTAAAAGAGAACACACAGAACCCGGAACCACGGCCGTGGCAAAGCGGAATTGCTTCCAGGCTGTCCAGCGCTGTAATTTTGCTTATTGCTTGCTTGCTACAATTAATAAAACTTTTTTATTACACTTTAACACTCTCTCGAGTGAATTTATAACAATTTGGTGCCCCGTGACTCGGATGCAATCTGTGGGACGGACGCCTCCTGGGAGGCGCCTCCGCTAGGGTTTAGCGGCCCGGGGGGGGTGCCCGGTTCCTACTTCGATTGCACCGACGAACCTAAAATTCAGGCAATAAGCAAAAGGGAGACCGGTCGACCCCTTAAATTCTGTGCACAGAGTCCGGACGAAGACGCGGGACGTGGGACGCGTGAGTATAACGGGGATCCGTCTGGGCGGGGTCGGGATCCCGGAGTGTGGTGAGTGTGTGTGTGTCTGAGAGGGGAACCGGCAGCCGGATTCCCCAAGCGAGACCGGACCCCCTATTAGTGCGGTTCCCATTGACCCGCGAGGGTGTGGGCCACGAACGGGGGGAAGCGAAAAGAATTGTGTGATTGAAGGCACTCCGGAAGAATGGGACAGGGGAGGAGCAAGCCGCCTGTACCTGTTAAACTCCCACCAGTACCTAAAGATAGTCCGTTGGGTTTTATACTAGATAATTGGGAACATTTCCCGGGGACAGAAAATAAAGATAGGGCAAAAATGATCTACTATTGTGTAGTAATATGGGGAGGAAAGGAAATTTCAAGGAATGTGTTTTGGCCTATATTTGGATCATCCGAAGAGTGGGTTAAACAAAAGTTAAATTCCTGGGTAAAAACAAAGATTCCTTTTAACCCAGAGGAAAGTGCTTATGCAAAAATCTGGGTAGAAAATCCCGAGGTTTTTTTATTTACATTGACAGAAAATTCGGGGGAGGGGAAGAGAAAGAAAAGGAAATCTCGAAAAGAAGATACTATGATAATTCCCCCTCCATTTGTACCACCAGCACCCCGAGCCCCTACCCCCCCACCTCGAGCCCCTACCCCTCCACCTCGAGCCCCTACCTCTCCACCCCGAGCCTCTACCCCTCCACCTCGAGCTCTACCCCCTCCACCACCTCGAGCTCTACCCCCTCCACCACCTCGAGCCCTACCCCCTCCCCCTCCGAATCCTGAGGAGGAGGATTTATACATGTCAGATATGCCAGAGGTGGGGCCTGTCACCAGGAATAGAGCCAGAAGGAGACAGGAACACTTATTCCCATTAAGAGAGATGCCTATGGGGGGCCCTCAAGCCGGAATAGGGTTTATATCTGTCCCTCTTAGTTCAGGGGATGTTAGAGACTTTAAAAAGGAGATGGGGCGTTTACTGGAAGATCCATTGGGGGTTGCAGAAAGAGTTGATCAATTTTTAGGACCTAATATATACACATGGGAAGAATTACAATCTATCTTGAGTATTTTATTTACTGCAGAAGAAAGAAACATGATTAGAAGGGAAGGCATGCGTATCTGGGATGCTCAGCATGTTCAGGGACCACAGGCAGATGTAAAATGGCCCCTTCAGAATCCCCATTGGGATCATCAAAATCCAGCCCACAGAGAAAATATGCAGGATTTAAGAACTATTATAATTCAAGGAATTAGGGAGGCAGTCCCAAGGGGTCATAATATCAATAAAGCATTCAATGAGAGGCAAAAGAAAGATGAAACTCCTACGGAATGGTTGGAAAGGTTAAGAAAGAACTTTCAACTATATTCCGGAATGGATCCAGATACCCAATTGGGACAAGCACTGCTTAAAGCACAATTTGTAGCAAAATCCTCGGAGGATATTCGGAGAAAGATAGAAAAATTGGATGGGTGGCAAGACAGGGGTTTGGATGAGCTTCTGAGGGAAGCCCAAAAAGTGTATGTTAGGAGGGAAGAAGAGGCTCAGAAGCGGCAATATAAGATGATGGTGGCTGCTGTAAGAGAGGGTAGAGATCAAACATGGAAAGAGAAACAACAGAGACCGATTAGAGATTCAAAGGAAGGACAGAACACTAAAACTTGTTTTTATTGTGGAAAGAAAGGACATTTTAAGAAGGAATGCAGGATGAGAATCCAGGATGAAAAGATGTTTAAAGAAGACTAGGGATGTCAGGGGCTCTTTATTATTAATGGGGACAAAGAACACCAGAAAGAGCCCTTGATAAAGTTAAAAGTAGGTCCCCAACAAGAAGAAATAACCTTTTTGGTGGATACTGGAGCTGAAAGATCAACTATTCAGTTTTTACCTAAAGGATGCAAAATATCAAAAGAGACTGCCACAGTAGTGGGGGCAAGGGGGGAGCCCTTTGAAGTAGGGGTTATTAAAGATGTGATAATAGAATCAGAATCAAAAGTCGGGTTGGGAAATTTTTTGTTAGTACCAGAAGCAGATTATAATTTGTTAGGACGGGATTTAATTATTGAATTGGGAATACATTTAGATATAGTTGATAAGGAGTGGAAAATAAAACTATGCCCTTTAAGAGTAGAAGATGAAGACAAAATAAATCCAGAAGTGTGGTATACACCTGAAAGTGTGGGGCAGTTAAAAATAACCCCATTCTCGGTCACTATTAAAAATCCAGAAATCCCAGTCAGAATAAAACAATATCCCTTGTCACCTGAGGGACGAAAAGGGTTGAAACCAGAAATTGACAGATTGTTAAGTAAGGGATTATTAGAACCATGTATGTCACCTTTTAATACACCCATATTGCCAGTAAAGAAACCAGATGGGACTTATCGTTTGGTACAAGATCTAAGAGAAATTAATAAACGTACAGTGGCACGGTTCCCTGTAGTAGCAAATCCGTATACATTATTAAGCAAATTGGGACCTGACACTCAGTGGTACAGTGTTATAGATTTAAAGGATGCATTCTGGGCTTGTCCTCTTGATGAAGCTAGCCGAGATTACTTCGCATTTGAATGGGAAGATCCAGACACAGGGAGGACACAACAACTGAGATGGACAGTATTGCCCCAGGGATTCACAGAATCCCCCAATTTGTTTGGGCAAGCATTGGAGCAGATTTTACAGGACTATCAGACAGACCCAGGAGTAACTTTGATACAATACGTGGATGATTTGCTTTTAGCTGGGAAAGAGGAAGAAGATGTAAGGAGAGAGAGTATTAAATTGTTAAATTTCCTAGGTCAAAAGGGATTGAAAGTATCAAAGGCAAAGCTTCAATTTGTGGAAGAAGAAGTAAAATATTTAGGCCATTATCTTAGAAAAGGGGAGAAAAGAATAGATCCTGAAAGGATACAAGGAATTTTGTCACTACCAATTCCTAAAAATAAAAGACAGATACGTCAGATCTTGGGATTAACAGGGTATTGTAGACAGTGGATTGAAAATTATAGCAGTAAAGCTAAGTTTTTATATCAAAAATTGACACAGGAAGGAGCAATAAAATGGAGTTCAGAAGATACAGAAAAACTCCGAGAATTACAAGAAAGTTTAATACATGCTCCTGTTTTGAGTCTCCCAGATTTGAGGAGACCTTTTTACTTGTTTGTAAATGTAGAAAATGGGATTGCCTTTGGAGTCTTAACTCAGGAATGGGCAGGGAAAAAGAAACCAATAGGGTATTTATCAAAGATCTTAGACCCTGTGAGTAAAAGCTGGCCAGCCTGTCTACAAGCAGTAGCAGGATGTGCCCTACTGGTGGAGAAAGCTAGAAAAATCACTTTTAATAGCAATTTGAAGGTAATGTCCCCCCATAACATTCGGGGTGTGCTACAACAAAAGGCGGAAAAATGGATTTCAGATGCTAGACTTTTAAAATATGAAGGAATTTTAATTGAAGCCCCAAACTTAATATTAGAAACCACAACTGTACAAAACCCAGCTGCATTTTTGTATGGAGAACCTGAAGGAAAATTTTTGACACATGACTGTATAACTACAATTGAGGAACAAACCAAAATTAGACCTGATTTGGAAGAAGAGGAATTAGAAAGCGGAGAAAAGTTGTTTGTAGATGGGTCCTCCAGAGTGATAGAAGGAGAGAGGAAAACAGGCTATGCTATAATAAGAGGACCTGATATGCAAGTTTTAGAATCAGGCCCATTAGATAAATCTTGGTCAGCCCAAGCCTGTGAATTGTATGCAGTATTAAGAGCATTGAAATTACTAGAAGGAAAGGAAGGGACAATATATACAGATTCTAGATATAGTTATGGGGTGGTGCATACGTTTGGTAAATTGTGGGAAGAAAGAGGTTTAATAAACTCACAAGGGAAAAATTTAGTTCATCAAAAACTTATAATTGCAGTACTAAAGGCCCTGAGAAGACCCAAGAGGTTAGCAGTGGTTTATTTGAAAGGACACCAGAAGGGAATAGACTTAAGGAGTAGAGGAAATAATGCTGCTGATCAGGAGGCAAAACAGGCGGCATTACGAACAATACGAACAATGATCCTAGAAGAAAAAGAGGGGCAGGAAGAAACACTAGAACATAAGGATAATGACTTAAGAAGTAGATTTACTGAGGAAGAAAGGTCAAAACTCCCAGAGACAGGAGCAATAGAAAACTCAGAGGGGAGATGGTTTCTCCCAGACGGCCGGAAGATACTACCAAAAGCTATAGCTAAAAGAATACTAGAAAGGATACATCAAAGAACACATTGGGGAGCACAAGGGTTAATAGACTATTTTGCAGCAAAGTATATGTGCACAGGAATCCGAAATTTAGCTAAACAAATTACTAGAAGTTGTCTCCCATGTTTAAAAACAAATAGGAAAAATCTCAGAAAATTACCTTATGGAGGGAGACCTTTAGCAAAAAGACCCTTTGCAAATATTCAAATTGACTTTACAGAGCTACCAAAAGTAGGGAGATTTAAATACCTCCTAGTCTTAGTGGATCATCTCACTCACTTTGTAGAAGCTTTCCCAACATCTAGGGAAACTTCACGAACAGTTGTAAAAGTATTATTGGAAGAAATAATTCCCAGATATGGGGTACCAGAGACAATAGATTCTGATAAAGGTCCCCATTTTACATCTAAAATAACTCAAGAAGTTTCAGAAGCATTAGGAATAAAGTGGGAACAACACACCCCTTGGCACCCTCAAAGTTCTGGAAGAGTAGAAAGGATGAATGGGGAAATAAAAAAACAACTTACTAAGCTAGTAATGGAAACAAAATTATCATGGGTTAAATGTGTTCCACTAGCCCTTCTGAATATTCGAACCCAGCCAAGGGCAGATTTGGGAATTTCCCCTTTTGAGATGTTATATGGTATGCCCTATAATATAGAGGAAGTCCAAACACATCCAAATGTGAGTGATCAATACATCAATAAGTACTTAATAAAATTAATGCAATTTAAAAAAGCATTGTGGGAAAAAGGAATGATGGCTCAGAGACCACCATTGGATTTTATATTACACCAGGTACAACCTGGAGAGTGGGTGTTGATAAGAAGCTGGAAAGAAAATCCCTTAACACCAAAGTGGGAGGGACCGTATCAAGTCCTACTAACAACTGACTCTGCAGTTCGAACAGCTGAGAAGGGGTGGACACATGCCAGTCGTATAAAGGGACCTGTGAAGCCACCAGAAGATAACGACTGAGAAGTGGTTAGCCCGGCTGGGACCTGAGACTTAAGATATTCTGAACAAAGTAACATCTAAGGACTATTAACCAACTTAGAAACTTATGAATAGTAAATGTCATAAAGGTTTTATATAGAATATAAAATACCCCTATCTAGTAGTAAGGAAATATAATAGAAGTGTTAAAATAGGCTGTACTTTATGACAGAATTGTTATCCTTTTGTTAAACTGTTATCCTTTTGTTTGTTTTAATGTATAATATGTGAAGAACATTAGTGGACCCACTGTCATAGAGGCTACCTACCGAGAGGGGTGTAAATCTTGTTACACTGCCCAGAGGAAAATCACTAATTGGGCCTTAATAACTAGAATACGAACAGGAGAATTTGAAACAGAATCAGAGGAGTGGTGGACTATTTATGCAAAGGGAGCTAACCCCTTGTATTATTGTTACCATCCTAATGCACCTGCACCTTTTGTAGCAAATAAAATAACTGGGTTGTGTAGATAGTGGCTTCAAGAATTGAAGTGCAATATCCCTTTAATAAAGCATAAAAGTTGGAAAAATACATACAAAGAATTAATAAAAAAAAAAGGAGTAATTTCCCTCCCGAAGAATACTCTTGCTGCCAAGAAGATGGTACACCCCGTGTCCCGTGGCAACCGGGTCGACGATGGGAAAGGCAGAGGAGTAATAAACTGTGGAGGGAAACACTCCAATATACATGGGACCAAGACGTCATGGACCTGGAAATGCCACAGGAATGGGAATGATACAACCCAGCAAAATAATTTGTGGAGAATCCAAATTGAAAACATGCAAAGGAAAAGCCTCTATTATGGTAGGGGAAGCCAATGCTCATTAATAACATTTACAATTTTAATTAGCACATTTGATATTTGTATGGGTAAGACTCACGAACCTTTTAATTGGTCTTTAATTCGATGGGAAGACCAGGTTATTATACAATCACAGATCACCTCTGGAGCCCCTAGCTTTCAAGTTACATTAGATTCTCTTATTAAGTGGAAGAGTACTAATAGTATCCCACCCGGGCGGGTACTATATATGTGCCCAGCTTCTAATCCAGGCAGAGGGTATTGTAATTACCCTGGGGAATTTTACTGTAAATACTGGGGTTGTGAGACAGTTTCCATGGGGTGGAAAGTACAGAACCCAGATAAGTATCTAAAGGTGGAACGAGGTCCACATGGATGTATAAAGCCCTGGATAGGCCCCTCGGGGGAAATAACATATACTGGGACTTGCAGATTTCATTACATCAATGTTACCCAGTCCCAAGACCCTGGGTGGTTATTGGGACGAACCTGGGGTCTCAGGGTATGGGAACCCGGAAAAGATCGGGGAGTGCACCTTCTTATAAAAAAAGAGATGGTTCCACATGATTCGGGATCTGTTGGACCAAATCCAGTAGTGTGGGGAGCAATAGACCCCAAAATAAGAGATCAGAATAACCATTCAGAAAAATTAGAAAATAGCACACAAGTAACAACCACAGTAGAGACACCCCAAGAATATGGAAATGAAGTTCTTTGGAGAATGTTGCAAGCTACCTTTAAAGTATTAAATGATACACACCCAAATTTAACCAGAGAATGTTGGTTATGCTACAACATTAATCCACCTTTTTATGAAGCTATAGGCTCCATAGCGGAACCCAAAAGAGTAAATGGCACTAATCCTGCAGCCTGTTTATGGAAATCGGGGAGGGAAGATACCCCAGGAATAACATTATCTAGAGTCACTGGAAAAGGAAAATGTGTGGGAAATGTGCCCCCAGATAAGAATCATTTATGTCAGACAAAAATACAGATTAATGACCCTCGCAAGCCAGCTCAATGGCTAATTCCAGCACCAAATACCAAATGGGTTTGTAACACCTTAGGAGTAACCCCATGTGTTTCTGTAACAGCTTTTAATGAAACCTATGAATTTTGTATACAAGTAATAATAGTTCCCCGGATTATTTATCATTCTGAAGAATATATGTATACACAATACCAAAACTCAGAACACCATTTGGTGAAAAAAGAACCCCTCACAGTATTAACAGTAGCAGTATTACTAGGCATAGGAGGGGCTGGATTAGGAACGGGTGTAGCTTCTCTAATTAATCAACACCAGGGGCTTAAAGAACTTAGAATTTCAGTAGATGAAGATTTAAGGAGAATTGATGAATCTATAAAAGACCTCACAGACTCCCTAGATTCACTGGCTGAAGTGGCTTTGCAAAATAGAAGAGGATTAAATCTATTATTTTTACAACAAGGAGGCCTGTGTGCAGCACTTAAAGAAGAATGTTGTGTGTATGTAAATAGAAGCGGAATAGTAAAAGAAACCATGGCCAAATTACAAGAAGGACTGGAAAAGAGAAAGAGAGAACGAGAAATGCAACAGAGTTGGTACGAATCCTGGTTTAATTATTCCCCCTGGCAAACAACCTTACTATCTACCATAGCAGGGCCGATAATTTTACTGATCTTAGGACTTACTTTTGGCCCTTGCATTCTTAATAAAGTTATTAACATCGCAAAAAGCAGGTTAGAAGCCGCTCACCTTATGTTAATACAAACTAAATATGAAACCTTAAATGGGGAAGAACCCGAAGATTATTTAGAATTAAGTAAAAGAGAATTGCAAAGATTTAGCGAACAAAAGTAGGGAATAGAAAAAGGGGGGATTGTGATAAACAGAGACCCTTTTGTTCGACTAAACATACAGATATGATGTGATGTTATGTTTTGTAAAAACAAGATTATATTGAAGGTTGTTAATTACGTTTTTTTTTATCATTGACGTTTGTATAGTTATGTTGGTATAGCTACGTTTTTTTATAATCACTGACGTTTGTATAGCTACGTTTGTATAGTTACTGACGTTTGTATAATGGCCTTGCTAAGATTCCTTGAATTCCAGAAAGTTACTGAGCTAAGCTTTTACAGAGAACAGTGAAGAAAGGTTAAAGGAAGATAAGGTAAAGAACGATCTAAACCAATGAAGGCGCATGCGTAGAAATGACTGAGGAAGAACACATCACCGGAGAGCCGGACGGATTAAAAGAGAACACACAGAACCCGGAACCACGGCCGTGGCAAAGCGGAATTGCTTCCAGGCTGTCCAGCGCTGTAATTTTGCTTATTGCTTGCTTGCTACAATTAATAAAACTTTTTTATTACACTTTAACACTCTCTCGAGTGAATTTATAACATTTGCAGACATGCTCGGCTTTCTCTCCTGTGTGGGCAGAAGCAAAGACTGCCCCTGAGAAAGTGTCTATGGATACATGTACGAACTTCAGCCCGCCAAATTCGGGAATGTGAGTTATATCCATCTGCCACACCTCACAGCTCCCCAGGCCTCGAGGGTTCACCCCCGACCCTAGAGAGGGCATGACGGTGGTCTGGCAATGGGGGCATGTGGCCACAATGGCTCTGGCCTGATCCCGCCGCAGGTGGAATTGGCGGACCAGGCCAGGCACATTCTGATGAAACATTTGGTGGCTCATCTTAGCTTGTTGGAACCGATCGGGGAGCTGAGCCATGGAAACAGGGGCAGCGAGGGAATCAGCCATCTGGTTTCCCTCGGCTACTGGGCCGGGGAGATCTGTGTGCGACCTCACATGCATCATGAAAAATGGTTGCTTCCTGTGGGAAACAGTATATATTAATTTAGAAAGCAACTCGAACAATTTTGGGTTAGAGACCTCCTTCAGGGCAGCGTGTTCTGCTCTGGCAACCACCCCTGCAACATAGGCCGAATCAGTGACTAAATTGAAAGGTTCAGAGAACCTCTCAAAGGCCCTGACGACTGTATCCAACTCAGCAACCTGTGGAGATCCCTCCACATATTGAACATCTGCTTCCCACTGCTGAGTTTCAGGATTTCTCCAAGTCACCACAGACTTGTGAGATGCCCCGGATGCGTCAGTGAACACAGTCAGGGCTTTGAGGGGCTTCCTGCTCCGTACTTCTTTTGGAATTGGTTCGAATTTGGAATTGAAAAATTTGTGGGCAGGGGCATGAACAGAAACTTGGCCCTCAAAACTATCCAAAGCAATCTGGAGTGTCTCATTTTCCCGAAGTAACTGATTAAACATCTCTTTTGTCAGCTTATTTGGGGACTCTTTGTCCCGAAACAAGCTGACTGGTACCCGAATGCATGCAAAGTCGCACCCAGCCATCTCCCGAAGCCTGGCCCGAGCTCTCCCGATGAGCTGAGCCATCAGCTCCTGTGGCCGGGTGACACTTTTGGACCTTTGATGGCTCAAGAAAACCCACTCTATGATTAAGAGGGGATCCTTTGAGCCCTGGTCCCACTGAAAAATCAGCCCACTGAGGTGTGGCATTCTCCCGAGCACAATAAACTCAAAAGGCAGGGTCGGTTCGTACCGATGCGCCTGTCTTTCGACAAGCGCCTCTTCTACTTTCTCTAGGGCTTTCCTCGCTTCTGGGGTCAGGGTCCTGGGAGAACTCAGCTCCTTCTCCCCCTTCAAAAGTGTGAAGAGGGGGGCTAGGTCTTCAGTGGAAAGGCCCAGCCACGGCCTGACCCAGTTTAAGGTCCCACACAGCGAGTGAAGGTCTGACAAGGTTTTCGGATTGCTGTTTATTGCCAATTTTTGAGGCACAACAGTCCTCTCAGCAATCCGCAGACCCAGATATTTCCAGGGTGGCATCCGTTGAACTTTATCCTCCTGGAGTTGAAAGCCTGCAGCTGTTAAAACTTTAACCACTCGGTCAAGCGATCGGGTGAGTAGATCGTCATGGGGGGCACAAACTAGGACATCATCCATATAGTGATGGATGATGACCTCCCCCATCTCTTTGCGCACGGGAGACAGCAATGAGGAGACATACCACTGGCAGATGGTGGGTGAATTTTTCATGCCTTGTGGCAACACCCGCCAGTGGAATCTCTTCATTGGGGCTTCTCGGTTGAGGGTGGGCACCGAGAAGGCAAACCGTGGGGCGTCATCAGGGTGCAAGGGAATTTGAAAGAAGCAGTCTTTTATATCAATTACGGCCAGATCCCAATTTCGGGGGAGCATCGTTGGAGTAGGCATCCCTGGTTGGAGGGGTCCCATGTCAACAATGATCTTATTGATGGCACGAAGGTCGTGAAGGAGCCGCCACTTGTCTTTCCCCGGCTTCCGGATAACAAATACCGGGGAGTTCCAAGGGCTGGTAGTCTCTACAATATTACCTTTTAATAATTGCTCCTCCACGAGCTCGTTGAGCGCCCTTAATTTGTCTTTTCGAAGCGGCCACTGATCAATCCAGATTGCTTCATCAGTGGTCCAATCAAGTTTCTGGAAGGGGCGCTCCACAGTGGCCGCTATTAAAAATCCCGAGGGGTTTTCGGGATTTCGATCTTTACCCCCCATTGTGACATAAGGTCTCTCCCCCACAAGGGAACCTGAAAATCCGCAACAAATGGGTGCAGGTTTGCCAATTGCCCATCCGGCCCCACAATTTGCACTACGCTCCTTGATACCTGCGCCAATTGAGTACCCCCTATACCCTGAATTTTCCCTGCCACAGGTTGCAGCTCCCAATGTGACGGCCATCTCCTCTGGGGGATGATCGTCACATCTGCCCCCGTATCAAGCAGACCCTTCAGATGGACAGATTCCGCACCCTGCTTGATGCTGCAATCGACGATGGGTTTGTCTTCACCCACTACTTCTGCCCAGTAGACGCCTGGTGCGTGGTCGTCCACTGGGACTCCCTCCGGGACAGGAATGTATTGGGCTATGATTTGCCCCTTCGGGAGAAAATATGGTGGGTGAATGCAGCGCGCTAAGAGGATGAGATCTTCCGGACCCCCTGGGAAGGTGATCGGGGAGATCTCAATCTCTGGGGGTGTGTGTTTAGTGTCCCCGATGGCGATGTACTTACAGTCATATCCAGTATTTTTCTTGCCTCCCTCCAGTGGATCCACAGCAACTACTGTCCAGTGCTGGGTCCGAAAGAGGATGTCCTTGGTGGTGGTTAGATGTCGCGTCCGGTTGGGTGTCCAAGCCTGATGTAAAAAGCCCCCCTCCCCCGCGAGACCTGCCCCATTTATCGCTTCGCGCGGGGCAGGTTCGCGCGGCTCCCCTAGTTTTTTTTTATTATTGTATTGCTTGCCCTTGCCCCCGCATTGCTCCCTTGGCTAGGATACCCTGCCGGGCAGTCCCTAGCTAGATGTCCAGGTTGCCTGCAGCGGAAACACAGTGGTTGACGCGCTGGTGATGGTGGAAACTGCGTCACTGCTGCAGTCGGCGCTCGTCTCAACTGTTGCGGTGGGATGGCTCTGGACATCCCCATCATCGGCACCTTCTTGGAGCAGGCTTCGATGAGGATGTCTAGTGTCGGGGTTGGGTAGAGAGGCAAACTGCAAATTATCTGTTTACAAATGTCATTGGCATTGGCTTTCGCCGCTTCTAATACAAGCCGTTCTTGTAGATCTGCCTCTTCTACTTGCCTCTCTGCCTGGGCTTGTAATCTATTGATGAACTTAGTAAAAGGTTCATTAGGGAGCTGGAAAATACTCATTAAATTTATCTGGGGTCCCTCCTCAGGTAATGTATTGAAAACCTTTTCTGCGGCCTCCATGACTTTAATCAGGACAGGCCGGGGTAATACCCTGGCCTGCTCCTCTGGCTTGTCCCAATTTCCCTCACCGCACAAGTGATCTAAAGTCAGAGGGACTCCATCTATACATCCATCACTACTGTGCAAGAGGCTTGGAAGGATGGTCTCCAATGATCTCTTCCACCCCTGTTTCCACAACCTGAAGTCAGCTGTGGGAAGGAGGCAGGAAAACAGCTCCTTCAGATCACTGGGCACCATTTCGTTCGCAGAAAAGGTAGCTTTTAATAGACCTTTAAAATATTCGCTACCCCTCCCGAACTCCTTCTGTGCTTTGCACAGCTCCCTCTTAGTTTGGAAGGAGAGGGCTTCCCATTCCCGGGACCGCCCACCCCTTCCACGAAAAGTCACCTGTGTGGCAAGGGGGATTTCTATCTGTTCCGGGTTCTGGCTTCCAGGCTTACCACCTCCAGTTCCCAAAGCATGGGAACCGGATGTGAGACCGTGGGAACCGGAAGAAAGGGCGTGGGAACCAGGAGCCGGGAGGGGCGGGACTGGAGGACCGACTGAGGAGGAGGGCAAGGGGGAGGAGCGGCAATCAGAAAAGGCGGGGTTTAGGTGCATGACTTCAGAGGGGCCCGCCCCTGGGGAGGAGGAGGTTTTCGAGGGGAACTGGGTGGAGTTAGGGTAGGGAAAAAGGGTGGAGCTAGGGAGGAAAGGGTTTTTCATGGGGGTCTGAAAGGGATTATGGGGAGAAGAGGCACAAGGGAAGGTCCCAGCCATGTGGTTCCCGCCATCTTGTGCCCTCCGGGAGCTATTTTGAGGGTTAGGAGAGGGGTAGGGGAACACAGGGGAACATTGGAAACTGGGGGAAACTGAGGCACGGGGATCTGAGGGTGAAAACTGGGGACTTGCAACCTGGGAGACGTTTAGCTGAGGGTTTGCAACTGGGGAGACGGGGAAATGGGAAAGTGCTCTGGTAGTTTGGCCAGGGCTACCAGGGCAGGGGTTCTGTGAGAGACGTGGGGAGCCAGAGATCCTGTTACCCTTGGGGGAGCTCTGAACAGGACCATTTGCCCTGCAGGTCGCTCCGCAGGTCTCCCTCAACTCGGGATCAGGGGGAGAGGAACACGGGGATGGGAAAACTGGGGAAACTGGGGCAGTTTGTGTCGGTTGCTCCTGCATTTCTTTTTCTTTTATTACGGCAGACCGAATTAAAATAAACAATGTTACAAATTTGTCAGCCGATGTATCTCCCTCATTCACTAACTCTGTTAACTTTGCTCCGACTTCATTCCAAAACTCTACGGTGTTTTCTCTGTCTGGGGTGAAATTGGGGAAATGCAGGAACAGCCATTTCACAAACTGTTTCACCCTCCCACGAGAAAACCGCCTACTCCCTCCCTCAAGGGTACTCACAACTTGGTAGAAAACTCTTTTTTGCTGTGCTGACAGACGTGCGCCCATCTTTCTAACCCCAGCACAGCAGTTCCCACCACCCCCTGCAGCTAAAGGCTAACGAAACAAAGTAAAAATAAGGGTCCGAACCCGGCTACCATGCACTCCCTCCCCGAGGGATTCTCAACACACAGCACGGGGAGCTGCACACCAACACACAGCAGGGGGAGCTGCACACACTTGCAAACCCCCTCTTCCCCCACGTGGAACTACTCACCCGAGTTCGGACAAGCTGCAGGAGACGTCCACAAACCCCGAGGCGATCGTCGGCACGTCGACGGTTGCCGCCTCGATCCCCGGGAGCGCCACTCGACAGAAATGAGTCTGCTCTACCGGGGTAGCTGCCGCTCACAGTCTTTTGTAAAATCCACACAAGTGCGTAGATTCACAGACCTCTCCGGGGGTCTCCACGCCTCACGAGAGGCCCCGCGTTTGGGCGCCAGCTGTCGCTGCCCGCTCGGCCCCTTTTTGCCTCGGCTAGCTGTTGCCGATGTCAGCGACAGGAGTGGGGAACCAGGTAAACACTGCGAATGCTCAACCTGGAACCTCCAGAGCTCCTCTGCGCTCTGGCGTTGTGGCTCGCAGGGCGACACGGGTTGTGGCGAAGGGAGAAAGAGTGCGCAGACTCCTCCGATTTCCCAGGAACAGGTTTATTCCAACAGGTGCAGGGCTGGGATCACAGGGGAGAGGTCTGAGCCGAGACCCCGGGCACCCCCATGCGCCAGGTTTTAAGGACCGTGGGCGGCTCATATGGTGACCAATGGGACAACAGCAACGGAGGGGTTATGGGGGGGGATTACAATATGCAGGACCAATGGTAAGGACCCGGGGGAGGGAAAGCAACTGTACAATCAATGGAGCGTCGAGGAAGGGATGATAGGCAAGGAAAGAACTAGAACAAAAGGTGGGGTTCACATAGATTGATAGGGCTTAGGGGCAGGATTGGGGTGATGGATGGGGAACAATCTGGAAAAATGGGAAGGGTTTACAATGATGGGCAACTGGGGTCAAACCATTCTTTATGACAGGGGAGCAACTGGGGTAAACCACCTCTGAACTTAATAAAACCAAACATATGGGCGGTAACAGTGCTTGTCTGTTTGGAGAGGGAACCGAGAATGCAAATCTGGGGGTGTCCCGAGGATGGAGTGGTATGTTGAAAAAACAGTCCTTGATGTCAATGACAGCCAGCTTCCAATCCCGAGGGAGCATTGAAGGGGAGGGCATGCCAGGCTGGAGGGGTCCCATGTCTTCAATGACATCGTTAATCTTTCAGAGGTCATGAAGGAGTCTCCACCTGTCCTTGCCTGGTTTGCGTAGGACAAAGACAGGCGAGTTCCAAGGGCTATTGGTCTCAGTGATGTGGCCCTTGGCAAGCTGCTCTTCTACGAGAGCTTCCAGTGCGCGCAGTTTGGTCTCAGATAGGGGCCACTGATCAACCCACACTGGATGGTGCTGTTTCCAGGTGAGTTGGGGGATGGTAGGCATGGCGTGCTTCTCAGTGACCCCCACTAAAAATCCCTGCTGGGAATCCTCAGAGAAGCCCCCCATTGGGACAGGAGATCCCGTCCCCAGAGGGTGATTGGTGCTCTCACCACAAATGGCCTGATGGTTGCCATTTGTCCCTCAGGTCCTTTGATGACAATATTCTGTTTGCTCCTCATGGAGGCTGTCATCCCTCCAATTCCTGAAATCATGCCTGCTACAGGTTGTAATTCCAATTGTCTGGCCACTCGGAGCGGGCGATGATGGTAACATCTGCTCCAGTGTCTATCATTCCTGGACGCTGAATCCTTTCCCCATAACAAAACAGGCTGCAGTCCACGATGGGTTTGCAGGAGCCCACAACCTGTGTCCACATCGCACTGGGGTTGAGGGGAATCTGTTCTGGGCAGTCACTAGGAAGTAAAAAGGCCTGTGCCACAGGAGTCTGTTCCTTTAAATAATAAGGAGGATCTATGCAGGTCAGAGAGATGGAAATTTCATCTCCAGGGTATATAGTCTGGACCTCAGGAACAGCATGAATTTGTTCTGGACAGTTGGTAGGATCCCCAAGTATTAAGATGTTAGAGGGACCGCCTGGTGGTCCACGTTTCCCCGTGGGGACTTTGTAAACACAGTCACCCTTCATATGTAAAGAGAGTCTAGTTACCAGTTGATGCCGGGTTCCCATCTGAAGCGCTCCACCTGCTGGGCTTAATATCGGGGTCCCCGTGGAGGCAGGATGGCGGGTTTGGCAGGAGGGGTGGAGCGGGGCGGCATTTGATTTGATGTTAAAGCACGGGGCCGTTCCGCGCTCTGCTTGAAGTTTCCCGAATGCCAGTTCTGTCTGGGGAACCGTTGGTCGGCTGGCGGTTGTATAGAATGTCTCTCTGGACAGTCTTTGAAAAAATGTCCAGTCTCACCACAATTAAAACAACAATTTCTATTGGGGTCTGCAGCATAAGCTCCAGATATCGCCTCTGCCACTCCTTTAGCCACTGCAAGTGCCACTGTATTCTCACTTGAGGCAGAGGAGTGTTTGGTGCAGGCTTCAACCATCTGATCTATGGTTGGTTCGGGGTCCAGAGGGAGGGCTCGCAAAACTGCTTTGCACTCCAGATTAGCATTGGCCATTGCTATTTTTACTAATAATTCCTTTTGCGCCTGAGGGCTCTCTATCTGCTTTTCAATGGCCACTTTTAACTTATCAATATACTTAATAAAAGACTCAGTTGCCCCTTGCTTAATATTGGTGAAGCACTGCGTTGGCACTTTATCATCAGGGGTGGTAAAAAGAGATATCTTAGCAGCATTAGCTATATCTTGTAAGGCTGCTTCAGGCAGATCCCGGGCCTGATCTCGGGGCTTTTGGAAATCTCCTTCTCCTGCTAATTGCTCTAAAGTAAAATTAGGTCTGTTAGCATCTTTAGCATAAACATCTGATATCTGCTTTACATGTTTCTTCCACTGCCTCTCCCACAACATGTACTCTGCTGGGGAGAGAAGGCAGTTCATAATATTTTTGATGTCATGGGGGACCATGACGTGGGCAGAGAAAGAGGCTTCTAGCAAGTGTTTAAAAAAATGTGAACCCCTGCCATGTTCCTCGGCAGCTTTGCAAAGTTCTTGCAGTTCCCTGTAGTGAAGGGACTCCCATGCAGCAACCTGCGCCCTTGTCCTATCTCTCTTCATTATTACAGGAAAGGCAAGTATTTTCTGGGACAGAGCTATGTTCCCCGCCCGTGTGGCTTCCCTCTGCACCTCAGCCCAGTGGTCTTCATACTCAGAATCTAAGAAGATTCACTGCTCTCATCTCCTAGTGGAGATAGGGGGCGCTTGCTGGCAGCACGGGGCCAGCTCGGGTGCCTAGAGCTGGCCCTTTTGTGGCTGCGTGGGGAAGCCGGGGTGGCCCCGCTCCGGCCGGAGCCGTCCCGACCTCCGGGGCACTGGGTCCCTGGAGTGAGAGCGCCGCTGGGCGCGGGGCCCCGACACAAAGGGACAGGAACGGGGGGCCGCGACGGGGAGGGGTTTCCCGATGGATGGGGCAGGGCCCGACGCGGTTACACCCAACGACGCAGTGTGGGGGGAGGAGCAGCAGGACGCGTCAGGAAGAGAAGGGGTAGAGGCGGGGAAACCGGGGTGGGAGTGGGACAAAATGGCGGGGCTGGCCACACTGCCAGCACCATCTGTGCTAACGCTGGGAACTGGGGGGGACACAACCGGGTGTGAGGGCATAGGAGAGAGGTTAGAGGAAAGACCCAGAGTGGCATGGCCATTGCCGCCCTGGTACGGGTAGAGAGACGGTGGGAGGGTGTCAGGGAGACGGCAGCAGCCTTGTGCCCGGGGGCAATGTCCACCCACCGACTGGCTCTCAGATAGGGAAGGGGGTTTGGGGTCACTTGGAGAGGTTGACGGGGTTAGGGGGTTTAACTGGGGACCCAAAACTCCCTCTTCTTTTTTTCCCTCTTTTTCCAATGAGAAAATAATATTTTGAAACACAGGAAAGAACTTTGCAACAGAAAAATCCCCTTTAGCTTGAACTGCATATAACTTTCTTCCCACATTATCCCAAAAAATTCCCGATCTAGTAGAATCCAAATTAATCTTAAAATGTTTAAAAACCCAATGAATAAATCTTTTTAAATCCCCTTTAGAAAACTTAAAATTTCCCGTTTTTAAGGTATTTACAACTTGGATATAAAAGTCCCTCTCAGGTGGGGTCAGTCTCCGTACAGAGGACTGATTCCCCATCCATTTTTACTCCCCACCCAGCAGTAAAACAGCAAAGAAGAAAAAAGAAAAAAGCCAAAAAAAAAAACCTTTCACGGTATAGACTTACAATTACTCTTTGGCAGATGCTGGCGGGCGAAAAAAAAGCTGCTGGGCGGGTGGTCACCTTGCGGCCAGTCCTCAGGGGTTTTTCCTTGCCCCAGATGGTCAGACGAGGGTCCCAGTTGCAGCCTCTTGGATAGCTTTCTTGCTAAAATGTAAGAAAGGCTTCCTCGAGGTGCGGCAGCTCAAACGGCGGCTCATCTCGCAGTTAAACCTGCAGGCGGATGCTTCTTTGGGGCTTCTTCAAAGGCCCCACGCTTGGGACGCCAGTTGCCGCGGCGACAGAAAGCCCAGAGCACCGCGACTTCTCTAGAGAAATAGCCCTGAGAAGGCCTGGGTCGAAGCGCGTGAGCAACTTCGAGCAGGCGAGTGATTTCAGCTCAGCGGCGGCGGCAGGCAGGCAACACGGGAAGCAGGGACGAGAAAGCTGGTCCAGCGTTCCGCAAAGCACAAACCTTTATCCAGGCAGAGCTTCGGCGAAGGGTGCCGGCAACAGCGAATCTACAGAACAGGGGAAAACCCGGGGTATTTATCAGAGAGGAGAGGGGCGGGGGGAAAGCCCAAGATAGCTGTATCGGGGTGGGACAGCAGGGGGGAACACCAATGAAGCACAACAGTTTAGCATAACTAACTCAAAGACCCCTGGGAGCGATACATTGTGTCTCTCTGAGTGAGAGGTGTCTTGCCTCCAGGAGAGAGCCAGGATCTCAGGCTCCGCAGGCTCCTCTGCACCCACAGAAGCCAGCTGGCGAAGGAGCTGGAGATTTGGATGGAAAACGGCCAAGTCCCGAGAGAACAATACCTGCTGTTACACTATGGTAATGGTATACTGATAGCTACAGAGGAAGAGACAACCTGCATAAAGGTAACAATTGAAATTTTAAATCAACTAAGAATGGGAGGATATAAGGTGTCTAAAGAGAAGGCACAAATTGCCCAGCAGACTGTGATTTACCTGGGATGTGAAATCTCACAAGAACAACAAAAGCTGGGTACTAACTGTATTCAAGCTATTTGTGCTATTCCAGAACCCCAGAACCTGCATGAGCTGCGAGTCTTCCTTGGGATGACAGGGTGGTGCTGCCTGTGGATCATGGACTATGGACTAATTGCAAAACCCCTGTATGAAGCCCAGAAGACACAGCCGTTTACCTGGGGCAAACCACAGAAAGAGGCCTTCCCCAAACTGAAGAAGGCATTGACAACTGCTCCGGCATTAGGATTGCCTAGTTTATCCAAGGATTTTCACCTGTTTGTGCATGAAAGGCTATGCCAAGCACTGAGAGTGCTGACCCAATGTTTGGGAAGCTGGAAAAGGCTAGTAGGCTACTTTTCCAAACAACTTGACAACGTGAGTGCTGGATGGCCTTCATGCCTGAGGGCAGTTGCAGCCACTGTGATGCTGATAGAAGAAGCTAGAAAACTCACGATGGGTAAACACATAGATGTCTACGTGCCACATATGCTAACCACTGTTTTAGAACAAAAGAGGGGCCATTGGCTATTTCCAAGCAGGATGATGAAATTCCAGATAATTTTAACAGAACAAGATGATGCAACATTAAAAACAGCTAACCTTTTGAACCCAGCCTTGTTTTTAAGTACAACAGTTGAAGAAAGCCCGTTGGAACACAATTGTGTAGAGGTGATAGAACACCCCTGTTTGGCTAGAGCAGATCTGAAAGATGTCCACTAGAACAGGCAGACTGGGAGCTGTTTACAGATGGAAGCAGTTTTGTGGAGAACGGGACCAGATACGCTGGATATGTGGTAACAACAATAGGTGCAGTGGTAGAGGCAAAGGCCTTGGCAGAAAATACATCTGCCCAACGAGCAGAATTAGTTGTTTTAACCAGGGCATTAGAGCTGAGTGAAAGGAAGAAAGTAAATATCTGGACTGATTCAAAATACGCTTTTGGAGTGGTGCATGTACACGGGGAACTGTGGAAAAAACGAGGACTGCTGTCTTCTCAAGGCACGCATATTAAACATCAAGATGCAGTCCTGCAATTAATAAAAGCAGTACAAAAACCTGAGCAAGTAGCAATCATGCACTGCAAAGCTCACCAATCAGGAAGCTCCAAAATTCATGAGGGAAGTGGAAAAGCAGACTGGACAGCCCGACAAGCTGCTCGAGAAGTGCAAACTGCAATGGCATTGATACCTTTAAAAACGAATGTATCTCAATTCAATTTACCTCCAGAACCAAAATATTCAATAGAAGATGAGAAACTGGGACGCTCACTGAATGCACAAAATAATTCAGAAGGGTGGTATGCGACTACACAGGGACAAGTAGTGGTACCCCACTTGATAATGAGAGAAGTCCTACAAATTAAACATAATGAATGTCATTGGGGTGCAGAGGCATAGGTGAAATTGTTAAAATGAAGTTTAATTTTGGTGCGGATGTTAACAATGGCAAAATCAGTAATGTCAAAATGTGAAATCTGCTTGAAGAACAACCCAGTAGCTAGACAACAGGCACAGTTAAGAAGAATTCGAGTAAGAGTAGAAGCAAGACATTACTGGCAAGTAGATTTTGTAAAATTACCAAGAACTCAAGGATACAAATATCTATTGGTGGGGGTTGACACATTTTCAGGATGGCCAGAAGCTCTTCCCTGTCACACAAACCAAGCAAAGGAGACAGTCAAGTGGTTACTGCAAGAAATCATTCCAAGATTCAGGGTGCCTCTAAGAATATCATCAGATAGGGCCCCACATTTCATAGCCACAGTAGTGAGAGAGCTAAGTTGCTGGGAATAGCTTGAGATCTCCATACACCATGAAGACCCCAATCCAGTGGACAGGTAGAGAAGATGAATCAGACATTGAAGAAGCAAATAAGTAAAATATGCCACGAGGCTAAATTGCAGTGGCCACAAGCTTTACCAATAGCACTGCTGAGGATTTGGATAAAGCCTAGGAATGGGATGTCAGTCAGTCCTTATGAGATATTATATGGGAAACGATATGAATCCCCTGAACCTAATCCAAATGTACATGTTACAGGGAAGAAAGAGGTGTATAATTATGTTCTGTCTCTCAAAAAAGCTCTAGCTCGACTTCAGAACACCCTTGTGTGGAATAGGCCGCTGACTCTTGAGAATCCAGTTCATGACATCCACCCAGGAGATGAAGTGTACATTAAAACCTGGAACGAAGAACCATTAAAAGAAAGGTGGAATAGACCCTATCAGGTACTGTTAATTACCTTTACAGCAGTCAAAGTAGCTGGACTGGATCCCTGGATACATTACACCAGAGTGAAGATTTCCCCTGCACTGTGGACTGTGCAAACTGTAGGACCAACGAAGCTGCAGATAAAGCAGGTTTGATTGTTTCAAATGTCTAGGCTGCTAGTGACTGTAATGGTGATTATTTTATGGCCTTTAGTGCCATCAGTTGGAATCAATGTTATTTTCGGATGTGAAATGCAAAAGGATCAGCTGACAACTCTTCATTTTAGAATGAAGAAGAATGTGGAGGTGCAGCCAGAAACACAAGTGATAAAAGTCTCTAATACTATTCAGGCAGAAAATGTGATGATCGGATTGATTAAAGATTTTGCCAACATGCAAAACACCAGCAAAATAACTGCCTGTCTGTGTGGATGCTAAATGCAAAAAGAAGGGAACAGAGCCTGTGTCAAACTAAGTCACTGGCTTCTCATTCTAGCCTGAGAAAGCATGAAAAA
This sequence comes from Poecile montanus, assembly GCA_038429875.1. Lineage (NCBI taxonomy): Eukaryota > Metazoa > Chordata > Aves > Passeriformes > Paridae > Poecile > Poecile montanus. The sequence goes on from CM076541.1 coordinate 108,109,706, forward strand.
GAATCCAAAAAGTCCTTGGTAAAGGACAACAATCTTTGCAAGTGGTGTTTAAGAAAACAGTCAAGGGGTGATGTTACACTTAACCAATGATGGTAGATGTGTTGCTTTAATGACAAATGAGAGTTTTACCTCTAGGACTTTCTTGAACATGTCTATAAAAGAAGATCAAGAATAATAAACTTTGCACTCCTGTTCAACACACGAGAAAGCCTGTGTCATTCTTCTTGCCATTCCCAATAGAGCGACATGTCTACCAATACCAAAGGCAGCAGGAGATCCAATAAATTGGGGAATCATAACATCAAAATTACCAAAAATACAAAAGAACAAAACAATTGTGTGTAAACAGGTACCAAAAAAAAAAGATACGTAATTAAAGAAACCTGGAAAATAGTGGGAGAGGAAATGAAACCTTTAGAAACACAAGATTGTGTTATAAGCCATGGCAAAGTGAGGCAAATCATACATTGGGACCTTTCCATGACTTAAAATGATGACGAGACAAGGTGGGAATGTATTTTGCCAAAATATGGAAAAGTTAACGAAAATGTTTCAGATACTGTTCTTGTATGGAGGTGTGAAGGAGAAGAAGAAAAAGATTGAACTGAAGCTTTGGACAGTACAAGGTCTGCTATAATTTCTATGTCACCTGTTTCTCTGTTACCACTGTCCGCCCAGCAGCAGCCAGGGAAACAAGGGAGATAGTATAGCATAGAAAAGAAGAACTTTAAAACGAGGGTCTTTCCCTTAGCTGAGATGGAAGAGCAACTTTATTTCCTGGGGTCCCGTGGAGAAGAGCAGGAGGGAAAGAGGAAGACATATCGATAAGTGCCCCTTTTTGAAGGATGGGGGAATAGGGTGGATTACATTCACACAACCAAAAAGGGGAACTGGGGAGAAAGACATAAGGGAAAGAAACTTACAATTCTACATTTTCGGGGGTACATTCTTTGAGTCATACCATCTTTTCTAAATGCATTACAACAATGGTCAATGAATGTGCTTCAGAAATTCCAATATATGGCAGATACCCCTTGTTGCATTAAGTGAGAAAGCTCTGAAAATTAAACAGATCCAGGAGTATGGAACACTGCAACCAGTAGTAGAATAGAAGCATCAAAGTGAATTAATGAGCATGTAACAAAACTTATGACTGTACTTCTGATGATGAGGAAATAAGACAAATGCCACCACTGGTAGTACCTCTGCGAATTGGATGTGCCTGCAGAGGAATCAAACATAAACAAGGTGAAATAAATTACAAGATAGGACAAGTGATCCAAAGGGTAGTATGTAGCAGAAGTACAATTCAGAGTCCAGGCCAATTTGTATGGGCAGCAAACGATAGCACCTGGACAACACATTTGCCTGTAGGTGGAAAAGTAAAAAAAATTACTTTAGGCCTCCCCACCTTATGCCCAATTTAGAAAAGGTCCCCATTTAAAAGAAAACATGAACTTCTGCAAATAAGGATAAGATGAGAAGTTCAAGAAAACAAAATCAAAAATGAAGAAAGATGGCAAGAACCCTCCAGTAGTGTAAAATTTGAATAGGATCTAGAATCCTTGTTTGGTCCAATAGAAAATTACAACAATAGAAAGATATTGTACAAACTTACAGGTCAGGTAGAAAATTGGCAAGAGTCACTAAAGAAAGATTTAGAGAACTAAATGTACAATTACAAGCCACAACTAAAATGACTTTGCAAAACAGACTGGCTCTAGATTTGTTACTGTTGAAAGAACAATGCTTATGACAACTGTGGATTTGAAGATGAACATCAAGTATAAACTCAGAAGAAAAAACCTGTATATAGTGAAAGCATTACACTTACTATAGGAAAGTGAAATACTTTCAAAGGGGGGAAATATGTTACTATGGGGTTAAATGTTCCTGAAAATCATGTGGAAGTAGGCCACAAGAATGCTTAGTATTAGAGATAGTCTAGCAAGCTAAAATGTTTATAGTAATGAGAACTGGTACTTGGGATTTCTAAGACAGCAAGAGATAAGATTTGTACAAGTTCGTACAAGGATAAGCTAACTCTAATGAAGCAATATTGATAAGGTTAATGAAGCAATGTTAATGAAGCAATATTGATAAGGTTGTTATAGTGATTACTGCTACAGCTGAAATTGTATAAATATGTGCACTTTGGACAAAGACAATAGAGCTAGATTTGGGTTGTTAATACCACTAGTTCCCGCATGCTTCAATAAAAGCACCTCATATAATCTGTGATTATGTGTGTTCTTGAGCGCTAACAAGGTCACTGAGCCCATGAACCAGCTGCAAAATGTTTTTTTATCATGTGCAAGGCTTGCATGGGAGTTTCAATTTCTAGGTTCTTTCCCTGTCCTTCAGTTGGGAGTCAGCATCAAAGACTGAGGGCATGATGGATGTGCCCACCCTGTCTTGCAATATCAATATGCACTAAGAGACACCAGGAAGGGTAGATGTTGGGACAATGTCATCTACATTACAATGTGGCTCATTTATTTTCCATTCTGCACCACCAGACTCAAAATATCCAATAATAACATCATACCTGTGTGGTCCAGCAGTCAAGCTATCATTGATGGCTTGCATCAGGGTCTCAAACCTACCTGAGTCCTCCACACCCACCCAAGCAACACACCATCAAAGGCTCTACAGATGAAGGATGAAGCAGACAATTTCATTGCAAAACTGACTTGACAACTCCTGAGTTTTTGTACTGCTTATCTGCAGGACCAGGGCTGTGCAGGTAGTAGGGACTTGGGGTTAGAAAGATCATTCCAAGTCTAGGAGCCACCAGGTCAATGACCACACTAGGGTTACTGTCACGTGGCTGAGAATCATAGAAATCACAGAAAGGTTTGGGTTGGAAGGTGTCACCCTGAAAACTCAGCTTCTGAGCTTGCTGACATAGTTTTCTAAGACTTTCCCAGGACAGTAACTGTAAACATAGAGATAGGTATACATTCCTTCTGTTACACGTCTTGTGATGGACATTTCTCATGGCCAATGCAGTGGGAAAGTGTTATCCTGACCATCCAATCCCTGGCTGTGGTCAGAAACCTATAAATCCTGGGAGGAAAAATAAACTGTCACTTCCTTTCACCACACCTTGACCTGTGTCCGTGTGATCTATTCAGCACCAGCAGCAATAGGAAGGGACATTAGACTGTCTAGTTCCAAACACCCTTACATGGGCAGGGATACCTTTCACTAGACCAGGTTGTTCTTTTCAAAGCCAGATCCAATCTGTCCTTGAACACTTCCAGGGACAGGGCATCCACAACTGGATGTCTTTTACTCTGGAGTAAAAAAAAAGATAGGGAATATTTGGCTCACTCATACTTCTCCCACATCCAAGTGATGCCTCGAGAGGCTGACCTGGAACAGAAGCTAGACAGAGTTAGAGGAATAAAGTAGGTGTCTCTTTATTGGGAATGGCAAGAAGAATGACACAGACTCTCTTGTGAGTTGAACGGGAGAGTTCTTCCTAGGTTTATTACCTCAGATCTTCTTTTATAGACCGATACCTGAAAGTACAGAAAACTCTTATTGGTTAGTAAATTAACACATCACCATCATTGGTCAGTGGTGTATACCAGCCCTCAACCTTCTCTTGCAAGAAAACAAGAAACTGACAAACAGCACCTGAAAGGCTGTCTTCTATCTCTGAGGATTGTTTTAATTCCTCCTTATGATTTCCCAGGCCACTTTCTCAGGTGAGATTGAGAAAGTTTTGCAACCTGCTATTCCACAGACACTGTGCTCCCTGCTTCATAGTTAGCATCCATAAGTAGGTATTTATTAAAAGGCCTTCAAAGGATACACCTTGGGCAGTACAAGAGCCTGGCCAGAGCTCTGCCCAAGATGGATCCAAGATGGACGACCAGTTATGAGTCTTCACACTTTTATAAGTTTTGGTCCATTTACATATTGGGGTTAATTGTCCAATTACAGCTTCAAGTTATGAAGTCACATCCTCTCTGTTTGCTCTCTTCAATTCACCATTGTTTATGCTTCTGGGCCTGAGGCTGAAATGGCTGTCCTTGGTTCTCAAGTTGGAAAAGGATTGTTCTGTCTAACTACCCTGTGAAGAGAACTTGTTAACACTTTATATGAAGTTCAGAGTCATACACTAAGGCAGTACGGAATCTAAAAAATATGAAAGCTAAAACTAAAGGCATCACAAGCTGTTGTGCTGGCAACTAGACACGGGCCTTAATCCCATAGAGACGAGATGATATATTTGTCCCTGGTGTATGACACCAAAGTAGTAACAAGCCGTGTGGACACAGCAGAGGACTCTTTTTCAGAGATGTTTTGCAGATGTTTTCACCTTGTTCCATGATGTATGTACCATATCCTGGTGGTTAAAGCCCTGAAGCCAAATTGTAGCATAGATGACTGTTCTTTAAACTGATATCTGGGTTCTTGTCCCTGCTTATTGTTCCATGAAATGTGTCCAATTAATTTAACCTCGCTGTTTCTCAGGATTTCCACTTGTGAGATACAGAAGCTACAAACTGTTGCTCCTCCTGAGAGTTAAAAGCAGAAGATGGGAATACTGCACCCCTGAATGGACCCTTTTCACTGCAGCTTTTTGATATACATAGAGCCACAAATATGGTCAGAGGGCTGGAGCACCTCTCTCTACAGGCTGAAAGAGTTGGGTTTGTTCAGCCTGGAGGAGGTTCCAGGGAAGACCTCATGGCGGGGGGGATGAGCGGGTGGCTGCATGGTATTTCATCTCCATCTGGGCTTAAAACCATAACACCTGCCCATGGCAGGGGGGTTGGACGAGATGGCCTTTAGAAGTCCTTTCCAGCTCAAACCATCCTATGGTTCTATGATAATACAAAGAGAAAAAATGATCCAGGAAAGCCAAGAGGCTGGCTGTTGAAGTGTCCCCATGATGGGCACAGTGCTACTGGTCTATCACACTTGCAGGGTGTAGCGAGGGTCTGGGATGGCCTCCACACACACCATTTTACACTTTGTCCCACATGACTATCTGTGGCCATGGCTGGAGACACCTTGATCTGGCTGGACCTTCAGCTGGACATGGCTTTCCAGGTCAAATGTCACAGTGATAGTCTGGAGGATGAGCTGAAACACTTTATTTTATGGGATCTTTGCTTGCATTCATATGTTGAAATAAAAGACCAGGCAATGCTGTTTGCAGTAAGAAAGATGAAAAATAGTCAGCAAAACTATGGCTTTCCAATACTACAGCAACTTTAGCTAAAATGTTCAAACTTTCACCTCCTGCTGAACTAATTTTAGCCCTCATTCAATGCAAAAAAAAAAAAAAAAAGAAAGAAAGAAAAATGACATGACAGAAGGATGCTGAGCACCAGCTCATGTGGCCCCATCTACCCAGAGCTTGTTCAGCTCTAGGGCTGGTAGATACAGGGTGGGAAGCAGTCTGAAAGTAAAAATAGATATTGGAGATTAAGCAATGAAAAGTTTCCTCTTGGCTAGGGTTTGCTGATGCTGTAAATCCATCTTTAGGGCTCAGAAAAGCTGCAGCCACATAAAGCAAAGTGCTGATCTGATATAAACCGGGTCTGATGTGGTCCTGCTGACATCGTGGTATTCATCTGGAGACTTGGTCTTGTACCATTCTCACCTTACATGAGTCCCTCTGCAGCTCACATAAACCCAGAGACCTAGAAGTAATTTGTCAGAAATGCAGTTATATGGACATTCTTGATCTGATCAAACTTGGATGATCCAGTAATACCTGGATTAAAGGACAGAACCATGGCCCTGACGCACCCTTGGACAGAGGAGCTGTGGGTAAGGGCAGAGCTGTCTCCTTCCCCGATGAAAACACAGATGTCCATCCTTCAGGTTACCCCTGGTCAGAAACATGATGTCCTTTTTGCTCCATGCCCCCAGGACCTAAATTCTGGTACCTCCCCAGGTATGAACACTCCCCAGTTCCATGGACATTCATGGACATCTAACAGAGCAGTGGTGGCCCTGGGACCTCACATATCATCATACTCTGTATGGCTTAGCTGTGGTTTCCACTCTTCCCTCCTTGGAAATCACTTTAGAAAAATTTCATTAACTTAAGAGGCTCAGACATTAGCTGGTTGAGACAGTCTGAAGTACAAATTTCCCAGTGGACAGTGGGACATGTTTCCCTCCTCTCTTCCTTAGAAAAGGTTTTCTCTGGAAATTAGGGATATCTGAAATCAGTCTGTTCTAGTTAACTGTACACTTGCATTGGACCATGGCTCCAGCATCATCAATACTAAATCTCCTAATGATATACTGCAGCTCAGTAAATTACAGCACAGCTGGGACTTTTTTTCCCCACTGTTGTCAAGCGATAATTGAAGAGTGCAATAAAGAAGGGTCAAACTAGGTAATTTTTGCTGCTAAATCATATGTGAAACATGCTCAAAATGTCAACTGCTGATAAAAGTTCCCTGCAAGAGAAGGAGGTAAAATTGACATCCTGAGATCATGGTTTTCCACACAGGAAAATAATTCACAAGTATATTTCCACTGGGATCATGGTGCAGAGCCATGATGTGAGTCTCACTCAGGTGATGCTCAGCATCTGACTCATTCCCCATCCTCCCCAAGGCATCTGTGGGCTCTTGTCTTGCAGGTTGTGTGCCAGCCCATGAAGTGAATGAAACCTTCTCCCCATGCAGCCCTGAGGACAATGTGGTGGTTATGGGTTGGCAGCTCCAAACAACTCAAAAAGAGAGTCTTTGGAACAGTATTTGCTTTGTGCTGGTTGTACTTTGCTCTCACTTGTGGAGGAAGGTCAGTCCTCCAAAAGGCTTCCTCCTTGGAGATCTGCTCCCTAAGATAAAACAAAACTACTTTGTCATGGTGACTAAGCTGTGGACCCCTTCCTGCTTTGAGACCCCATGTTATCTCCTTGTAAACTATTGGTCATTTTACCCCGGTCTTAAACCATTGGTCCTTTTCCCAGTTCTCCCCTTCCCTATAAAAACCCCAGCTTTTTCCCAGTTCAGGGGATGTATCCATCACTGGCCCCCTTCACTGAAGTCTGCCAATAAAGGACTCGGTGAAATGCTGTACAGCCTCCCGTCTCTCGTCTACGCGTCAGCTGGGGTAACCCATGAGCGAGCTGAGCTGAGCTGATCACTACAAGAGCTGAAATCACATCTAAAAGAACCGATCACTTGAAGCCTTTGACCGAGCTCATTTGGGTTACCCCTGGCTGGAAACTGCCAGAGACCCCTGGACAGCCGTTCCTTGCGTGACCGCTATCTGGGAATTCGGTGGCTGCCGGGGGTCAGACAGACCCTTGGTACCAGCCACCAACACTCACTATTTACTGGTGGAAAGTTGTTCCTGTGGAGCTTAACTCAGGTAGCAAATGGTAACTCAGTTGGGTCTACATATATAGATGCATGTCCTGGTCTGCAAGGGCTTCTGGAGGCAAAGTGGTGAAGAACTGGCTTAAGATAAATGAATAAAAATCACCCATACATGGAAACAGCATTTGCTTTGTGTGTTTAAAAATACAACCTGGTTTACTGGGCACACAGTTTGGGGGCAAGATGTCAAGGTGGGGACAGATCACTGGTGCCTTAAGGGAGGAGATGAATGTGGGCTGATGTTGGGTTTCAAGCAAGACAAGCACCCTGACCAGCTCCAGCACGGGCGGCTATCCCCAGCCGCACAGACCACATCTCACAGCATCAATATGATGGATGATGAATATGGCTATTTATTGCAGGGAAACTTAACATTTTATAGCCTGGGGTCACTGTGTTACTCCCATCTGCTTACGTCACACCTAGGTGCTATTGGCTAATTGCAGGAGGTTTTACTATCCTAACAGAGAGGGGTCTACTAGATTTCCGTAACATCCCGAAATCTTCAGATTGCAAGCCCTTAAACTACAACAGGCTGGGACAACTGACTGGGAGACATGTTCACAGCAAGAAGAGATGGATGAAGCTTTTCCTGTGCCATTTATTTGTACAGTAGCATGGAGTCACATGGGGTCCTGAACCTTTTTGGGCCAGGCATTATAAAGAGAAAAACCTTGCCCCAAGCAGCCTATGCACAAGTGGCAATGAGAGGTGTTCTGCTGGGGATGACAGCATGGCCAGGATTTGACCTGAACCCACAGCCCATGGTTGGAGCAGTCCACCCCCTGTGACCCCACTGTGTCACCAGGCTTTGACAGGAGGACGTCCCTGCCCAGCCTTGCACAGCAGAACCAGAGGGACATTCCCAAGCACTGCAGTGAGTCATTGTACACATTTTTGTGTAGCTTAAAGATGAAATGAATCAAAAACTGAAACACCTGAGAGGCTACTGTAGGTCTTGCGGTTAACAGGGAAGTCACTGCTGTGTCACAATAACCAGACAAGGTCCTTGTCATCAGCTTTAGTGGAAAAGCCCAGGAGATTTTTTCTTTGTCATGCTACTTGACCAGCATCATAAACTGCCAAATTGCTCCTGGTGATGAATCTGACCATCCTCTTGGCTTTTTTTAAACACTTGTTTCTGAAAGCCAAGAGGCTCCAATGCTTACATGCCCATCTGGCTGTCAGCTGTGCACCAAATAGCTCCTGAACCTTGTGACAATGTCAATCAAGTCTGATGGAAATCCGAGGGTGAATTCAGTTCCCACTTTCAGAAATGAAAAAGGTTGTGTGGAGGCAGAAGACACAAAGTAGCAGTTGCTGTGCAGCAGAGGCAGATCGAGCTGTGCCATGACTAATCCTTCTTGTCTCCTTCCATATCCATCATCTCCTGAAGCAACAACTTTCTGCCCCTCTATGGTTTTGCTTTTAGTGGTTGTATCTCAGGGTCTGTCCCAGAACTCTAAAATCTGGACTTTAAGCGTGGCTTTTGATATCTGGCCCATCTCTCCATTGCATCTCTCAGTTACTCAGTGGTCCATGGTAGCCTTTCTCTGCAAGTTCCTCCCACTGCTGGAGCCTTTTGGATGCATCCCTGAGCTTGTCACATCACAGAAATGCTCTGAACGACCTCAGATAAACAGCTTCTGCCTCAGCTTTTCCTTCATCCTAATCTGACAGCATCTGGGATGACTTTCCTCCACCAGCAGAAGCTGTTTATTTTGGAGGTTGGTGCTGGCTTCTCCCCTGTTTGTTTATGCACCTGTTGCCCAGCTAAATGCTGGAGATGAAAGCTGCATGCCTTCCTGAAGGAAAATGCACCATAGCAAGGTAGCTGCAGCAGGCACATTAGTGCCATCACCACCACTGCCATTACCTTTGTTTGTAGAACCTCCATGCCAGGAGACATAAGAGGGTATGGCACTCTCAGCTCCCAGGCAGCAGAAAGGTAAAATGACCTTCCAGTTAAGGTGTATGTCACTGTTGGACACAAAATAAAGATGCTTGACAAAAGTTCAAAGGCAGAAGATCAGAAGGCTTTATTGTCTATGTGGACATGATTTCTGAACCTGAGAGAATTTCAAGCTCTCAGGGGCTGATCTGTTTCCCAAGGGAAAGTCTTGGGAACCTTTTCTTGCTCAAGGATTGTTTGTGTAAATAAGGGTTACTTTCCCAAAACAAGACACAGATGTTCTGAGAGTGTTTTCTCTCTTGTCCCACCAATGGGATGAGGGAGGTGTTGTTCCTTCTACCAATCAGGGTGACCTGATCAGAACTGTTTATAAAAGGGTTGACAAGACCCCGAAATAAAAGCTTTCTTCGCCTCACAAAAAGTTGCTGTGTGCAATTTTCTCGGAACCCTCGCTATACTTCGTGTCCTCTAGCAACATCTGGTGCTCAATGTGGGTTTAGCATCGAGACTACAGCAGGAGAGGTAATATCTTCCCCCCCCCCAGTGGCCCTAGAAACACGGGTTTTTTTCAGTCCAGACTGCGTTTTTTTTGCTTGCCGTTTTTTCCTTTTGCTGGAGAATTCTTCCCAGTGAGCTGAAAGCATGCCAGACTCTGTTTTAGCCCCAGAGGATGGGATTGTCCTGGATTTATGGTTGGACATTCTCCACAGACCGGATCTGTTCATTTCTGAAGCAGATATTAATGCTTTATATTTATGGGTGTTATAAATCTGTATTGTGATATTGGCTTTCGCAAGTATTAGGATGAATATTATATGTTAAATACTTTTTGGCTATGTATGTACTTTTTTTTTCTTGCTAACAAGTTTTAAGCTTAAAGGAATCTCCTAGTACAAAGCAAGGAAACCCCAGAGGGCAAAGACAGTGGGGCCCAAGCTGTTATCAGCAGAAGAACAATAGAGGCCAAGCTGTTAGCAGCAGCCAGGACCAGGCTGGTGGCGGCAGCAGAAGGATGTGCTGTGAAGCCCAGCTGTCACCAGGGCAGGACGAGGGGCCCAGACTGTTATCAACACTGACCATTTGCAGAAGAAAGGAAACCAAACTCAAAAATAAAGATGGTCAGCAAAAATAATGATAATCAGCAAAAATAAAAACTATACAGAGCATGTTCTAAATAGGCGGAACGAGGGAGGGGACATGCTAAATACTTCTTGAAGAAGTTTGAATATGCATTAAACCCTCACAGCAGGAGGGGATAAAAAGGATGCTCATAAGATACCAGGTGTGTTCCTGGCAACCCGCCAGAGCACCTGGCCGTTTTAACCCTTTGCTTTATTTCCTTTGTCTCCTAATTGTCTTTTTGTTTATATTAAACTTTTTATAATTTATTAAGTGAATCTCGTTTTTCATATGGGGAAAGAACATGGATTTTTTCCAACTGCTGCAGACGCACTGTTGAAAAATCGCTGACGGAGCTTAGGTGACGCCTTGTATCAGCTCGTGTTGTCTGGCGGAGGTGAAGATGCTAAATTGCTTCTACTCTGGAAGAAATTAATGGCTGTAATAGAAGCCGCGAGCTCCAGAGGCTCGTCTTGCGACTTTTCGGAGGCAGGCTCTGATGGAGGGGACTGGTCTGATCCAGAAGCCGCTCTGCTGGACCATGACTCACGGGAGACAGCATCGGATTCAGACCAGGACTACCTAGAGGAAATCTTTTCCCCAATTCCATCCCTTTGCGAGTCTAGTCTGGGGGTGGGTGCCTTTTTGTCCGAGTCATAGGAGACAGGTGACCGGCGGGAGGGGGAAACGGGAGATTCGACTCGGGAAAGCCACTCCTCCCCCGCTCAGCGGAGGTCGCCCTGCCCGGGGCTCGGGGACCCGCAGGATGGAGGGGACCAAAGTATCCCCCAAGCATTTCTCTCGGTGGACGGGGAAAAAGTGGCTCCTGTTCCACCAGCAGCGGCGGCGGAACCGCTACGACCTCTTCTGTGCCGTGCACGAACTGTGGGGTTCTTGCACTCATCCCATTCCCTCCGCCAGACCACGCGAGCATAGGGAATGGTGGGATTTCGCCCGCTCCCCAGGCACGCCCGGGGAGCGGCCCCCCCGACCGGCGAAGCGGCACTGGAGGTTGCAAGGGCTGACGCCGCCCACAGAGACGGCGCCGCAACTCTTGTGAGCCCTCCTGGCGCCCTCCCGGTGCTGGGGTGGCTCTCAGTCGGGGCCTCCCCTCCCCTGCCCAAGAGGAGGGCTCGGACTCCAGAGCGGCCTCGGATCCGGTGGCCGGCGCCGTGGGAGGCGCCCCGCTGGCTGCCGCGGGTGTTGGAGCAGGGGCGTCTGAGCCTCCCTTGTTTACAATAAGGGCTCGCAGTGACGCTGGCTCTTCGGGGCGAGTGTCTGCTCGGAGTGGAGGACATAGAGAAGGTCCCCATTCCAGCGCCCATTGGACACATCCCCCATGCCAGGTCACAGTCCGACCCAGAGATCCCAGACGGTTTTGTGACGAGGTGTTATAAACGTAATAGCAAAATAAGGTTAATATAAAAAGCAATTTATTATAAAACAATTTCAATCATAAGCAACGAGAGAAAAAACCACAATAAATAAATCAGCGCAGCGCCGGGTGGACAGGGGTCTGCACCCAGAGGTACAGATTTTCCCAAATCCACGAAGGAGGGATTGCAGTCCGGGGTTTTTATAAGGATTTTCGTATCCTGAGGCAAAACCCGGAGTGGGCACAGTCCAACAAAGAGTCTAGATGTGTGGTTGAATAGATTTCCCGGATCCATCGAGCTGAGTCAATAGTCAACTGGGCAGAGTCCTTTCACATGCGAATGGTTCTGGGTGCCTTCTGATTGCATCTTTTGGTTGGACTCCCGGGGTGGAGTGTCTAGGTCGGGTGCGAAGCAGATGGATATCTCAGCCGGGCTACTCTCATTGTCTGGCTTGATTGCCTGTGTCCTGCTCTTTATCTCAGGCTGATAAGCGTCGCAGTGGATCGTTACCGCCTGACTCGGGAAGGAATCTTTAGGTCATACTATATTTAATATCTTTACATTATTATAAATATAACATATATTTCTTTATTCTCTTTCACGAATTTTTATCCAATGCCACATTTATCACAGTCCCCCGCCTAATAATTTATCACATTAAAAATTCGTGTTATCTCATTTATTTTTATTTCCAATGGGGAGGACTGGGGACTTTTAACAACATTCGTCCTCCTCCCAGTCTTTTAAAGAATCCTCACAGTACCCTTGAAAAGGGTTATCTTTTTTATTTCTATTTTCAAATTTCTTTAGGGCTTTAACTGCCTTTCCGTTTTCTCTTTTCTTTTTTAGCTTCATTAGTTTAGATATTTGAGAGGAAGGAGTAGGCTTCCCTTGGGCATTTTCTGGATCAATTGGGAGGGCAGCTGTCGCCCTGAAAACTCAGCTTCTGAGCTTGCTGACATAGTTTTCTAAGACTTTCCCAGGACAGTAACTGTAAACATAGAGATAGGTATACATTCCTTCTGTTACACGTCTTGTGATGGACATTTCTCATGGCCAGTGCAGTGAGAAAGTGTTATCCTGACCATCCAATCCCTGGCCGTGGTCAGAAGCCTATAAATCCTGGGAGGAAAAATAAACTCTCTCTTCTCTTCACCACACCTCGACCTGTGTCCGTGTGATCTATTCATCTTCAGTGGTAACATCTGGTCGCCGCCTCCGCGTGCCCTCCCGGCACAGACCGAGGGGGGGGTGCTTGAACGGGGGCCGGCGCCGGCCCTGGGGGATGCCTCAGGGTCCATCCCATGTCCCTGCTGCGGCTGGGCCGTGCCCTGCCCCGCTGTGGGGGACGGGCCGGGCCCGGGCCCCGTGCCGGATTCGTGGGGCGGGGGCACGGGTGCTGCGGGTGCTGCGGACGCCGGGCCGGGTTCTGCCGGCCCCGTGCTGCCGGATTCCCGTCCTGCGAGCCCGGGTTGTCCCCTGGCAGCGGAGCGGGACCGTGCCGCGGCTTCCCCGGCTGTGCCTTTACCGGCGCCCCGGCCCCGCGCCGGGAGCGGGCTCTGCTGAACTGCCTCCAAACCCCCCCGCCTCAGGTTCCCGGGCATCACCCGAGCCTGCGGCTGGAGCCGGCCCTCCCCCGTCGCCTCCTGTGGCTGTGGCAGACCAAGGTCCTGAGCTGTTTACCACTGGCTCGGGTGGTGCCGCGGGGGAGAAGCCGGTGGCCTTGACGGGCCAGGGGTCCCAGGCTGCTGGAGCTTCTTCAGCTGGCCTGTGGACCTTGTCCTCCTGTAAAATGACTGTGCAGCTGAGCATATCAGGCATTCCATGTGCTTCCGAATGCTTTGGTCCAGTGGGTGAGACCGTGAGTGCTCTTCTTGTGGCATGGTTGAACACCACTGCTCAAGGCACCATTGTTCACCTAGGGGACGTTGATTTGGATTTCCTGGGGTGCATTTCTGCCGTGGGCTCCACACTCCTGCCTCCTGTTCCTATCCCTGTGAGACCTGGATTTGCTCACCTTGTGCCTTTTGAGTTTTATGTTCGCAGAGCTGAGAATCAGCTGCCGGGAGATGGTGGCTTCGGGTTCCCTGGACCTCCCTGGGCTCACGGACTGCTGTTCTGACAGCCAGGGATCATCCTGAGTGGGTCTGCACCCCATCCATCCTTGGTTACATGCTGTCAGAGATTAGCTTCTGTGGGTTTTGACACTGGCATGGACATCATGATTGTCTGGTTTGCTGATGGACCCTTGGACCCGATGCTGTGACACTCAACACAAGGAAGAACTAGAGACTGACTCTTTGTTCAGCAGATTCTGTTTTCCTTTCTCATGACAGACTAGTCACCCTCCGTGAATGATGCAAGAACAGTTGGATCACAGTGATCTGGAGTTTCAGCCAGTCTCTGGGACATTCCTGTTTTCTGTATCAAGAAGAAGTCTGGGAAATGGAGGTTGCTACAACACCTCCAGAAAGTTACTGCTATGATGGAAAGCATGGGGATGTTGCAGGCTAGCATACCTTCACCTGCCATGTTTCCTGTTGATTTGCTAGTCCTCATTGTGGATCTGAAGGATTGTTCTTTGCAATTCCTTTGCATCCCAATGACAGACCGAAATTCGTCTTTCTGGTGCCAGCTATCAATAATGCTGAGCCCACACAGAGATATCAATGGAGATTTTGCTATAAGGCATGCAAAATTTGCCGGCATTTGCCGATGATATGGGGCTCTAGCCCTCTCTGGAGTTTGCAAGCAATTTCCTGCTGCTCGTCTCTACAACCTCCCTGAAATTATTTGAGGGTCAAAATAATTTTTGGGTGTTACCACTGAAGATGAATAGATCACACGGACACAGGTCGAGGTGTGGTGAAGAGAAGAGAGAGTTTTTTTTTTCCCTCCAGGATTTATAGGTTTCTGACCACGGCCAGAGATTGGATGGTCAGGATAACACTTTCTCACAGCACTGGCCATGAGAGATGTCCATCACAAGACGTGTAACAGAAAGAATGTACACATATCTCGGTTTACAGTTACTGTCCTGGGAAAGTCTTTAGAAAACTATGTTAGCAAGCTCAGAAGCTGAGTTTTCAGGGCGACATCTCACCCTTTTCGGTTTAATAAAAAGAAAAGAAAAAGAAAAATGAACAAAGAAACTAGCAACATTATAAGCAATCAAAAGATAATTAACAGGAAAAAATACAATACTCCATACAATCAGAAGGCTGTAATTTCAGGGTGATATCTCACCTGTTCGTTATTATTAAAAAAACCCCAAAACTCAAAAAAACCCAAAAAACAAGAACCAGAGAAAACAACAAAACTCAAAAATAAATGACACAATTGTCCAACATCAACACCTGCTCGTGGATGGGCCATCGGGGTGATCACGCATGTCATCTACATCTGAGTCCTCATCCGATGACCCACCCATCCGCTGACTTCCAATTTGGTCACGGTCTCCAGCCCGCTCGCCGGTCGAATGCTGCCTCTGTGGTTGCAGGTCAGGACGGACACACTTCGCAGGTACCCAGCGTACCCCAGTATCTGTGGATACACAAGCATACCCTCGCCCCGAAGCAATGAGGTCATAGGGACCCTCCCACAGCTTTGTGACGAGATTCCTCACTCTAACCTTTGCCCGAGGCTGAGGCGTCTCATCCGAAGCCCGCAAAGAAAGGTGGTGGTTCAACATGACCGGGTTACTGGAGTTCTGCGGCACCGTGAGGTGATTGAGGGTATATAAAGCTTTCCCCAACCGACCGTGCGGGGTCTCGCCCTGCATTCCCCGTTTCTGCTTCTGCAGAACTCGCTTCAGCGTACCGTGAGCACGTTCTACGATAGCCTGACCTGTCGGAGAATGAGGGATACCAAACTTGTGTGACACACCCCACAACTGCAGGAACTGCCGCACCTTCTGAGAGGTGTAAGCAGGACCATTATCGGTCTTCACAGCAGAAGGCACGCCCAAAACAGCAAAGGCCTGCTTCCAGTGGGCAATGACATCGCAGGTTTTTTCTCCCGTGTGAGCAGAAGCCCACATGGCAGAGGAGAAAGTGTCCACACTGACATGCACATACCGAAGCCGGCCGAACTCGGCAACCTGAGTGACATCTGTCTGCCAGAGCTCCAAGGCCCGAAGGCCCCTGGGGTTTACCCCTGCCGGCAGAGGTGCAGCAAGTGCATGACAATCGTCACAAGACTCAACGATGTCATGGGCCTCAGCTGACGTCAGCTGAAACTGTTTCTGCAAAGTATGCGCATTCTGATGGAAGAATCCATGCGATGCCTTGGCCTGGCTGAGCGTATCAGGCTGAGGCGCAACCCAGGCAGGGTTAGCCAACTTGTCAGCCCTTGCGTTACCCTCTGCAATAAACCCTGGCAAATTGGTGTGACTCCGCACATGCAGGATGTAATATGGATGCACCCGGGCCTGAATAGCACTCCACAGGGCCTTCAGTAAATTAAACAAGGCAGGATTGCTGACCTCCTTCAAGACTGAATGACCCAACCGCTGGGCTATATCAGCCACATAGGCGGAATCCGTGACCAAATTGAAAGGTTCCTGGGAAAACTTCTGAAACGCCATGACGGCAGCCCGTAATTCCACCAATTGGGCTGACCCAGTCTCACGACTCTCCAAGACTTGCCACTCAGATCCTTCCTTCCAGGTAGCAATGGCCTTTCCAGTCCTCCCAGAACCATCAGTAAAGACAGTGGGGCCTTGCACAGGCTCCTGACTATGTTTGGGCCGCAAAGAAAGTTTTGTGAAGTTTGCCACTTGCAGCAACTTATGACTGGGCAGATGGTAAGTGATCTGCCCAGAAAAATTCTCCAGAGCACTTTGCATGGAAATACTGTTTGCAAAGCTCCAATCAAAGTCCTCCCGCGGTACCGGGAGCACAATCTTTGCGGGATCTGCACCCATCAATTGTAAACACCGTTGTCGGCATTTAATTATCAAATGAGCTATCAGCTCAAACATCGTTGTCGCCGTCTTCTGCGGCTGATGGGGCAGGAAAATCCATTCTAGGACATGCAAGGGATCAGACCACTCATCATTCCACTGGCCAATGATACCCGCAGGATGCAAATCTGGAGTAACAATGAACACAGCGACATCAATGGAAGGGTCAATACGATGAACCTGACGAGCGGAGACCGCTCGCTGAACCTCCTCCAGTACCTGCTGTGCCTCCGGGGTCAGTGTCCGAGGTGACTTTAAATCAGAGTCCCCTTTCAATAGACCAAACAAGGGGGATAATTGTGCCGTGGTCAGTCCCAAGTAGGGACGCAACCAAGTAACGACACCCACCAATTTCTGAACATCATTCAGTGTCTTCACCGAATGCACAAATTGCACCTCCTGGTGTTGGACTGTCCGTTCCAAAATTTTCATCCCTAAGTATTTCCAAGGAGGTTGTTGCTGAACCTTTTCTGGAGCCACTTGCAGCCCATAAGAATGCAAAGCAGTGAGCAGCTGAGGCCGTATCCTCAGCAGCTCATCCTGGGTGGGCGCAGCCACCAAGATGTCATCCATATAATGATAAATATGAGCATCAGGAAACTGCTCGCGAACTCCAGACAGGGCTCGAGCCACATACCATTGGCAAAGGGCCGGTGAGTTTCTCATGCCCTGCGGCAAAACCCTCCATTGATATCTCTGTGCAGGCTCAGCATTATTGATAGCTGGCACTGAGAAAGCAAATTTCGGTCTGTCATCGGGATGCAAAGGAATTGTGAAGAAACAATCCTTCAGATCCACAATGAGAACGGGCCAACCAGCAGGAAGCATGGTGGGTGATGGCATTCCAACCTGCAATGCCCCCATGCTTTCCATCACGGCATTAACTTTCCGGAGGTCTTGCAATAACCTCCATTTCCCAGACTTCTTCTTGATGCAGAAAACAGGAGTGTTCCAGGGACTGGTTGAAGGCTCCAGATGACCCTGGTTCAACTGTTCCTGCACCAATTCACGGAGGGCGACTAACTTATCTTGAGAGAGGGGCCACTGATTTTCCCAAACGGGTTTGTCCACCAACCAACGTATGGGAGGTGTAGGACAATCTGCACCCTCCAACACAGTGGCCCCCATCAAAAATCCGTCCCCATACGCACCCCCCATGCAGCCAGAACGTCCCTCCCCTAGAGTGTTAACCGGGAGTCTTTCGTGACATACGGCCAGACCATGGCCGTGTCCCCCTCGGGGTTCGTGACGAACACAGGCCTTCGGCTCACATAGCATTGTGCAGCTCCTGCCAGCCCCACAACTGACGTCTGCACCGGGTCCAAGGGCCATCCCGAGGGCCAGTCGGCAGATCCGATGATCGTAACATCTGCGCCAGTGTCAAGAAGCCCGCGGAGACTGACTTCCGATGGGGTCTCACCAGGGTTGGACAGGATGCAGAGCCGCTCAGGACGATCCTTGGCCGCCAGAACTGCAGTCCAGTGAACCTGAGGTGGCCCCGTGGATCCGAAGCCGCCAGTTCCCCGCTGCCGACCTTCCGCCCTGCGAATACAAGACTTAAAGGGCACAAGTTGAGCAAGTCTGGTTCCCGCAGGGATAGTAACAGGAGGGGTGAGTGTGGAAACCATGGCATAAATCCGCCCCGTGAAGTCTGAATCAATGATTCCCAGGTGCACAATGATGCCCTGAGCAGTGGCACTAGATGTCCCCACAAGAAGAGCACTCATGCCTCCACCCACTGGGCCTGAGGCATCCAAAGGAACCCTGTGCACCCTACAAGAATCCAAGACAACCATGTCCGCTGTGCAGACATCAAGGCCTGCAGAGCCGGAGGTGCTGGCTACAAGCCGGCTGAGCAGACCTCCATTGGCTCCGGAGTGTGAAGAGAGACTTGTGTCTGAGCGCGTCTCCCCTTCGCGCTCAGCTTCTCGTTTCCCGAGCCCGTCAAAGACTTACCATTGACATGGACCGTCGCCCTACACACATCCGCCCCATGATTGGCCCTACCACACCGGGCGCAGTAATACAGAGGAGCCGAGGCTCCCTGCGCCTTCTTCTTCTGCTTCTTGCCGGCCTGAGCGGTCCCCTGTTGTTGCTGCCCACCCGGTGACTTCACCCAAGGTGGCCGCTGCGCGGCAGCCACAGTAGGGGTCTCTCCAACATCAACGCCAGCCTCTACACAGGCTCGCGCCATCTGTGGCAGTGAAGGATCACCAGGGATCGCACTAATGACCCTCCGACATGCGGCATTACAATTAGTCTTTGCGAGAGTCTTAAGCATCATCTCCCTCGCCATACCATCCTGCACCTGCCGCTCCACAGAAGCAGTCAGCCGATTTGCAAAACGCAGAAAAGACTCGCCATCTCGCTGGACAACAGTCGCAAAGGGCTCCTTGGGGGCGGCCAGTTCTAAGGTCCGCACCAACGCCGCCACGCCGGTCTCCTTACACTGCTCAAGTACAAGAGGGTCAAGGTTAACCTGCCTATTAACATCAGCAAAGACATCCTTACCCAGCAGAACATCTGAACCGGCCACTCGCCTGGGATCTCGCTGGCCCAAGGCAGCATTCTGCAGTACCACTTGACAAGCCATCTCAGCCCATACCCCCTCAAAAATACCATACTCCACTGGCTGAAAAACAACACGGGCTATATTCCGAATGTCATAGGGCACCAGCACACCCCCCACAATGCCTCGAAGAGCCTGCATAACCTCGTTCGACCCAAGGCCATGCTTTTCAGCCGTCTCGCGGAGATCTGTCAAAGCCTTCCAGGGTAATGGCTGATGAGTCCTTTGAGTCCCATCCTGAAGCACAGGAAATGCCTGGTACCCCCCTGGAGGAGCGGCCTCACTTGCCGCTCCCCGTCTCGGAGAGTGCCCTGAGACAGGATCAGGCACTGGGCTGGAAGACCGCACCACAGCATCCGGCGCCACAGCCACCGTAACACCAGTGGAGTCTGAGGAGGCATCCTCGCCGTCCAGGGGGCCGCCCTCAACCTCATCAACCTTAACCCTCACAGCGCCCCAAAAGGCTTTCGGACGCTTCGGCCGCACGGTCATCTGGCAGGAAGGCAAGGTCCACCGGGTAGCCGAAGAAGCCTTAGCAGCCCGGGATCCTTTCCCCTTGGGGGCCACCGGCTTCGTCCCCGCGGCATCCCCACCCGAACCAATGGTAAACAGTGTGGGACCCCGGTCTGCCAGGGCCGCCGGAGGCGACGGGGGGGGGCTGCCTCCAGCCGCAGGCGCTGGCGATGCCCGAGAACGCGAGGCGGGGCGAGGTGAGGCCGGCACAGCGCGGCCCGCCTCCCGCGAGGGGGGGGAACGCGGCGCCGGCTGGGGCGTAGCCCGTGGAGACGCGGCACCGTCCCGTTCCGCCCCCAGGGGCCGTCCCGGGCTCGCAGGGGGAGAAACCTGCGCCCCGGAGCTGGCAGCCGGCCCAGCGTCTGCACAACGCGCCGCACCCGGCCTCACGTCGCGCAAATCCGGCGCGGGAGGGACAACGCTCGGCAGCGCCCCCAGCAACATCCCGTCGGGAGCGCAAAAGCCAGGAGCCGGTACCGGCCAGCCCCCCTTTGGAGCGGCGTGCGCATATGCTGCCGCGGAGCCCGGGCCTGTCCCATCCCCCACAGCGGGATACGACACGGCCCAGCCACAGCGGGGACAGGGGACTGTCCCTGACATCGCCCCAAGGGGCGGCGGCGCCCCCTGCTCAGGCGGCCCCCCATCGGCCTGTGCCGGGAAAGCACACCAAGGAGGCGACCCCACCCCAGCCCGACACCGCCGGGGTGCCGGACGCGGCGGAGTCACATCCCCCCGTTCCGCGGTGCCTCCGACAGCCCACCGGCCGGAATCCAACCCTGCCCCAGACCGGCGCCGCCGGGGTGCTGGGCGAGACGGGGCCTCATCCACCCGCTCCGCATCACCGGGGGAGAGGGAAAACTCCGCCTCGCTGCCACAGCTGGAATCAGAGTCGCCGCTCTCATCCAGATCAGAGAGAGCGGCCACAGAACTCACAGAAGAGGGCGAGCGACTATGCAAGACACGGGCGCACTGCCGCCAAGCCCTCAGCAGCTGGACCAGCCGGGGCTCATAATCGAGCAGCAGAGCCTCGAGTAGGGAATCGCCTAAAGCATCCCAAGCCGACTTCGAAAACAGGGCCTCAACCACAGGGAAAAAACCCTCATCTCTGCCATACTCACACAATCGCTTGAACTCAGCATTCGAAACATCAATCCCTCTCTGATCCAACACCGCATACCATATCTCCATCGCCAAGCCCCCTGTAGGAGAGAGCCCAAAAAGAGCCATAGCCACAGGCTAGACAGTACCCTGTAACACACGTGCAAGACACGTAGGGGTTCACCAGATGTTACCACTGAAGATGAATAGATCACATGGACACAGGTCGAGGTGTGGTGAAGAGAAGAGAGAGTTTTTTTTTTCCCTCCAGGATTTATAGGTTTCTGACCACGGCCAGGGATTGGATGGTCAGGATAACACTTTCTCACAGCACTGGCCATGAGAGATGTCCATCACAAGACGTGTAACAGAAAGAATGTACACATATCTATGTTTACAGTTACTGTCCTGGGAAAGTCTTTAGAAAACTATGTTAGCAAGCTCAGAAGCTGAGTTTTCAGGGCGACATTTGGGACAAACAGTCCCGCATTTGGAGGTGCAATTATTTTTTTGCATTCAGTGCAGACACTGCATGGATGATGTCCAGATCTTAATGGACTTTCACATGGTTGTGTCCCTATATGGGACTGACCACAACAGAACTGTCTCCCTTGTTTGGTCTATTAAAGGGGGACTCTGATTTTAAAGTCACCTCTGACACTGACCTTACAGGCACAGTAGATGCTGGAGGAGGTTCTGCGAGCAGTTTCTGCTCCTCAAGTTTATTACATTAATCTTTCCATTGATGTCGCTGTTTTGTTTTTAGGTTTTTTTTTTTAGAGAGTAATGAGGCTGGATCAGCCCAATTGATGGAATTACAGGCTGCTGTCATAGCATTTCATACGTTTTCCCAGGCACCTTTCAGTTTGGCCATGGCTTTTGCTTCCGTGACCAAATTGAGAGCCATCCACAAGCAGGAGTTGATGTTGGACATTTGTTTCATTTATTTTTTTTGAGTTTTGTTGTTTTTCTGGGTTTTAAAAAAAAAAAAAAAAAAGTTTTTTTTTGTAATAACGAAAGGGTGAGATATCACCCTGAAATTACAGCCTTCTGATTGTATGGAGTATTGTATTTTTTCATGTTATTTATCTTTTGATTGCTTATAATGTTGCTAGTTTCTTTGTTCATTTTTCTTTTTTCTTTTCTTTTTATTAAACTGAAAAGGGTGAGATGTCGCCCTGAAAACTCAGCTTCTGAGCTTGCTAACATAGTTTTCTAAACACTTTCCCAGGACAGTAACTGTAAACATAGATATGTGTACATTCCTTCTGTTATACGTCCTGTGATGGGCATCTCTCATGGCCAGTGCAGTGAGAAAGTGTTATCCTGACCATCCAATCCCTGGCTGTGGTCAGAAACCTATAAATCCTGGGAGGAAAAATAAACTCTCTCTTCTCTTCACCACACCTCGACCTGTGTCCGTGTGATCTATTCATCTTCAGTGGTAACAGGCAGCGATCTGCATCCCTTGAACAACAGAATGAATTAACCTGATGAAACAGGGAATCAGGCATGGGAGGAAGATGATTCCTGCAATTGAACAAGTTATGAAGAACACTAACTTTTTCCACCAAGCTCCTTGTCCAAATATTTGGTCTCACCAAGAGGCTTGTAGAATAGAATTCCACTTTTGGACTGGCACATGTGCCACTTTCTTTATTTCAGCGGCTAGTCCCCTTATTGTCTCCTCATAGTCATCTATCTCCATACAACATTCTGATTCATTGTACTTACCACACACTCCTCCTTCCGCAGCTAACAAGTAGTCGAGGGCTAATCTGTTTTGATATACAAAAGCCCTCATTTGCGAGTGTTGTTTTGCCAGAAGTTCTAAGGCTTCTGAGGTGTGGTTGGAGACTACTTCCACCACTGCTTGCAACCTAATAAGCCTATTGAGGAGGTAAATAGTTGTTCTATAACCCCAGCTGCCATCATTTGCTCAAGTGGTGGGATCATAATACTTAATGATTCTTTCAGCAGGCCACTCTTCTTCTCCCCATTTTTGACTGCCTCCGGCCATTGGTAATTCTCGTTTTAATTCCCTTTTATGTCTATTCAATGTCTCAAAGAGGGGAGCTCCTAGCAATTTGCTTTCTGTTCTAGGTAAGGTGAAGAAAAAGGGCTTGATTATTCCTAGGGTGCAGGACCCCTTCCATTTCCTGGGGAGCTCGCTATATGCTTTCTTCTCACATATCTAGTAGATGCCGTCGGGAGCTTCCCAACCTATGTTCGTTTTTGCAGGATCATCTTAATATTCTTTTAGGCTTTCTAGTGCATGGAAGGGATTGGCCCCGGAGTTTTTGTACCAGCATAATTTAATTAATTCAACCCATTCGCAATGATTTCCCCGGGTGCGACTCCAATAGCCCGCGGGTGGTTCAGGTTGCCAGGTCTTTGATTTAGTGTCAGAATTCACCGTGAGTGTGTTTATACATGGGGTATAACCCACTAAGTCAGTGAACTCCTTCCCTTCTCTGCTAATGCAGACAGTGCCAATTATTCTCTGGTCTATTACTCATCCCTCAGGTCTTTGTGTTGTTTTTGACATTTTTGGTCTCTCCCATTTTAGGAGTTGTTCTGGGGTGAGTCCCTCTCCCTTCCAAGGCCACCTTTCGGCTGATTTTAAACCTCCACAGATCTAACAGTTAGACAAACTTAATTCCGTTGCTATTTCCTGCATTAGGTCAATAAAGAGATTTTGGTTGGGGGCTGGTAATCTCCAATCACTTTACTGTTTTTCTAACTGTTCATAGTGTTCACTAAGAGACTTCAGTCTCTCTTGTTTTAATTTCTTCTTCCTGATTTCTACTTCTCGCCTTTTTAACTCTTGGGTCAGTTGTTTTATTTTACTTTCAGGATCTATCCCTTCTTCATCTTTTGAAAAGCAGAATATTTGGTCGAATTGTAAACAAATTCGGTCATCATCACTTCTTAATAAATCAAGGATTATTGGTTCATTGTTAAAGGATGCTTTTTCCTCATGTTTTAGATTTTTGCCTTCTCAGTACAATTTTCTCCCCATAGTACACGTTTTTAATTTTGCTTTATCATAACACAAAGGGTTGACCTTATAGTACGCCAGAAAAGTGGACTGTCTTTTTCCTCCTATCCATACAGTTTTATTACATTGGCCACAGGTTGGAATTGGAGGAAGTATTCCAACTTCTCTCTTATATATGAAGTGGGAAGCTTTGGTCTTTCCTCCTATAGGAGTCTTTGACTGCCCGTCCTTAAGACCTGCCCCTGAGTGGTAACACCAGACCTCCCCCTTCAATTCACAGAGACCATACCTAGTACCGTTAGACAAGCAGAACCCTTTTTGTTGTCCTGGAGGACAGTCAATTATTTGTCCGGTATTTGTGGCAGTCAGGCACTGCTCACACTTCCCCAGGGGACGCTCCCCCGGAGGTACCTCAGGAATTATTCCCTTGGTCAAGCACACGGCTAGACTCAAGACAATCAGGATTCCCCACCGGCGTACCCCTCTGCCTCACCCTTCGCCCGTACAGAAATATACGGCGGGGACTACCATCTTCTTGGCAGCAAGGATATTCTTCAGGGGCCCTTGTAGTCCTAATGGCATACCTTCTCTTGAAAGTAGCCCACCGAGACAATTTAATTGTATCTGTCTTACACGGTACTTTGACTGTCTTTCGGCACTCGATCGCTAGTGCTTCTGCTTTGGCATCTAATTTTCCTTTTATCCCCTTTTGGTAAATCAGGTACCACTCAGGAGAGTTAAGTTCTAAAAACCCACCCGGGTGGCAAGTATTAAGAGACAGCTAGTCTCCTCCTGTTCTTTGATCAGACAACCAGTACACAATCCCTTGGGCCTGTACCCTCCCCAACAGTGGGTTACCCAAATTTGTCTACAATAAGCACACTCAAAATGTATAAAAGGAAAACAATCACAATCTGGGTTGATGCAACTTATCTGGTCATCACTGGTCATTTGTGGTGACGCTGAAGCTTAATTTTCAGCTCTCCCGGAGGGGTGGTGACTTTCCACTCGGAGGTGTTGCAATCCTTGACCTTTTTTACTCTGGATGAATGTGTCCAGCCCCTTTCTGCAGTCTGAACAGCAGTGTCAGTGGTGAGGAGAACGAGGAACGGTCTTTCCCAGTGTGGGGTGAGGGGAAGCTCTTTCCAAGCTTTGATGAGGACTTTATCCCCAGGCTGTATCTGGTGTATCGCGAATCCCAGAGTGGCACTTTGGGGAATAAGCCCTTGCTTTCGAAGGTCTGTGAGTCTGTATAGATGGTCCCCCTCTTTCCTTTCAGCCTCCAGAGGGCTCTCAGGAGAGCATAGAGCTCGCAAGCTTGTGCGGACCAGCTTGCTTTCAAGGGACCCGATTCTACAACTTCCCCTGATGCACCATTTATTATTGCATATCCCGACTTTCTCTTTCTCTCAATAACTTTCGAAGATCCATTTATAAACCACTTCTCTCCCCCCTTCTAACTCCTGATCCTCTAAGTTTGGTCTTATTCCAGTCTGCAGCTCCACAGTCTCAGTACAATCGTGTAACAATTTTTCTGGAGGTTCACCGAACAGGAACTAAGCAGGATTTTGTGCAGAAGTGGTTTTTAATTCTAAACCAGGTGAGCTGATTAAAATGGCTTCATATTTCAGAAGCCTGGAATCAGTCAGCCACTTCTCTGCTTTTTGCTGCAAGATGTTTCTCACATCGTGGGGAGTGTAAACTACCAAGGGAGCTCTAAAAGTTACTTTCTTATCTTCTCCCACTAACAGAGCCACTGCTACAATCGCCTGTAAACACGTAGGCCAACCCCGACTAACAGGATCTAAGATCTTTGAGAGAAACCCTATAGGCTTCTTTTTTTCTGCTCATTCCTGGGTCAGGACTCCCTGTGCTGTTTGTCCACTCACATCTACAAACAACTGAAATTCTTTATTTGTATTTGGTAGAGTTAGTACGGGGGCAGTCATAAGAATATTTTTCAATTTCTGGAAATTAGACTCATTCTGTTCAGTCTACTTCAGCCTGTCAGTGTTCAACTTTTCATACAAAAGCTTCACTTTCTCACTGAAACCCTCAATCCACTGCCTGCAATATCCCAAGAGCCCTAAAACTTGTCTAATTTGTCTTTTTGTTCTCGGTGCAGGCAAGGCAAAAATGCCTGCCACTCTCTCAGGGTCTAATTTCTTTTTCCCTTGAGATATCCAATGTCCTAGGTATTTTATTTCAGGCTCTGTGAATTGCAGCTTGGATTTTGAGACTTTCAAACCTTTCTTTCCTAAAAAGTTCAACAAGGCAATTGTGCTTTTCTTCACACTTTCCTCAGTCGGTCCAGCTATCAACAAGTCATCTACATACTGCAAAAGCTTTGTCTTGCCCTCAGGAATAAATTGGGTTAGCAACTGTTCTAAATCCTGCCCGAAAAGGTTCGGAGACTCCACGAACCCCTGGGGGAGGACTGTCCACCTTAGCTGCTGCTTCCGGTTTGTATCTGGGTCCTCCCACTGAAATGCAAAATAATTTTTACTCCTTTCATCCAGAGGGCAAGTCCAAAAAGCATCTTTCAAATCAATCACACTGTACCACACATCTTCAGGTGAGAGTCTATTTAGCAAGGTATAGGGGTTGGCCACCACCGGGAACCTAGTCCGGGTCTTAGCGTTTACAGCTCTTAGGTCCTGGACCAATCGGAAGCTGCCATCCGTCTTCCTTACAGCCAGGATGGGGGTGTTATGTTGAGACATGCAAGGTTTTAAAGTACCCCCTTTTAGGAGGTCATCAATTACTTGTTTCAACCCCCTTCTCCCCTCCATTGGGATGGGATATTGTTTGACCCTTATAGGGTCCTCAGGGTTCTCGATTTCTATTTTGATAGGTTTGATATCTAGCTTTCCTATCTCTCCTTTTGAATGCCATACTTCAGGGTTAATCTCCTCATCTTTAGGAGTCAGCTTAAATATTTTCACTACCAATTCAGAATTTTTAACAATGATATTAATTCTTAAAACGACAATCATGTCCCTCCCCAACAAATTATAATCAGCTTCTTCTACTAATAACAGATTTCTTAAGCAAATTTTATTTTCAGATTCTATTTCTACATCCTTTATTACGGGCACTTTGAAGGGGTCCCCCTTTGCACCGATTACAAAAACTTTTTCTCTGCTAGCCACATATCCATACGGCAATTTCTGCAGGGTACTTCTCTCCGCCCCAGTATCCACAAGAAAACTTACCTCCTGTCGTTGGGGGCCCACCTTTAATTTTATCAAGGGCTCTTTGGATGTTCTGGTCCCTAAATTGAAGAGCTCCCGACACCCCTAATCCTCTTGAAAAATCTTCTTGTCTTTTATTCTTTGTCTACAGTCCCGCCGAATGTGTCCTACCTGTTTACAGTAGTAGCATTCAGGGAGTTCTCTCCGTGGGGTCGGGGCTGCCCTGTGAGGACCTCGGGGTTTTCTGGGCAGTGTTTCAAACTTACCCTGTGCCTGCTCCTGTTTCTGGACTTCCTTTACTGCAGCTACTAAAACCTTAGCTTGCAATTTCTGCTTCTCATCCTCCCTCTTCATGTATACTTTTTGAGCTTCCCTTAGGAGCTCCTGGAGGCTTTTATCTTGCCACCCCTCAATCTTTTCTAATTTTCTCCTAATGTCCTCTCAAGATTTAGCAACAAATTATGTTTTTAACAGAATCTCCCCCACAGGAGAGTTCGGGTCAGTTCTAGAGTAGATCTACAAACTTCGCCGTAATCTCTCGATCCATTCTGTGGGTAATTCCTCTTTCCTTTGACACTCTCCAAAAACTTTGCTAATATTCTGGCCCCTAGGAACCGCTTCTCTTATACCTTGAATAATTATGCTCCTCAAATCTACCATGTTCCGTCTGCCTTCCTCCGTCTGTGCATTCCAGCTCGGGCTTACGCTAGGCCATTTCTGGTTGCCTGGTGTCCCCTGTGGATTGCGTCTGTCCCAGTCCCTGATACCAGCTTGTTTAATCATTTCTCTTTCTTCCTGATTAAACAATGATCTTAGGATTGCCATAAGATCGTCAAAGGTATAAATACTACTCCCTAGAAATTCATCTAACCTCTCAGCCACACCGAAAGGATTATCCAACAACCGCCCCATCTCTTTCTTAAATGCTCTTACATCTCTGGTGTTAAGGGGTACATTCACAAATCCGATCACTCCCGGGGCCGTCGGTACTTCCCTGAGAGGGAACAACCGGTGAACCGGTGCCCCTCTTCACTCTCTCCCCACTCATCACTCACCATTCTCGCTTTCAAACGGGTTCTACTTGCGGGAGGGGAGCTGGTGATTGTGTTTTGTCTCCCCTTTATCAATTGTGGGAACTCCGCCACCATCCGGTTGACGGGAGGGATCCCCTCCGTTATATGGGGGGGTCCCGGTCGTGGCGGCAGGACCGGCAAGGACGGATGGAGTGATCCCCAGCCTTGCGCAGGAGAAACCTCCGAAGAGGCTACTGTGGCTATGGTGTTCGCAGGCGGGGATAAGGGGAGGGCTGCCGGCATAGCTGCCGGAGCCGAGTCTCCCGCTCGGGATGTATGCATCTCAGCGGGTTGGTCTCGGGAGCTCGAAGGTGCTGAAGGCACCACTTGATCTATCGAGGAAGGCTCAGCCGGTCCATGATATGGGGGTGGTAAGTGATCGAGAGGTTCCCAGGATTCAGCTCTCGACTCACGTTTTTATTTTTGTTTTATCGGGAATAGCCCTACTCTGGCATTTAACTAGAGTTTAGCATATTCCTTCTCCTTGGGATCCGAGGGGACTTTGTTTTCCACATAGGAGAGTAATTCATTACATGTCCATTTTTCTAATGTGCCTAACACTGGCTAAGTGAGGCGACTTCTCAATTCTTGTCCTCCCCAAACCTCCACACAGTAATGAATCAATTTTGCCTTGGATTTTCCCTTTCTCTGGGGACAATCTTCTCAGTGTTTTAACATCCAACCCAAGGGGCTCTCCAGCGGAATGTCTAGTGATCCCTCCCCCTGATCGGAGGGGCTTTTCCCTGTGGTCTTTTTCTGAAGCTTACTCTTTTTCTGCCCCATATTTCGTATGTATAGAATTTCTTACCAGTCTTCGACTCCTCTGTGAGTCTGTTTTTGTTTCTGCGTTGTGACTTTTTCACGCTTACCCGAGGAATCAAACTTTGCCAATACTCACCCTTCAGCGAGCTGAGCTGAGGTCTCTTGTAATCGGCACTTTGATCCTCTTCCGGACTTTTACCTTGATCCGTTAACTAAAAGGGTTTACCAGTTCCCGAGCTTGACAGGACGTATCCTTCCCCTTTTAGCCCCTTGTGATCAGTCCCCCGAGATGCCCTTTTGTCTCAGGTTTTTACAAGCGTGTTGAGAAAAAGCCTTTACATCGAATCGCTTCCTTCGCGGCCGGCCAATTCCCTCGCGGGAGGATGGAAACACGGCCTTGAAGTCCACACTCGCTTCGTGATCAGATCACGTCTCACACACTCGCCCAATCACCCACTCAACCAGCAGTACTTACAGCTATTTTCCTGCGTGGATGTCTTCGTGCACAGCAGAAGTTTTACGAGTGAAACCATCCGCAGCTTTCCGAAGGCTCCGTGCCTTCCCGAGCTCTCTGCCCCGGATCTGTTTCCCTTTTATTGTGGTTTATCTCAGCCTAAATTTAGTTCGGATGTTGGAATGAGCTACGGGGGTTCTCAACTCACCAGGCCGCTAAAATCAGCGGGGGTACCCTTCCTGGGCAGTGAGATTCCCCCGCAGTTTCTCCGATCCGAGTCAGGCCACCAAATCTGTTATAAACGTAATAGCAAAATAAGGTTAATATAAAAAGCAATTTATTATAAAACAATTTCAATCATAAGCAACGAGAGAAAAAACCACAATAAATAAATCAGCGCAGCGCCGGGTGGACAGGGGTCTGCACCCAGAGGTACAGATTTTCCCAAATCCACGAAGGAGGGATTGCAGTCCGGGGTTTTTATAAGGATTTTCGTATCCTGAGGCAAAACCTGGAGTGGGCACAGTCCAACAAAGAGTCTAGATGTGCGGTTGAATAGATTTCCCGGATCCATCGAGCTGAGTCAATAGTCAACTGGGCAGAGTCCTTTCACATGCGAATGGTTCTGGGTGCCTTCTGATTGCATCTTTTGGTTGGACTCCCGGGGTGGAGTGTCTAGGTCGGGTGCGAAGCAGATGGATATCTCAGCCGGGCTACTCTCATTGTCTGGCTTGACTGCCTCTGTCCTGCTCTTTATCTCAGGCTGATAAGCGTCGCAGTGGATCGTTACCGCCTGACTCGGGAAGGAATCTTTAGATCATACTACATTTTATATCTTTACATTATTATAAATATAACATATATTTCTTTATTCTCTTTCACGAATTTTTATCCAATGCCACATTTATCACACGAGGTAAAAGAAAAAGCCTTGGAGTTGGAAGATTGGGAAGTCCTTGAAAGATTTAGGGGAACTGAAGAAAATTTCCTTGATTTTTCAGTTTCTGCCAGGAACAGCCAGTCTGGTACAGAAGAAGCAAACTCCAGCCAGGTGCCTGTCTCTGCTCCTGTGACATCTAAGGGGCAGAATCAAAGAGATGCTGTGACCTTGCAAGGAGGTCTTCAGGCTTTTCCTGAGGTTAAGAGAAATACTCGAACAGGGCAGCATAACACACATTAAGTTATATCCATTCAAGCTGTGATGGGCATTAAAGACAAGGTTGCAAAGTATGGACTGGGGTCTCAGGAGGTAATGCAGATGATACATGTTATTAATTCTGAGCCACTGGTACCATATGATATTAGGCACCTTGCTCAGGTGTTATTTCAGCCTGTCCAGTTTGACGTCTTTGAAGCCAGTTGGAGTCAGTTGGCCAAGAAAGTAGCTGGACG
Organism: Poecile montanus; assembly: GCA_038429875.1. NCBI lineage: Eukaryota > Metazoa > Chordata > Aves > Passeriformes > Paridae > Poecile > Poecile montanus. Next base: position 108,140,499 of record CM076541.1, read on the forward strand.
TAATAATCAGTTGTCTCACCATGACCCTAGGTATGGGGTTGGAACTTATCTGTTGACAGGGATTGGAAACTTTTCTGACCCTGATTTCCAGGTTACATTCCACCCACAGATGCCAGCTCAATGCCAGAAGACAGGCTTTGCAGCTCTGATTAAAACCATAGAGCTGTCAGCTCCAAAACAGAAGTTCGCTACTATAGTTCAAGGGGCTAAGTAATCGTATATGCAGTTTGTTGAAAAACTGCATCTTTGGAGAAGCAGGTGGATGAACCTGACTTGAGAAGGCTACTGGTCACACAGTTGGCAAGAACCAATGCCAATGATGACTGTAGGAGTGTGATAGAAGCTCTCCCAGGTGATCCATCTTTAGCACGGATGGTTCAGGCTTGTGCTAATATAGGCATCACAGATTATAAGATGGCTGCCTTGGCTACTACTGTACCAGCCTCCTCAAAAGAGCCAAAGGGTAAGCAGCAGAAGCAGGTGACAGCACAAGCCACCAAAGGAGAAACAGAAGCAGAAAGGGAAAGGTCCCTCGTTTCTGTGTGCTCGGTGTGGAAAGCCAAACCACTATGCAGCGGCTTGCATGGCAAAGTTTGATGCTAAGGGCCAGCCTTTGCCAAATCTGGGAAAAGAAAAGCTGAGCGCTTTGGGGAAACACACTCAGACATAAGCATTTCCCTGGGTCCTGAAGCTGGTGCAGGTTTCCTCAGCTGGCTTGTGGCCAGCACCCGTGGCTCAGCCGGACTTTGTGGACTCTGTGTCTAACTCTGAAACAGAGAGCCTGTAGAAATTACAGGCCACATAGCTCTCTCAGTCCTGCCTGAGAAGCTGGCCTGAGAAATTCATGGGAGGATTCAAAACTGTCGTTCTAATTGGGAACGGCAGGAAGAACGACACGGACTCTCAAGGGAGTCAGAACAGGAGAGAATCTCTAGTTTATTGCTACAGCCATGTTATATAGACTAGTTCGTGGAAAGTACAGAAGGGAAACTCTTATTGGTTAGTAAAGTACTACATTACCATCATTGGTCAGTGGGGTTCACCACCCCCCTGACCTTCTCCTGCAAGGAAAACACGGGAACAGACAAACAGCACCTGTAGGCTGTTTTCTGTCTTTGAGGATTGTTTGGAATCCTCCCATGAATTTCCCAGGCTAGCTTCTCAGGCAGGCCTGGCAGGCCATGGGGCCTGCAGCCTGCTCCAAAGCTAGCCTCCACACAAAACAATCCTCAAAGACAGAAAACAGCCTTGCAGGTGTTGTTGTCTGTCCCTTGTTTTCTTTGCAGGAGAAAGTCAGGGGGTGGTGAACCCCACTGACCAATGATAGTAATGTAGTAGTTTACTAACCAATAAGAGTTTCCTTTCTGTACTTTCCACGTATCAGTCTATAAAACAGAGCTAAAGTAATAAACTACGAGAAATTCTTCTGAGTAACTCCTAGAGAGTCTGTGTCGTCTCTTCCCAGCCGTTCCTAATAGAGCGACAGGACTTGATGTCTGCACAGCAGCAACAGTAGTTCTGAACTCTTGCAAAGTGCATAGAGTTCCTTTGGATGCCTTTGGACCCCTGGGGGAGGGTAGAAGTGCTCTCCTAATGGGAAGATCAAGTGCCACCCTTCAGGGCATCATTGTGCATCTGGGACTTCTTGATGCTGATTATTCGGGACAGATTTGTGCTATGGTTTCCACTCCCACCCCTCCTGTCACTATCCCCAAAAAAACATGCATTGCTCAACTTGTGCCTTTCAAGTCCTCAGTTTATAGGGCGGCGAACAGGTGTCGAGGGGATGGTTGCTTTGGATCGACTGGACCACCTCCGGTGCACTTGTCTTCAACCCTGACTGACAAAAGGCCTGAGATGTGGCGTAGCCTGTGCCTCCCTGGTGCCACCCTGCCAGAGATCCACCTACAAGGTCTGATTGACACAGGTGCCAACATCACCACCCTGTCCTCCTCTTTGTGGCCTCCGCAGTGGCCTCTGGATCCTGTGGAGTCACCTGTCACAGGATTGGGTGGAACAGTGCAATGCTTCGTCAGCCAGCAGCCTGTGCTGATCACAAACTCAGAAGGACAGTCTGCTGTGGTTCGGACTTATGTCACCACGGCTATTGCTGACCTCTGGGAGTGGGATGTACTGGCGGCTTGAGGGGTTCGGATCAGGATGGATTTTTGATGAGGGCCACTGCAATGAAGGGCGCACAGTGCCCCATGCCTCCCTTACAGGAGCATGAGGACAAACCCATCTGAGACAACCAGTGGTCCTTCCAAAAAGGTTATGTAGTCACCCTTTGAGATTTGGTCCAAGAAGAAGTTACAAGCTATACCAATCTGCCAGGTTTCATAGCAGAAGGTAATGCCAGGGCTGAAAAGTGGGCTAACCCTGCATGGGTAGCACCTCAGCCTGATGCCCTAGCACAAGCCAAAGCATTGCATGAATTCTTTCATCAAAATGCACATACATTGCAAAAGCAGTTTCAGTTGACTCCAACTGAGGCTAGTGACATTCTCAATTTTTGTGATGACTGTCGCACGCTTACACCGCCTTTACTGGTGGGCATAAACCCTAGAGGTCTCAAGGCCTTGGAAATTTGGCAGACGGATGTTACCCAAATTGCTGAATTTGGCAGGGTGAAGTATGTACATGTGTCTATTGACACTTTCTCCTCTGCAATGTAGGCTTCTGCTCACACTGGAGAAAAAACCTGTGATGTCATTGCCCATTGGAGGCAGGCTTTTGCCCTGGTAGGGATACCTTCTACTGTGAAAACCGATAATGGCCCTGCTTACGCCTCAGAGAAAGTGGGACAGTTTATGCAGATGTGGGGTGTTTTGCACAAATTTGGCATTCCACATACTCCAACTGGTAAGGCCATTGTTGAACGTGCTCATGGTACTCTGAAGCAGGTTCTTCAAAAACAGAAACAGGGAATGTAGGGTGAAACCCTGCACAGTTGATTGGCAAAAGCTTTGTTCACGGTAAATCACCTTACGGCGCCGCAGAATTCAAATAACCCTGTTATCTTGAACCATCACCTTTCTTTGCAGGCTTCAGGTGAGATGCATCAGCCCCAAGCAAAAGTTCAGGTGGGAAATTTGACCAGCAAGCAGTGGGAAGGCCTGTTTGAACTTATCGCTTTGGGTCGTGGGTATGCGTGTGTATCCACAGATACTGGGGGGCACTGGTGTGATGCATTGACATTTAAGAAAAAAGTAGAAAACACCCATGGAAGTTAAGGCTGCTGGAGGCTGATGGGAGTTTTTTTTCTCCTGGCAAATAGCAGGCCATTTCTGAGAATTTACAGTAGTTTTGACCACTGAAAAGTGTGATCAACCTGTGAACACCACCCTTTCAACCTAAGCCTGGGAGCTTCTAGCTCTCTCTTGGTTTCTGGCTTTGAAAGGTAACAGAGCTCCAGCTAGCTCCTGTTCCCCCCCCCTCCCCCGCCCCAGGCCATGTGGCCTGAGCAGGGGCTGGGCTCAGCCTGCCAGGGCTCCCAGGCAGGAGATGGAGCCTGCGGGGCTTACCCCGGTTCCAGGCTGGAGCCAGGCTCTGCTGCAGCCCTCCCAGGAAGCCTCCGGTTTCTGGGTTCCTGTTCCAGTTGGGTGGATGAAGCTTTTCTTCATGGCCCCCCCCCCCCCCGCTCTAGGTGCAGACACCATGTAACACCTGCTGCAGCTTGAGCCAGATTTTAACCCTTTCACCACCCAGATGAGACCTGCAGATTAGATTTAATCCTGTTTCCAGAGAGAGGGGAAGACAGTGATTGTCAAGATGAAGAACAAGGGATGGGACCACCTTGCTTTGAAATGATTTATTGCTCAAGTAGCCAGATAAGATATCAGTCTGAAGGTGTGAGGTTTAGAGAAGCAACAAATCAGCCATAGCTCGAGGAAGTCATGAATTTCTTCTTTGCATGGCAATATATAACATTTTAGCCCAATAGACAGTTGACACAAAACTTGTTTTCACTTATTAGCCTATCACCTTTACTTAATTTTGCTTCACTGCATCTGTCTTTTAACCCATAAGCTGACAGGTCATGTACTCACATACTTTTCTACTACAGTTTCTAGATCTCTAACCTACTCTGTAAGTCACACTATTACAGCTTAAACCTCAAACTATTTTACTTAATATAATTTCTTACCTACTCTAGGCATATTCTTACTTATAACTATAGGAACATAAGTTTATAATTTCTCTACCCAATGTCTGTGTACTTTCATCACTGCATCAATCCAAGCTTTTTCCAAGGCTGCAAATCGAACCCTTCAGCATATGTAGAATCTTCAATTTTTCAGTTTCCAACAAGTAATCCGCATGTAAAGAGACAACATAAACTATCAAAATCAGTGAGGGAAGGAATCAAGCTTTGGATGGGAAGAGAATGGGGAGATGCTCTGATAAGCTGAAATATTCTTTTGTTAAGGCCATGGAGATGGACAATAATGTCCTGAAAAACTCCTTTAATTCATGAAAGCATATGTTGGGGGGGAATGAAGTATTTCAAAGTGTGGATTTGAGCAAAGGTAATCCATTGATGAAACTGAGCAGATGGTGGTGTAGTTGCGATCCCATGAGATGCTGGAACAGAGAAAGGGAAGTGAGAGTTGTTGAAGACTCGTGGCCCCCAAGAGAAAAGGAGAAAACCTCTGTTCCCAGAGATGATCACAGAGACAGATGAAGAGAACCTTTGCCTTTGAATAACTGATCCTTAAAATGACATCCCTTGTCGCCCTGAAAATCAAACCTTCTGATCTTGTTTTCATAGTTTCTAGCCACTTTCCCAGGAAAGTAACTATAAACATAATGTGTATACATTCTTTCCAAGAAACGTCTTTTGATGGACGTTTCGCACGACCAGTGTGATTAGGAAGGTGATAACCTAACTATCCTATCCCTGGTCATTGTCAAGAATCTATAAATACTGGAGTCGCAAAATAAAATTATCCTTTTCCTTATCATAGATTGAACCGTGTCCGTGTGAATCATTCCGTGTCCTACAGCAACATCTGGTGACACCGGTGTGTGTTGCAGGTAAAGGTAGCAGTGTCATGTTTGGTGAGTTTCTGTGAAATGGCCTCTCTCAGGTTCTCCCCGACAGATGCCCTAGTTATGGAATTTTGGTGTGCTTTAGTAGATAGAAAGCGGATTGATGTTTCAGATGCTGATTTTCAGCGACTGTATTGTTATGGCCGCGCTGAGGGGTTTTATGCTATGGTTGAGCCAGCCTTTTTAAAGCAGGCTTGGAATGCATTGGAAGATTCCCTGATTCAGGCGATGCCCGCAGGGTATAATACCGAAATAGTTTGGCTCCTAGTGATCTGGAGGCAGTGTGACTGCACTCTGGGGAGCTGTGGGTCCTCTTCTGCTAATTCAGTGGCTGTTTTCTCTGACTTGGACGAAGGGGACGGCATGAATTCCAGCTTTGGAAGTGGGGCGGAGCTCTCCTTTTCTCCCCGTGACGGGGGGCTGGGTGAGGGCTGTGTCTCGGATTCCGAGGTCAGCTCCCTCAGGGTTGCTGGGGCCCCCAGCAAGTTTGGCCCCGACCGGCAGGTGGGCAGGGGCCAGCAGGCTCTCGGGGGCTCCGCAGAGCTGATGAGCATAGCCCCACCTCGCCCGACACTCAGGAGGAAGAAGAGCAGGGCGGGGTGTCCTTCCTTGTGTGCGTTTCTGGCGCGGGGGGGGGGAGAGCTGCCAAGGCAGGGGCCCGCTCCACCCTGGAGCCGGAGTCGGTGAAGATTCCATGTCCTCATTGCAGCGGGGCTGTACCGTATCCCATGGAGATTGACGGGGCAGGCCCAGGCTCTGCGCCGATTGCTACGCAAGCGCAGGGGGGCACCGCCCCAGAGGACGGGGGTTTGATTGGCTTTCTCTCGGACCCTGTCCCAGTGGGCGGGGCACCCGTGCCGCTCCGCGCAGAGCAGCCGGTGCCGGCTATTGGGTTTTGCGGCACCGGTGGGACCCTGCTGGGGGCAATGCAGGATGCCTCTCCTCCTGCGCCGGCTTCGTTGGGCGTGGGGGGAGCGCCTGGCTGGATTCTGCCGGTTCCGTGCTGCGGTGTTCCCCTCCCACGAGCCCAGGACAGCCCCTGGCAGCGGGGCGGGGCAGTGCTGCTGTTCCGCGAGCCCCACCCCTCACTGTGCCTCGTTCTTCCCCCACGCTGGGGAAGGCCCGCGCTGAGCTGGGTCCGCCCTGTCCCGCCTCGAGTTCCTGTTCACCGCTCAGGCCCACAGCTGGGGCGGGGGTGCCTCTGCCGTCTCCCGCGGCTGAGTCGGCCGCGGCGGATACGGGCCCTGCGTTGTTTACTCTTGGCACAGGCGGTGATACGGCCGTCAATAAGCCAGTGGCCCCCAGGGGCAAAGGGCCTCGGGCTGGTGGGGCTTCTTCAGCTGGCCTATGGACTCTACCCCCCTGCCAAACGACCGTACGGCCGCAGGACCAGGCATGGTTTTGGAAGGCGGTTGTCAAGAAAATTAATCCACAAACACCAGAGGTTTATGTCCAAAAAGGAGACAGAGGAGTCCTTTTACTTTATTCAAATAAAAAGAGAGGCCATGAGGCATTCCCCTGGGGTCTCTCAAATTTTTGGAGGGCGCAGCCTCCTTTTTATCCTAATTCCCAGCCGCTTGTCCCTTCTCTCTTTCCCCATAGGTTGAGGTACGTGAGAGGTACAGGCTTCCCGGAATGCCTGATACCTGCGATATCTTCCCCCCCCTCCCAATGCATAATCCCTTCTTAACTTTTATGGAATTCATAGTGTTCTTTCAGTGCCCCTTTGATCTTCTACTGGAATCCATTCCATTGTTTCTGTCGTCTCTCACTGATAGCTACATCTTATCAACTAACCCACAGCTTGTTTGTAAAGACAAACCCATCATTCCTCTCAATCCCTCCTCTTTTAATTTTTGTCAGTAATTGTCTTTACAAACTTTAGTTATCATTGACTTAATTTCTTGTTCTTGGGTCCTTTTTGGCTTTGCAATTATTTGCAGGGGCATCACTCTCTGCCCTTTTGTAGCTATCTCTGGGTCAGTAGGCACGGCTACTACCTGCATTCCTTTGATCACATGTTGAATGAGTTGTATTAAGCAAGGGATCATGCATGGTAAAAAGATTAGAGTTGCTACAACACATAAGAGGAAAAAAAGCATTTGTTTGACCTATAGGCCACCAGGTAACCATGAAAACATGTCCCATTCCCATCCTTTCCATGTTTGGACCGGTACATGGGCTAACTTTCTTATTCCTTTTGTTATTTGTTTTACCACTTTTCCATTGTCATCTATTTGCAAACAGCAGTTTGAGTCATTAAATTTTCCACACACCCCCCCTTTTTCTGCTAATAAGTAGTCTAATACCATCCGATGTTGAAATATTGCATTTCTCATCTGAGTAGACTGGTCAGCAAGAAGGTCAAGAGCTGTAGCTGTCTGGTTGATTATTATTTCAAAGACAGCTTACAACCTAATTATCCGATTTAGATTATAAATGGGTTTTCTGGCACCTGATATTAATTCATTTGGTTTCCAGGTAGCTGGTCCATAGTGTTGTATGATTCGTTCAGGTGGCCATTCATCTTTTCCCCACTTTTGGGTGCTCTTTCTAACCAGGGATGTATCAATGGACTGCTTTTCTCTAATTAGATCATCATATACTTTGATTTCTAACTGATTTCCTTGAACTTGTGGTAGCAGAAAGAACAATGGTCTAATATACCCTACATAACATATCCCTGACCAGTTTGGGGGTAGCCTGCGGTAAGCATTTTGGCCACAAATCCAGTAATGCCCCTTTAGAGCCCAGGTCCAATTAGCAAAGGGACCTTTCCAATTTTCATCATCAACTGGTGGGTCAAAATACAGCTTGCTTCTAGGGCCTAGTGGTCCACCAACAATAGTTGCCTCGCCATAAGAATCACAATATTTACATTTCTAAGCTCCTACATGAGGTTTCCACTTGCAATCACATCCCAGATCTGTTTTATTAGATCTGGACCAGAACTTACTGAAAAGGGTTCGAGTTCCAGTCCAGTGTTGCCATTTCCACTGATAGTCTCGGACAACATGTGTCGGACTTGTGGAATTATCCCGGGGGCAGCTTAAAAATAAAGGGTCAAAAAACTTATCCTTCCCCACTGCTTTACAGCCTTCAAAATCTTTTTGGTAATTATGGAAGGAACACTTTACCCAGCTACCATTAGTGAGCTTAACATGTGTTTGATTCCATCTGCCTTGATATCTGGAACAGTCATAAGGAGGGCAGTTGGGGGTCCAACAATCTAAACTCAAAGATAAAGTCCAGTCACAAACGCTCTTTCCCACATATGTGCTTCCTGTTCTGTTTAGGCAATAAATGCCTCTTTCAGAAGAATGAAACTGCCATGGATTTCCTTCTTTGTCCCAAAATCCTGTTCTATTATGGACTTCACTCAGGGTGCTAACTCACCATTTAGGCTCGACTGGGCTGGCCACCCATGGCCAGCTTTCAGATCCCCCTGGCCCCCCGCAGACCCAACAGTTCTTAAGGTTAAAGGTCTTTGCTACTTGTTCTCTTAAAGTAAAAAAATTATTTTCCTACTTTAGACTCCAACTTAACTGAAAATATAAAGGTAAAATTATTAAGAGAAACATTCTAATAAGTGTTACAATCTAATTTCTAATTTTCAATTTCACATTGTCTTCTACACCACCTGTGGCAAGTGAAAGCACAGAAACAGTTTAGCATAAAGAAAGCAATGACAGCCTGGATTGGCTCCCAGTGTCTGGAGATTTGAGAGTAGGGATACAGACTATTTTCAGCAGGCAGTCTGTGGGTAGGCACTCAGGGCTTCCCCCGATGTCGACGCACGGCTACTGCTCCAGTCCACTCCTGTGGAGTGTCAGTCGTGGCTTCCCATTCTTCTCCTCCAGCTGAGATGTCCAAATCTCTGGAGCTTTAGAGACCTTGACTCGAGTGTGATGTGTCCACCCGTGTTCAGCTGTCTTGACGGCTGTTTCTGTAGTCAGCAACACCTGGAAAGATCCACGCCACTTAGCCACTAGGGGTGCTTCTTTCTACTCTTTAACTAGGACCCAGTCTCCTGGTTGGATATTAAGCACCGCAAAGTCCAAAGGCAGGGTCTGTGTCAGCTGAGCTTCCTGTCAAGAGATTTCACAAGAGACAGTATCCAAGACACATACTGCTTTAGATATACATCACTTATCTCTACCCCCGCCCCAGGCTGAGAATTACAAGGATAAGGAATTCCAAACATCAATTCAAAGGGAGATAGTTGAATATCTTCCCTGGGTCTGGCTCTTATTCTTGCTAAAGCCAGTGGTAAGAGCCGGAGCCATGGCATTTTGGTTTCTATCACTAGCTTCAGAAGATGTTTTTTTCTCTCTCCATTCATCCTTTCAACCTGGCCTGAGCTTTGGGGATGCCAGGGAGTGTGGAGGTTCCATTGTATCCCTAAAGCAGTCATTACTCCTTTAAGAATTTTTCTGGTAAAATGAGTTCCTCTATCTGAGTCTATTGCTTCCACCATCCCATATCTTGGAATTATTTGTTCCAAAAATACTTTAATAACTGACCCTGTGGTTGCTGAAACAGCAGGGAAGGCTTCTGGCCATCCTGTTAATTGACATACTATTACCAAAAGATATTTAAATTTCCCCACCTGGGGCATCTCAGTAAAATCCACTTGGCATCTTTGGAAGGGACGTACAGCCCAAGGCCTTCCACCCCTGGCCAGTTTCTTTGTAACTTTGTTATTTGTATTAGCACAAATTAAACAACCATCAACAGCTCGTTTTGCCAGAACAAAAAGACCCACAGCAACATACATCTTGAGGAAGGTTTCTGCTATCCCTCGGGAGCCCCAATGACTCCCTTCGTGGAGCTGTTTTAGCAGTTGTGAGGCTAGAGCTTTTGGTACCCTCTGCTTACCATCTCTTGTAAACCAATTACCCCCTCTTTCTTCTGCCCCACTCTTTTTAACTATCTCAAGTTCTTCTGGTGGAAAAGACAGCTTCTCTAGCAAGGGGGCAGTTACTGGGAGCAAGGGAAGTAACGTAGAGATTTCTGGCAACAGTGCAGCTTTTCGAGCTTCTTCATCAGCTAGTCTGTTTCTTATTGCCTCTTCCGAGAACCCTGCCTGGTGTCCCTTGATGTGTATTATTGCTACCTTTTTTGGTAAATTCACCACCTCTAATAGGCGGTAGATTAAGTTCTCATGAGCTAATGTTTTTCCTCTGCAGGTTAATAAACCTCTCTCTTCCCACAGTTTCTCAAATGCGTGTATCACACCATATGCATATTTAGAATCAGTAAAAACATTTACTGTCTTGTCTCGGTATAACTCACAAGCTCTCACAAGTGCATACAACTCGGCCGTCTGAGCTGACCAGGTGGGTGGTAACCTCCTCCCTTCCTTTAATTGCTTTCCATTCACGACAGAGTACCCTGTAAACCGTCTTCCTTCTATCACCCTTGAAGACTCATCAATAAACACGTTTTCCCCTTCAGGCCATGGAATGTCTCGAAAATCATTCTTTGCCCTAGTCTGCAGATCTATTACTTGAATACAATCATGGAATTTGCCTTGGCTCCCCTCTTCAGGGCCATTCAAACAGGAGGCTGGGTTAAGGAAAGAAACAAAATACTTTCCTTTAAAGTTTTCTTATAACTTCCACAGGGGAAGTGCATGACAAATACTCAGGCCTTTCATAGGACACTATTTTTACAAGGTTGCAGTTACAGAATTTGCTTTAAGGCTACAACAAACCACAGACTGGTGGGGGTGTTCCTTACAAGGTATGACCTGCAGCATTGGCTTCATAACTGAAATTTGCCAATTCTGGCTTTTTACAACAAAACATACAAAAAGCAGAGGGGTGTGGTCCCCTCCAAACTGGAGCCATTATGCACAAAACTTCATGTAGACAAATTAATTAAATCTCCAGATTAATTTACTACAATGTTTACAATTCTTTCAGAGAAAGATGTGTTCAAACTTCTGAGCCTACAGAAGAAACCACAATTTTCACAACTCCTTTGAACGAAAAAAATCTTTAGACAATTTTTTCCCCTCGGGGATAAAAATTAAGGTGAATCGAGAGGTCTTTGTTTTTACTAAGACACACACCTCTCCTCGATCCAGACCCACTTTAAAAGTTGACAAGGGCTCTAGGTTGGTGGATATAATGAGAGCCTTTGACACTCTTAACAATCCATTTCTCTTATCTTCTGGACTTTCTCGACAATCTAGCTGTTTTTGGCTTTTTTGCAGACATCGCTGTTTTCAGTGTCTTACGCCCTGAAGGCAGCACACTGATCTTTTCCCAACCGCTGTTTGGGTTGGGTCTCCCCTGCTGGGGAGAGAAATCCTCTGCCCCTTCATTGTGGCCGATCCCGTCCCCTCTGTCCCGGGGGACCCCTTGGACCTTGCGGTTTTTCCCTCTTTGGCCTGAAAAAGGCCATCACCTTCGCCTTTCCTCCTTGTGCTCACTCTATTTACCACACACCGAATACCAGAGCTAGTTCCTGTCCTGCCACATTGTCCAAACAGCTCCTCCCCGCTCCAGTGCTTTCAGCCGGCACGGCCGGCAGCCTCAAAGGGCAGGCAGCTGCTGCTGCCCCTGCCCGGGGCCGGTGGGGTCAGGCACTGCCCAGTGCTGAGTCCCAGCAGCCTCACAGGCCCCCAGCCAGTGCTCCTGGTCCTGCACCTCCACTCCTGGTCCCTGCTTCAACCACATCTCTCCACACTCCCCATTAACCAATTCTGTTCCAGCACACCAACACAATCCATCCATCTCCTGCTGTCAAAGACTCTTTCTTGACTTCCCTTATTGTCCCCCCTACCCCAGGCGTGGATTCTCGAGATTCCTTCTAGTTCCAGGGGGTGATATGATACGCTGCTCCCTTCCTCTTACACCACTGTTATTTTCAGGTGGAGCTGTAGGAACAGCATTTCCCTGATCCCTATGTTCTGGAAGGTGAGGATACAGGGACCTGCAGCTGGCCTTAGGTCAGCTGGTAACACCGGAGGACAAGACGGGGGAAGGTGCTGAAAAACATCCCAGTCTTCACCATTTTCCTCTTCCCCCCCTTTTTCCTCTCCTTTTTTTCTTAACACATAGATTTCTCCTGTTGCTTGTTTAAACCATATTAATCCACATTCTCTTTCAATCCATCCTTTCCAATTCTCTTCTAGATACCTACACAGAATTCGACACAAATTAATTCTATCTGTTCCATAAGATGGCCACATAAGTCCATTCGGCAACTTATACTCTGGCCATACATAATAACAATATTTTACCATCATTTCCATAGTTGCTTCTGGGTGAATGCACAATCTGTCCCAAGATCTCAGCATTCTCCCCAAGGGACTCTCCGGGGGTATTGTGGGATCGTCATCCCTTTTGCCAGGACCCCTTCCCGGCTGTACCCTTGCAACCCTCCATGGGTGCCCTGTTTAGCCTGTGCTACCCTCCATGGGTGCCCTCCCAGGCTTGCCTGTGCTACCCTCCCTGGGTGCCCTCCCAGGCTTGCTCCCCGAAGATCCCATTTTACTCACTGGTGAGATTTTCAGTGGTCCTTCCCTGTGGACTCTTCACGGACCCCCCTGGTCCGCCACTCGTCTGTCTCCTGGACAGTCTCGGGAACCCAATTGATCGCCCGGTGCTGGCCACCACCAAGGGGAGCTGATCACCAAAACTGGGTGAGGCGCGCCTTCAGCTCCGCTCGCTGCCCGCCGCCCCGGACGGTGGAAATATCCCGGACGAGCCCGCAAAAATTGTCAAGAAAATTAATCCACAAACACCAGAGGTTTATGTCCAAAAAGGAGACAGAGGAGTCCTTTTACTTTATTCAAATAAAGGGAGAGGCCATGAGGCATTCCCCTGGGGTCTCTCAAATTTTTGGAGGGTGCAGCCTCCTTTTTATCCTAATTCCCGGCCGCTTGTCCCTTCTCTCTTTCCCCATAGGTTGAGGTACTTGAGAGGTACAGGCTTCCCGGAACGCCTGATACCTGCAATATCTTCCCCCCCTCCCAATACATAATCCCTTCTTAACTTTTATGGAATTCATAGTGTTCTTTCAGTGCCCCTTTGATCTTCTACTGGAATCCATTCCATTGTTTCTGTCGTCTCTCACTGATAGCTACATCTTATCAACTGACCCACAGCTTGTTTGTAAAGACAAGCTCATCATTCCTCTCACGGTGAAAGCCAAGGTTGACAAGGTGGCTGGTTGTGATTCCGGGCATAGCTCCCTGGAAGGCAGGGATGACTCCTCTGACCCTGCTGGTGCTACGGCGGCTGTGACGCCAAACACTGTTGCGATGACTTCCAGCCAGGTGCCTGCCCGTCTTGGGGGAGTCTTGTAGACAGGACATATCAGGCGAGGCCATTCTTCTGGATGGTTATCAGGCATTCTCTGTGATTCAGGGTGCGACTCAGAGAACCCATCAGCTGTTATCATGGAAAGCCTTGACGAATCTCCGGGAGATGGCTGAAAAACATGAGTTAGGGTCAAATGAAGTTATGCAGGCCCTTTGAGGACTTGTTGGTGTTGTCTTGGTACCTTATGATATCTGGAGCTTAGCCCATGTTCTTTTTCAGCTGGTTGAATATGATATTTTTGAATTGTAATGGGCTTAGTTGGCATGTCAAGTAGTACAGCAGAATACTGCCTTGGGTCAGCAAATTCCCAGGCGTGCGATCGGATCTGATGCTCTGCTGGGCACAGACGGCTTTGCTGACGTTAATAGGCAGGCTGGCCTTGACCCTCTTGTGCTTGCGCAATGCAAGGAGATGGGCATGGCAGCATTAGTGCGGACCATAGAACTGTTGTCCAGAGGGCTGGCGAATCTTTTCTGCGATTTGCGAATCGTCTGACTGCTTCTGTGGAGAGGCAGGTGCAGGATTGCAAGGTGAGACAGATTGTGGTCAAAAACCTCACGAGGTCTAACTGTAATGCTATGTATAGGAGGATCATTGAGATGCTCCCTGGTGATCCCTCGCTGCCTCAAATGGCACAGGCTTGTGTAGAGGCAGGTGTCGCTGCTGATGAGCCGCCTACCGTGGCTTTGACAGCAGGGAAATGCTCAGGCCAGCAAGAAACAAAAAAAGAAAGCACAGGGAGAAACAACTCCTTTGTTTTTCTGTGCTCGGTGTGGAAAACCAAATCATGCGGCAAATGGGTGCAAGGCAAAATTACATGTCAATGGTCAGCCTTTGTTGGGCTCCGGTGTAATTTCTTTTTCTTTTTTTTTTGATTCTTCTGCACTTCTCGCACCTCCATTTCTCGGTCTCCTCTGAGCCAAGGTCCTTCGGAATACTCCCTCACAGGGAGTTCCATATATCTCAGTTCTCCGGGTCAGGAAGAAAACTCTAAAGCTCGTTAGGATCTTGTTTCTCGTGTTCATTAGGATGTTATCAACATACTTGGTAGGTCTCTTCAGACTTTCTGCACAAGTTCAAATCACTACAACCTGTCACACTTTGGCTCTGATGGCACAAAATGGCCCCGAACTACACAGTTCTTTTATATTTATACTTATTTTTATCCAATTAACAATTGACACATAAATTATTTTTCTTAATGACCCAATGACCCATCACCTGTGTGCTGCACTGTGGGTGCGGAGGAGCCTGTGGGGCCTGAGATCCTGGCTCTCTCCTGGAGGCAAGACACCTCTCACTCAGAGAGAGACAATGTATCACTCCCAGGGGTCTTTGAGTTAGTTATGCTAAACTGTTGTGCTTCTTTGGTGTTCCCCCCTGCTGTCCCACCCCGATACAGGTATCTCGGGCTTCCCCCCGCCCCTCTCCTTCCCCATAAATATCCCAGGTTTTCCCCTGTTCGGCAGATTCGCTGTTACTGGCACCCTTTGCCGAAGCTTTGCCTGAATAAAGGCTTGTGCCTCGGTGGAACGCTGGACCAGCTATCTCATCCCTGCTTCCTGTGTTGCCTGCCGCCGCCGCCGCCGAGCTGAGCCAAGCTGAGCTGAAATCACTACTACTACTGAGCTGAGCTGAGCTGGAATCACTCGACTGCTCGAAGCTGCTCGCGTGCGCTTCAGGCCAGCCTTTCTCAAGGCTGCCTCTAGAGAAGTCGCGGTGCTCCGGGCTTTCTGCCGCTGCAGCAACTGGCGACCCAAGCGTGGGGCCTTTGAAGAAGCCCCCAAGAAGCGTCCGCTCGCAGTTTTAGCTGCGAGGCGAGCCGCCGCTAGAGCCGCCGCCCCTCGAGGAAGCTTCCTTGCATTCTAGCAAGAGGCGATCCAAGAGGCTGGGACCAGGACCCTCGCTGACCATATGGGGCAAAGAAAACCCCTGAGGACCGGCCGCCAGGTGACCACCTACCCAGCAGCTTTTTTTTCGCCCGCTGGCATCTGCCGAAGAGAAATTGTAAGTCTATACCGTGAAAGGTTTTTTTCGGGCTTTTTTCTTCTTTTTGCTGTTTTACTGCTGGGTGGGGAGTAAAAAAGGATGGGGAACCAGTCCTCTGTATTGAGGCTGACCCCACCTGAGAGGGACTTTTATATCCAAGTTGTAACTACCTTAAAAGCGGGAAATTTTAAGTTTTCTAAAGGGGATTTAAAAAGATTTATTCATTGGGTTTTTAAGCATTTTAAGATTAATTCGGATTCAGCTAAATCAGGAATTTTTTGGGATAATGTGGGAAGAAAGTTATATACAGTTCAAGCTAAAGGGGATTTTTCTGTCGCAAAGTTTTTTCCTGTGTTTCAAAATATTATTTTCTCATTGGAAAAAGAGGGAAAAAAGGAAGAGGGAGTTTTGGGTCCCCAATTAAACCCCCCAACCCCATCAGCCCCTCCAAGGGTCCCCGAACCCTTTTCCCTATCTGAGAGCCAGTCAGGGGGTGGACATTGCCCCCGGGCACAGAGCTGCTGCCATCTCTCTGACGCCCCCCTACCGTCTCTCTGCCCGTACCAGGGCAGCAGTGGCCATGCTGCTCTGGGCCTTTCCTCTACCCTCTCTCCTATGCCCTCACACCCGGTTGTGTGCCCCCCAGTTCCTAGTGTTAGCACAGATGGCGTCGGCCGTGTGGCCAGCCCCGCCATTTTGTCCCACTCCCACCCCGGTTTTCCCGCCTCTACCCCTTCTCTTCCTGCCGCGTCCTGCTCCTCCTCCCCCCACACTGCGTCGTTGGGTGTAACCGCGTCGGGCCCTGCCCCATCCATCAGGAAATCCCTCCCCGTCGCGAGCCCCGCCCCCGTCCCTTTGTGCCGGGGCTCCGCCCCCAGCGGCGTTCCGGCTCCAGGGTCCCAGTGCCCCGGAGGTCGAGACGGCTCCGGCCGGAGCGGGGCCACCCCGGCTTCCCCACGCAGCCACAAAAGGGCCAGCTCTAGGCACCCGAGCTGGCCCCGTGCTGCCAGCAAGCGCACCCCATCTCCACTAGGAGATGAGAGCAGTGAATCTTATTCAGATTCTGAATATAAAGACCACTGGGCTGAGGTGCAGAGGGAAGCCACACGGGCGGGGAACATAGCTCTGTCCCAGAAAATACTTGCCTTTCCTGTAATAATGAGGAGAGACAGGACAGGGGCACAGGTTGCTGCATGGGAGTCCCTTCACTATAGGGAACTGCAAGAACTTTGCAAAGCTGCCGAGGAACATGGCAGGGGTTCACATTTTTTTAAACACTTGCTAGAAGCCTCCTTCTCTGCCCACATCATGGTCCCGCATGACATCAAAAATATTATGAACTGCCTTCTCTCCCCAGCAGAGTACATGTTGTGGGAGAGGCAGTGGAAAAAACATTTAAAGCAATTGGCAGATGTTTATGCTAAAGATGCTAACAGACCTAATTTTACTTTAGAGCAATTAGCAGGAGAAGGAGATTTCCAAAAGCCCTGAGATCAGGCCCGGGATCTGCCTGAAGCAGCTTTACAGGATATAGCTAATGCTGCTAAGATATCTCTTTTTACCACCCCTGATGATAAAGTGCCAACACAGTGCTTCACCAATATTAAGCAAGGGGCAACTGAGTCTTTTATTAAGTATATTGATAAGTTAAAAGTAGCCATTGAAAAGCAGATAGAGAGCCCTCAGGCACAAAAAGAGTTATTAGTAAAAATAGCAATGGCCAATGCTAATCCGGAGTGCAAAGCAGTTTTGCGAGCCCTCCCACTGGACCCCGAACCAACCATAGATCAGATGGTTGAAGCCTGCACCAAACACTCCTCTGCCTCAAGTGAGAATACAGTGGCACTTGCAGTGGCTAAAGGAGTAGCAGAGTCGATATCTGGAGCTTATGCTGCAGACCCCAATAGAAATTGTTGTTTTAATTGTGGTGAGACTGGACATTTTTTCAAAGACTGTCCAGAGAGACATTCTATACAACCGCCAGCCGACCAACGGTTACCCAGACAGAACTGGCATTCGGGAAACTTCAAGCAGAGCGCGGAACGGCCCCGTGCTTTAACATCAAATCAAATGCCGCCCCGCTCCACCCCTCCTGCCAAACCCGCCATCCTGCCTCCACGGGGACCCCGATATTAAGCCCAGCAGGTGGAGCGCTTCAGATGGGAACCCGGCATCAACTGGTAACTAGACTCTCTTTACATATGAAGGGTGACTGTATTTACAAAGTCCCCACGGGGAAACGTGGACCACCAGGCGGTCCCTCTAACATCTTAATACTTGGGGATCCTACCAACTGTCCAGAACAAATTCATGCTGTTCCTGAGGTCCAGACTATATACCCTGGAGATGAAATTTCCATCTCTCTGACCTGCATAGATCCTCCTTATTATTTAAAGGAACAGACTCCTGTGGCACAGGCCTTTTTACTTCCTAGTGACTGCCCAGAACAGATTCCCCTCAACCCCAGTGCGATGTGGACACAGGTTGTGGGCTCCTGCAAACCCATCGTGGACTGCAGCCTGTTTTGTTATGGGGAAAGGATTCAGCGTCCAGGAATGATAGACACTGGAGCAGATGTTACCATCATCGCCCGCTCCGAGTGGCCAGACAATTGGAATTACAACCTGTAGCAGGCATGATTTCAGGAATTGGAGGGATGACAGCCTCCATGAGGAGCAAACAGAATATTGTCATCAAAGGACCTGAGGGACAAATGGCAACCATCAGGCCATTTGTGGTGAGAGCACCAATCACCCTCTGGGGACGGGATCTCCTGTCCCAATGGGGGGCTTCTCTGAGGATTCCCAGCAGGGATTTTTAGTGGGGGTCACTGAGAAGCACGCCATGCCTACCATCCCCCAACTCACCTGGAAACAGCACCATCCAGTGTGGGTTGATCAGTGGCCCCTATCTGAGACCAAACTGCGCGCACTGGAAGCTCTCGTAGAAGAGCAGCTTGCCAAGGGCCACATCACTGAGACCAATAGCCCTTGGAACTCGCCTGTCTTTGTCCTACGCAAACCAGGCAAGGACAGGTGGAGACTCCTTCATGACCTCTGAAAGATTAACGATGTCATTGAAGACATGGGACCCCTTCAGCCTGGAATGCCCTCCCCTTCAATGCTCCCCCGGGATTGGAAGCTGGCTGTCATTGACATCAAGGACTGTTTTTTCAACATACCACTCCATCCTCGGGACGTCCCCAGATTTGCATTCTCGATTCCCTCTCCAAATAGACAAGCACCTTTAAAAAGATATCATTGGCTAGTCCTTCCTCAGGGGATGAAAAATTCTCCTACCATCTGCCAATGGTACGTGGCCCACATTCTGTCACCTGTGAGGACCCAGTTCCCAGATGCCGTCATCCTCCAATACATGGATGACATCCTGGTTTGTGCTGCTGACAATGACTATCTGCACCGGACTTTACAAAAAACTATCCAGACAATTGAGGACGCTGGATTTGAGATCCGTGAAGACAAGATCCAGCACACCTGCCCTTGGACCTACCTGGGACTCCAGATCCGTGAGCGGACCATCGTGCCCCAGCAGCTGACTATCAAAGATGACTCCAAGACCCTGCAGGACTTGCATCAGCTCTGCAGGTCCATCAACTGGATACGCCCTCTGCTTGGGGTAATGACGGAAGTCCTTGCACCCCTCTTCAACCTGCTCCGTGGCAGCGAGGCCCTCGATTCACCATGCTCCCTCACGCCGGAGGCCCAGGAATCCATCACCAAGGTCCAGGAGGCCCTGTCTTCGCGGCAAGCCCACCAGTATGAGCCCAGCCTGCCCTGCCAGCTGGTTGTCCTGGGTAGGGCCCTGCGCTTACATGCGCTCATTTTTCAATGGGACATGGTATTGAAGGATCCTTTCCTTATCATCGAGTGGATCTTTACACATAACCAGCCCACTAAGACTATCACCACTCCACAGGAAATCATGGCTGAACTCATTAAAAGAGCTAGAGTCCGTCTCCGCACTCTTGCAGCCTGTGAGTTCACATGCATCTTCCTCCCATTGGCAACTGGAAGTTTGGAGCCTTTGCTCCAAACCAATGAGAGCCTTCAGTTCGCTCTTGATAGCTATTCAGGCCAAATTTCTGTACACCCACCTGGCCACAGACTTTTCAAAACCACATTTAATTTGGTCCCCAAATCATTTCAGAGCAAAACACCGCTCCAGGCCCTGACGGTTTTCACAGATGGCTCAGGGAAATCCCACAAGTCCGTCATGAGTTGGAAGGACCCCAGGACACAGAAGTGAGAGTCTCATGTCCAAGTGGTTGAGGGATCACCACAAACTGCTGAATTAGCAGCCGTTGTCAGAGCTTTTGAGAAATTCCAAGAACCTTTCAATCTGGTGACTGATTCGGCTTATGTGGCTGGAATAGCTATGAGAGCAGAACATGCATTTCTGAAAGAGGTCTCTAACCCAAATTTATACCAATTGCTTTCTGAATTAGTATATCTCATCTCCCACAGAAAGCAACCTTATTATGTCGTGCATGTGAGGGCGCACACAGACCTCCCTGGTGCCATTGCCGAACGGAGCAGGAGGGCAGATGCCTTAGCCATGCCTGCTGGAGCAGCCAATATCCCTGACATTTTCGCACAAGCGAAATTGTCCCACCAGTTCTTCCACCAAAACGTGCCTGCACTGATGAGAATGTTCAGACTACCCAGAGACCAGGCTAGAGCAATAGTTGCCACCTGTCCTAATTGCCAATCGTTCCAAATACCTGTCGTTAACTCCGGGGTTAACCCCCGAGGACTTAACACCTGCCAGATATGGACACCTGATGTCACTCACGTCCCGTCCTTCGGGAGAGTCAAATACGTACATGTCTCCATAGGCACATTCTCTGGTGCAGTGTTTGCCTCAGCCCATGCAGGAGAAAATGCCAAGCACACCATCCGACATTTTCTCCTTGCTTTTGCTACCCTGGGAGTCCCAGAACAAATTAAAACAGACAATGGACCTGCTTACACCTCTCACAAATTAAGAGACTTTTTCAATGAGTGCGGGGTGAAACACACCAGGGGCATTCCTCATTCCCCCACAGGGCAATCAATAGTAGAGAGAACCCACCAAAACCTGGAAAGAGTCCTTGATCACCAGCGGGGAGGAACAGAGTTCATTCCTCCCATTGAGAGGCTCTGTAAGGCTCTATATGTCATGAACTTTCTAAATTGCTCACCTACAGAGCCTGACCCACCTGTAATTCGGCACTTTTCTAACTCGACGCATGCCAAACTCACAGAGAAGCCGCCGGTGCTGATCAAGGATCCTGAATCACAACTGACATCAGGACCTTTCTCGTTGATTACCTGGGGGAGAGGGTATGCGTGTGTGTCCACACCATCAGGACCTAAGTGGCTCCCAGGGAAAAATGTAAAACCTTATTTAAGCCCTACAAACCCTGCACCAGACTCAGAACTTTCAAAGTCTCCTGAGACCCACACAGGTCCAGAAAAACAGCAGTCCACTGCAGCCTGGAAACGGAGACGTCGTCGGAGTCCTCAGAACCGACCTGCCACCAGAGCAACAACCAGACAGAGGCCAAACCATCCTGCTACCAGAGCCGCAACGAGACGACTGCCAACGTCATGCCTGACACCGTGACAGTACACAAGTCTTCTTAACTCCCTCCCCTTTCCCCTTCTTGCCCTCGTTGCTTAGCCCAAATTGCCAGCTTACACCCAAGTGCACCTCTGTGCTGCTGCTAGTGTCGGGTCTTGTGTCCCCAATACACAGAATAACCTTGCTTATAATTGTTTGGTTTTTTGTTTTTGTTTTTTTTTAAAGAGGGGGAGACGGGAGAGGAAAGGGAGAAAAAAAATAGCTCCC
Organism: Poecile montanus; assembly: GCA_038429875.1. Taxonomy (NCBI): domain Eukaryota; kingdom Metazoa; phylum Chordata; class Aves; order Passeriformes; family Paridae; genus Poecile; species Poecile montanus. Next base: position 108,161,726 of record CM076541.1, read on the forward strand.
CCCCACCTCCAAAAATCAGAGTTAATCTTTTATGTCCTATTGTAGAAAATGGAGAGCAAAAACATCCTTGAGTTCCTGATCTTCCTGATTATCTGGATGCTCCTGAAAACATTAGCTGTGGATGCCTGGCTAGTAGCACAGCCCCAGGAGAACGTGTGGATCACCCTCGCAAAGATGCTCAAACAAGACCATGGGCAGTGCCACCAACCCTCTAGACTTTTTGCTCCTGGCCCATGGCTACGGCTGCGAGGAATTTAACGGACTGTGCTGTTTTGACCTCTCCAGCCCCAGTGAAGGCATCCACGCCCGCATCCAGAGACTCCAACACGCAGTCCAGGAACTCCAAACTGAAAAGGAGCCCCAGTGGCTTGAGGACCTTTTTGGGAACTAAGGGCTCAAAGAATGGGTTGCCTCCCTCCTCAAAAATATTTTTTTTTGGGTTTTTGTGGGTGCGGAGGAGCCTGCGGGGCCTGAGATCCTGGCTCTCTCCTGGAGGCAAGACACCTCTCACTCAGAGAGAGACAATGTATCGCTCCCAGGGGTCTTTGAGTTAGTTATGCTAAACTGTTGTGCTTCTTTGGTGTTCCCCCCTGCTGTCCCACCCCGATACAGGTATCTTGGGCTTCCCCCCGCCCCTCTCCTTCCCCATAAATATCCCGGGTTTTCCCCTGTTCGGCAGATTCGCTGTTACTGGCACCCTTTGCCGAAGCTTTGCCTGAATAAAGGCTTGTGCCTCGGTGGAACGCTGGACCAGCTATCTCGTCCCTGCTTCCTGTGTTGCCTGCCGCCGCCGCTGCCGAACTGAGCTGAGCTGAGCTGAAATCACTACTACTACTGAGCTGAGCTGAGCTGGAATCACTCGACTGCTCGAAGCTGCTCATGTGCGCTTCGGGCCAGCCTTTCTCAAGGCTGCCTCTAGAGAAGTCGCGGTGCTCCGGGCTTTCCGCCGCTGCGGCTCTGCACTGCAGCATTTTCTAGTCAATCATCTACTACTACCCAAAAACCTCTAGAAGAAGATGAAGAAAGAAGGAAAGGAAGCAACATTCTAAATCTTCCATCTTGCTTTCTGCTTTCTAAAGTAAACTCTTTTTCACCCAGTGACTTAAGAAAACTCTCTAATCTACACACTTACACTTTTAGCTTTTCTATCTAACTTTAACAGTTGCTCTCACAGTGCCACATGAAACCCAGTGTTTTCCTGGATGTCAAAGCTAGGTATCAGAGACAAGAATACACTCTGTGCCTCAGACTCCCACATCCAAAAATGGGAAGCAGAGCGCTGTCACTGTCAGACATGAAATGATTCACATGGATGCAGCTCAAAGTGTGATGAAAGAAGAAAGAAGTTTATTTGTTCTTTCAGTATTTATAGGTTTTTGACAATGACCAGGGTTTGGATATTCAGGTTACCACCTTCCCAACCACACTGGCCATGAGAGACATCCATCAAAAGGCATATCTTTAATGCAATGTATAATCATCTATGTTTATAGTTATTTTGCTGGCAAAGTGGCTAGAAATTATGAAAACAATATTGAAAAGCCTAATTCTCAGGGCAACAGAGCACGACGGAGACACGCGCTCAGGCACAAGCCTCTCTTCACACCCTGGAGATGATGGAGGTTTGCTTGGCTAGCTCGTAGCCAGCACCTGCGGCTCGGGGGGCCTTGATGTCTACACAGCGGACATGGTTGTCTTAGACTCTTGCAGGATGTACAGGGTTCCTTTGGATGCTTTTGGTCCAATGGGCGAAGGCATGAGTGCTCTTCTTGTGGGGAGATCTAGTACCACTGCTCAGGGCATCATTGTGCACCTACGAATCATTGATTTATGCCATGGTTTCCATGCTCACTGCCCATCACTATCCCTGAAGGAACCAGACTTGCTCAACTTGTGCCTTTTAAGTCTTGTGTTCGCAGAGCTGAGAACCAGCTGCGGGGAGATGGCGGCTTCAGGTCCACTGGGCTGCCTCAGGTTCACCGGACCGCTGTCCTGAAGGCCAAAGATCTTCCTGAGCAGGTGTGCACCCTGTCCATCCCTGGTGAGACGCCGTCAGAGGTTAGCCTCTGTGGACTTCCTGACATTACTGCAGACATCACGATTGTCAGGCTTGCCGAATGGCCCCCAGAGTGGCCCTTGGAATTGGTGCGGACGTCTGTCGCGGGGTTGGCAGGAGTAGCGCAATGCTATGTGAGCCAGAGGCCCATGTTCGTCATGAACCCCGAGGGAGACGCGGCCATGATTTTGCCATACGTTACGAAGGAGTCACAAATAACTCTCTGGGGGAGGGATGTTCTGGCTGCATGGGGAGTACGTATTGGGACGGATTTTTGATGGGGGCCACTGTGCTGGTGCAGACTGTCCTACACCTCCTATACAGTGGCTGGTAGACAAACCCATTTGGGAGAACCAGTGGCCCCTCCCTCAAGATAAACTAGTCACCCTCCATGACTTAGTATAAGAACATTTGGACCAGGGTCATTTGGAGCCTTCTACCAGTCCCTGGAACACTCCTGTTTTCTGTATTGAGAAGAAGTCTGGGAAATGGAAGTTGCTGCAAGACCTCCGGAAAGTTAATGCTGTGATGGAAAGCACTGGGATGTTGCAGGTTGGTATGCTGTCACCCACCATGCTTCCCGCTGATAGGCCAGTCCTCATTGTGGATCTGAAGGATTGTTTCTTTACAATTCCTTTGCATTTTGATGACAGACCGAAATTTGCCTTCTCAGTGACAGCTGTCAATAATGCTGAGTCTGCACAGAGATATCAATGGAGTGTTTTGCTACAAGGCATGCAGAATTCGCCAGCCATTTGCCAATGGTATGTGGCTTGAGCCCAGTCTGGAGTTCGACGGCAGTTTCCTGATACTCATCTTTATCATTATATGGATGACATCTTGGTGGCTGCACCACCCAGGATGAACTGCTGAGGATACAGCCTCAGCTGATCAATGCCTTGCACTCTTATGGGCTGCAAGTAGCTCCAGAAAAGGTTCAGCAACAACCTCCCTGGAAGTATTTGGGGGTCAAAATTTTGGAACGAACAGTCCAACATCAAGAGATGCAATTTGTGCATTCAGTGAAGACAATGAATGATTTCCAGAAATTGGTGGGTGTCGTTACATGGTTGCATCCCTATTTCGGACTGACCACATCACAGCTGTCTCCCTTTGTTTGATCTGTTGAAGGGAGACTCTCATTTAAAGTCATTTCAGACACTGACCCTGGAGGCACAACAGGTGCTGGAGGAGGTTCAGTGAGCAGTTTCTGCTTGTCAGGTTTATTGCACTGATCCTTCCATTGATGTCACTGTTTTCATTACCACTCCAGATTTGCATCCCACAGGTATCATTGGCCAATGGAATGATGAGTGGTCCAATCCCTTGCATGTCCTGGAACAGGTCTTCCTGCCCCATCAGCCACAGAAGACAGCAAATGCATTGTTTGAGTTGATAGCTCGCTTGATAATCAAATGCCGGCAAAGGTGTTTGCTGTCGCTGTTGGACACGATGTAGAAGTGTGGATTCACAGCATGCACCAGAACAAATTTCTAGGAAAAGGGGCCTTTATTCTCTGAACTTTTCAGCTTTAATAGGGTCTTATGCTACAGGGTTAACATGATTAGTCAAGGGAACACCACCTCTTGTCCCATTGGTGGGACAAGAGAAAAACACACTATCTACAGTTATGCAGAACTGTTTTGAGAAAGCAAGATGATTTACAAATGTTGTCCTTGAGTGAGAGATTTCCCAAGAAACTTTCCCTTGGGAACAGATCAGCCACTGACAGCCTGCAATTCCCTCAGGCTCAGAGAAAATCTGGTACACAGTTTGCAATTGATGGGTGCGGAACCCGCAAAGATTGTGCCCCCGGTACCACGGGAGGACTTTGACTGGAGTTTTGCGAACAGTATTTCCATGCAAAGTGCTCTGGAAAACTTTTCTGGGCATATCACCTGTCATCTGCCCAGCCACAAGCTATTGCAAGTGGCAAAATTCACTGAAATTTGTTTGCGGCCCAGAAATAGTCAGGAGCCTGTGCAAGGACCCACCATCTTTACTAATGGTTCAGGGAGGATTGGGAAGCCCATTGCTACCTGGAGGGATGGATCTGAGTGGCAGGTTTTGGAAAGTCATGACGATGGGTCAGCCCAATTGGTGAAATTACGGGCTGCTGTCATGGCGTTTCAGAAATTTTCCCAGGAACCTTTCAATCTGGTCACAGATTCCACCTATGTGGCTGACATAGCCCAGCGGTTGGGTCATTCAGTCTTGAAGGAGGTCAGCAATCCTGCTTTGTTTCATTTACTGAAGACCCTGTGGTGTGCCATTCAGGCCCGGGTGCATCCATACTATGTTCTGCATGTGAGGAGTCATACCAATTTGCCAGAGTTCATTGCAGAAGGTAACGCGAGGGCTGACAAGTTGGCTAACCCAGCGTGGGTTGCACCTGAGCCTGATACGCTTGGCCAGGCCAAGGCATTGCATGGGTTTTTCCACCAGAACACACATACTTTGCAGAAGCAGTTCCAGTTGACATCAGCTGAGGCCCATGACATTGTTGAGTCTTGTTATGACTGTCATGTGCTTGCTGCGCCTTTGCCGGCAGGGGTAAACCCCAGAGGCCTTAGGGCCTTGGAGCTTTGGCAGACGGATGTCACCAAAGTTGACGAGTTTGGTCGGCTCCAGTATGTGCACGTCAGTGTGGACACTTTCTCCTCTGCAATGTGGGCTTCTGCTCGCACAGGAGAAAAGACCCGCAATGTCATTGCGCACTGGAGGCAGGCCTTTGCCATTTTAGGCATACCTTCTACTGTGAAGACCGATAATGGTCCTGCTTAAACCTCTCAGAAGGTGCAGCAGTTCCTGCACTTGTGGGGTGTGTCACACAAATTTGGTATCCCTCATTCTCCAACAAGTCAAGCTATTTTAGAATGTGCTCATGGTACACTAAAGCGAGTTCTACAGAAGCAGAAATGGGGAATGCAGGGTGAAACCCTGCACAGTCGGTTGGGGAAAGCTTTATATACCCTCAATCACCTCACAGTGCTGCAGAACTCCAATAACCCGGTCATGTTGAATCAACACCTTTCATTGCGGGCTTCAGATGAGAAGTATCAGCCTTGAACAAAGGTTTGAGTGAGGAATTTAGTCACCAAGTAGTGGGAGGGTCCCTATGACCTTATTGCTTCGAAGTGTGGGTATGAGTGTATATCCATGTTGCTATATTTTATATATTAGTGAAGGCCTGGATGCACAAACCAGCCTTTGAAATAAGTCGTAATATTAAGGGCTAAAGTCCTTGAAACCTTCATGCAGAAGAGAGAGTAAAGCAAAACAATATCCTTGTGTGTAGGAGAAAAAATGTAAACTGTGTGTGTTAGCCAATAGTAGCTTGCTCTGCCTGCAGACCCTGTAAAACCCTATAAAAGGTGTGCTAAAGATAGAAATAAACGGCGTTCACAATTACTTCTGTGAAGACTGGTGAATAGCTGGCAGAGCTCTCAATATTTGGTGCTCGAACGGGACACCGTGCGGGCAGGGGGTCTTCGGTGGGTCCACGCACGGTGGGACGGAGCCTTGGACCGAGGTTGGTGGAGCGGATCTGAGAGCAGATAGATGCTGCCTTGGATCAGTACCAGATAGGCGGCTCACGAATCAACGGGGGCGAGTCGCTGGAGGAGTCCGAAGGCAGGGGCGCTGCAGAAGGATCGCAACCTTCCCCCCTGCCGCGGGCTGCTAGCATGGAAGTGGAATTTGCGGCGGCGGAAAAACTGCTTCTCTGCATCCTCGTTAAACGAGGCAGAGCAGCCAGGGAAAAGGACGTGAATATGCTCATTATATGGGCTAATTGTCATGAGCATTTGCAGTGCTCACACTGCTTTTTGCGGTGCAAGAACGGACTGATATATCGGTTCTGATATGGGAAACAGCAATTACGGAAAAGAGCAAGGACACTGTGTCTCTCGGTCGAACTTGGCGGATTGTAATTAATAGCTTAAAAACCAGAAAAGCGAGATATGCTGAGGCTGTGAGCCCCGTAATTCTACCTGCGTCACAGCGGCAGATGCCTTTACCTCCCACTGCTGGGCAAACACTCCTATCTATGCTGCCCTTGGAGAGAGGGAGGCAGAGTCAGAGAGAAGAAAATAATGAGAAAAAAAAAGTTCCACAGCAAACGCTGAAACAACGAACAGAATCTGTTCAGTTATGGCAGGATGTGATACATCCAGAAATATTTGCTTCATTTTTGGAGTCACTTTTAGCACTACAATCTTATTTAAGTTCCATCTTTACTACCCTGGAAGAAAAGAAGCCAAATTTAGACTGGTTTCCACCCGAACCAGGGGGACATGGGGGAGCACTGAGGTGTGAGCAGAGAACAAAGGCACCCAGGGGGTAGAAGCAGTGCAAGAAAAGTTCCAAGGCCACGCTGATAAGCTGCAATGATCGCCATTGTTAGCACCTGGCCGTGAGACACTTTTTGTGTAACATGGCCTGCTTTTGTAAAATCGTGCCCTTTTTTCCTCTATCGGCGAACAACAAGAGAGATTGAGAGAAAAAACTGCATTTGTTAAAGTTAACTTTGTGAGGTTTTTTTCTCTTTCTCTCCGTTTTTCCTCTCTGCGAGAGTATGTGGAGAATGTGAAGAAAGATAACAGCAGCAGAGAGGGCAGCTCACCCCCCCACTCCCTCTCTAAGAAAAACCACCAGGATAATACCCAATTTGTTAAAAAGTCATGATTTATTGGGTTTTCAAAATGTTTTCATATACCCTTTTTGAGTTAATTTTGTGTTTTAAGTAATTATGAGTTTATGCAATTGCAGTTTTTAGGATTTTACTGAGAAGTTATTGTGATTCTTTGAAAGTAAAAAAAAAAAAAAAAAAGAGAGAGAGAGAAAGGAAAAAGTGTTTAACAGAAGTTGCCTTGCAATAATTGGTTTTAGAACCCAAGGTTAAAATATGGTGTGATTTACAGCTTCCAGGAAAACCTTCCAATTAATGTTATCTACAGAAGAGATTTGTGGTTTAAAAAATAATTAGTTAAGAGAACTTTACTGTACAAGACAAAGTTAAATTAGAGTATATATTACCTATTTGCTTGTTTTTTCAATAATTTTAATAAGGTAATTTTAATGTGAGTTCTTTTGTTATATAAAACACATATAACTGCATATATACCAATTTGGATTTTAGATTTTAGTTTAGGAATTGGACTTTATGCTCCTGAAAAGTGCTACAAAGGCTGAATGGCAGCTTGCCAAATCCTGCATTGTGGTTTTTCTTTAGAAAAATTGCACTTTAAAATCCTAACCAATTTAAGCATATACTAGGCAAATTCCTGTTATGAATAAGTATTTTTAGTAACATTTGCAGTTATTGTGGGTTATTCTCAAAGCTAGAGGACATAGAATTGTGATGTAGTTGTTACATTTTTATAATCTTTATACTGAATCTATGTTATTATTATATTGTGTTTAAAAGGTATATATCAAACTTTTAGCTGCTTTTTGTAGTAAGAGAATAAGATTAATGTATGTTTTTATTTAGAATAGATTAAGTGTTAATAGAATTAAGAATAGTCAAGTTTTATTATGTTTAGGCTTGAATGTTTTTAAGTTAAGTTTTATAACTGAGATATTCTTTTAAGGTTAAGTCTTGTTATTTCCTTTTGTCATAAATAATTATTGTTAGGTTTAAATATTGTTTAATTTAAATTGTTTTATGTTTTATTGGAGACACTTGTTTAAACTGCAAAGTATAGTTATTTTTCTAGAGAAATGAAGACAGCCACAACTGAGACAGCTCTGATAGAACACTGATGAAACCTGCTTGTGGATAGAAGTGAATGCAGTCTGTGACACCCTTGACCTCATCGGGAGTTCTATTGGTTGTTGCAATCTCTGCAGTTTTTGTTTGTTATAGCTTTCTTATTTTTCAGTGTTTCCAGAATTTTAAGAAGGTGTACTATTGCTGAGGATCAGCTGCCATGGGAGAGGCTTCAGATTAAACCAACTGCTGAATGGTTTAATTGGTCTGGTACCTAAGGCTTCTGATCATTTGCTTTGTACAAATGCATTTTAACAGTTTGCTGTGCTGTAAGCATCTCATAGCTGCTACTATTGAGAACCTTGTTCTAGAAATATGTTAAGAGGCATCTTTCCAGTTTAAAGCCTAAGGCCCTGGCCAAACCCTGACTCTACCTGGACGGAATGTTTTCCAAACAGATCCAGATGTTTTCTGTACCAAATCTGTATTTGAGTCACTTTTTGACTCAGCAATCTGACCATATTAATATGACAGCTGGATCAATTTTGAAGTGGGCTTGGAGAATCATTTCCAGAGGTGATGATCCAATCCTTCACTGATTTTTTGTTGTTTCTGTCTGTTTGCTAACTATGGGATGCTGGTGCAGTGTTTTAGTAATTAATAGTAGTTTTATATTACATATGTTATTAATAATGTTTATAATTTAATTGATTTTTAACTGTTATAGGTTCTTATTCATTGTGTATATGGTTTTGTGTTGATGCTGATGTTTATAACAAAAGTACATCTCATTTATTATTTTTTTTAAGAAAAACGGGGGAAATGGATTCCCTAAAAGCATTTGATTAGTGTAATTCATTAACTTCAAGGGGACAAGTGTCTGTGTTTAGTTGGCAGGTTCAAAAAGGTCACCTGTTCATCTGACCAGACTGTGTGCCTCTGAACACATGAGATGCAGTGAACAGAGAAGTCACCACACAGCCTTGGTACTCTAGACACGGATCAGAAGTGGACCTGTCAGGAGACAGTTGTGTCTGAACACTACACAGACAGTTTACCAACAGAAATTTTATGTTGTTATTATGATGTTGTGTCTCTACCAATTTTTCGGTTATTCTTCTGTTTTAAGATTTTGAAGGATCTGAAGAACAACTTGAACATCAAAGCCCTCAGTCACCGATCAGCTGCCAGCTGACATCATGGGATCAGTGAACGTTCCAGGACTGAATCGTGTTAGAGAAATTTTGTAGAAGATCTAAGAAAAGTGTAGAGACTCCATTTAACTGTATATAAAGTAAATTGTAGTTGTGTGTTTACCCTTTCAGCAAATTGCTTACACGCTTCGACTACATATATACCAGAGCACGTGTGTTAAAAGTAGTTAGATAATAGTTTAAGATAAAGTGTTTAGCCTGTGTAGTAATTGTTATGTTAGTATGAAGTATAAGTATCTCCCTTCAAGAGGTAGTGTAAGCATCTTTGAAAGTTAATTTAACATTAAAGTTTTAGCTGTGAGTTTGCAGGCATGGTGTCATTTGCATGGAACCAACTGCTTATAGTAATTGTGATGTGTATAGTCGTGACCAACTGTCTGCTAGCTAACATCCAAAAGCGACAGAACATATGGGTCACTCTGGCACATTGAACTGGCCAAAGGTCAATGTGTCTAAGCCTAGCCACCCCTGGAGATCCTTTCACACCTGTCTCGTAGGAGTCCCTGAATGGGATCCTCCAGCATTTAAAGGTTTACTTAGTAATGAGACTCGACTGAACCGATTGGCAATGTTGCAAGAGTGCAGTTGCACTGTTGGCTTCACATTAAGACAACTTGAAGCCTGTTGGCAAGCAAAAATTACCAAAGTTCTTAATGTTACCATAGAACCCTCAGAAGAATTGGATTTGTTAAGTTCCACCAATACCTCAGATGGATGGATAATGTTTGAACCCCCAACAAAAGTCATTCTAACAAAGTAATATGGCACTGAGCTGCAGTCAACCCTATAGCTGATCTCATTACTACCATTGAAAGTAAAGCCTTTGTTCGTGGTGCAATCTCACAGGACAATTACCAAAGCAATTACATAGTTCCATATTCCTAATCTGTGGAGATAGAGCATGGAATTAGATTCCTGCTAGTCCAAATAGAAGGCTCTGTTATCTTGGGAAATTTACTTTGTTCCATCCAAGCTTACACCGATTGCTGAATGTAGCTGATAAAATGAAAAACATCAAATAGTCAAAGCAAAGCCTGAATGAATTAAGGCTTAGCAACTCTAAAAAGGCTCGCTTGCTAGACTAAGGAAGGACTGAACTTAATATCCACAATGTTAAGTGAGCTTTCAGCCGATGTGAGTAGTGTATGTCATGCAGTATTATGAAATCAAGTTGCAATTGACTTTTTGCTCTTAGCACAAGGACATGGTTGTGAGGAGTTTGTAGGCATGTGCTGCTTAGATCTTACTGCTCATTCAGCTTCCATCCATAAGCAACTACAACAGCTACAACATGGGTTACATGCCCTGAAAGAAGATTGTGACCCCATTGGAAGCTGGTTCGCCAGCTGGAGCATCACTGGATGGTTGAGGTCTCTTGTGCTAGAAGGGGGATGGACTTTACTTATAGTGTTAATTGAGATGACAGTTTAAATTGTATGTTATCTTATCCAAAGCCTGGTTTGTGCAAAAAGAGAAAGGGGGAATTGTTGATATATTTTATATATTAGAAAAGGCCTGTATGCACAAACCAGCCTTTGAAATAAGTCGTAATATTAAGGGCTAAAGTCCTTGAAACCTTCATGCAGAAGAGAGAGTAAAGCAAAACAATATCCTTGTGTGTAGGAGAAAAAATGTCAACCTGTGTGTGTTAGCCAATAGTAGCTTGCTCTGCCTGCAGACCCTGTAAAACCCTATAAAAGGCGTGCTAAAGATAGAAATAAATGGCGTTCACAATTACTTCTGTGAAGACTGGTGAATAGCTGGCAGAGCTCTCAATATATCCACAGATACTGGGGTACGCTGGGTACCTTTAAAGTGCGTTTGTCCTGACTTGCGACCATAAAGGCAGCATCGGGCCGAGAAGCAGGTTGGAGACTGTGACCGAATTGAAAGTCATCCAATGGATGGGCTATCGGATGATGACTCAGATGCAGATGACATGAGTGATCATCCCAATGGCCAATCCACAAGCAGACACTGATGCTGAACACGTTGTCATTTTTATTTTTTTTTGTTTTTTGTAATGGAGAAAGGGTGAGATATCACCTTGAAACTAAAGCCTTCTGATTGTCTGGAACATTGTTTATTTTCTCTTTTATTTTCCTTTTTGATTGTTTAAAATATTGTTTGCTTTTTCTGTTCATTTTTTATTTTTCTTTTTCTTTTTTTTCTTTTTTTAAAAGAAGGAAGGGTGAGATGTCGCCCTGAAAACTAAGCCTTCTGATATCATTTTCATAGTTTCTAGCCACTTTTTCAGGAAAGTAACTGTAAACATAGACATGTATACATTCTTTCCAAGAAACGTCTTTTGATGGACGTTTTGCACGACCAGTGTGATTGGGAAGATGGTAACCTAACTATCTAATCCCTGGTCATTGTCAAGAATCTATAAATACTGGAGTCGCAAAATAAAATCATCCTTTTCCTTATCATAGATTGAACCGTGTCCATGTGAATCATTCCGTGTCCTACAGCGACAACTCCTTGAGTTCATGGCCCATGAACACTCCTCAGAGTGGTGTGAAATGGGAGGAGGAGCCTGATGGCAGAGTTTTCCAGATGGCTGGCATCAAGAGAATGAAAATCCATGAGACAATTATTTTCTTGTGGAGAACTCTCCATGGAATGAGAAAAGGAAACTTCTTTTCTCTACAAAAACTGATGAAAAGACTATTATATAGTTTGAACTGTTTTAACCACCAAGTTTTGTCTCTTTGTTGTCTGTTAGAGAAGGGAAAGGTTGGGTGGTGGGGAAGAAGGGTTTCTGGAAGTTTTATTCTGGTTTCTTATTCTTGTAGTTTTGTTCATAAACTTTCTTTATTCCTTTTAAGTTTTGAGCCTGTCTTGCCCTTCTCCTAATCCATATCTCACAGCAAGAAATGAGTGTCCTGGAGTGGCTTTACCTTTAAGATAGCTTTGGGAGCTAGGGAGGTTGAAACTGCTGAAAGCTGATGGGAGTTTTTTCTCTTGACCAATGACTGGCCATTTCTGAGAATTGGCAGCGGTTTTAACCACTGAGAAGTGAGATAAACCTGTGAACACCTATCTTAAAATGTAAGGCCTAGAGTTTCTTGCTCTCTTTGATTTCCAGCTTTTGAAGAGATAACAAGGCTCTGATTCAGCCTTCCCCCCCCGCCACCAGGCCAGACAAGGCCACAGAGGTGGGGGATGGGGGGGGAGGAGGAAGAAAAGCGGAGACAGCCAGCCTGACTCAGGTTGCAGTTTCTGCCGCTGCTGAGTTTTTTTTCCAGAGACTGACGAATAAGGAGAGGCTATCGCACACAGCTCCAGCCGCCGCTCTGGCAAAGATAACAAAACCAGCTACAAGGCCTGGGCAAGATTTTCACCCTTTCATTACCCAGATGAGACTTGCAGATTAATCCTTTTTTCCAGAGAGAGAAAGAGAGAGAATGATCAATATAGAAAGAGACTCTATAAACTATCAAAGACAGTGAAGAAAGGAATTAAGCTTCAGAGGGGGTAGAGAAAGAAGGAGATGCTTTAATAAGCTGAAAATTTTTCTGTGAAAGACTATGGAGATGGACAGTAGGGTTCTGAAAAAAACTCCTTCAATTCATGACAGAGTATATTGGGAGGAATGGAGTGTTTCAAAGTGTGGATTTTGAGCAAATGGTAAAGTGGTTGTGATCCGGTAAGATGCTGGAATGGGGTGAGAGAAGAAGTAATAGTTGAAGATTGCTGGCCTTTAAGAGGCATAGAGAAAACTTCTGTTTCCAGACAGGCTCACAAAAACAGATGAAGAGAACTTTTGCCTTTGAATAACTCATCCATAAAAATGGCATCCCTAGACTCATTTGACCCATACACACCTCAGAGTGATGTGAAATGGGAGGAGTGGACTGATGGCAGATTTTCCAGGCAGCTGGCATCAGAGAAATAGAAAGCTATAAAAGAAATAGTTTTCTTGTGAGAAACTCCATAGATTAGCAGAAGACATCTGTTTCTCTATACAGACTGATGAAAAGACTCTAGCAAGAACTGAGACTGTTTTAACCACCAAAGGTTTTTTTTTCTCTATGTTGTCATGTAAACAAGGGAATGGTTGGGTAGTGGGGGAGAAAAAGGTTATTCTGGAGGTTTTATTCTTGTTTTGTATTCTTGTAGGTTTTTGTTAATAAACTTTGTTTATTCCTTTTAAGTTTTAAGCCTGTTTTGCTCTTGTTCTAATCCATATCTCACAGCAAGAAATAAGTAAGTTTTCTAGTAATTTTTTTTAGTTGCTGCTTTAAAACCACAACATTTATTTGGTGCGTTGGCCGGGAAACGAAATTGGCAAATCTAAACCCCTACAGTGAGTTTTTTAGTGATTTTTTTTTAGCTAGTGCTTTAAAACCACGACAACTGGGTAGCTACAAAGTGTGTCCATCCTGACCTGCAATCGCAAAGGCAGAACCGAGCCAACAGGCAAACCACGAGCCATGACCAGCATGAAGGTCATCAAGTGGAAGAACCTTCGAGTGATAACACAGATGCAGAAATTGCAAGTGATCACTTGGACGGTCCCTCTACAAGCAGGGGTTAAGCATCTTGCTCATTTTTCTTTTTTTTTTTTCTTTTTTTATAGAAAAAAAAGGGTGAGAACCTTTTCTCGCTCAAGGATTGTTTGTGTAAATAAGGGTTACTTTCCCAAAACAAGACACAGATGTTCTGAGAGTGTTTTCTCTCTTGTCCTGTTAGCATTCAGGAACACACATAATCACGAATGATTATATGAAGGTGCTTTATTGAAGAGCTCTGGGTGTCAGGGGTACACATACCCAAATCTGACCTGATTTGGTTTTGAGTTGAACATATTTTATACTCTATCGTTATGCAACTTACATATTAATTATTAAACTTACATTGTTCTATTGTATGCATTGTTTTTACCCAAGAATGGATTTCTCGTGATCCCCCCTTAGCCCCCTAACATTGTTCCCCATGTTCTCTAAACAATAATTATATCTAATCACATCTAACAATTGTATCATTTATCATATACTGACTACACAGGTGCAGCTTGACCTGGTCTTTAGCAAGCACAAGGCCTAACATTTCCCAGGGCCTGCTTTTCCCAGGGCTTTCCAAACCTAACTTTCTTTCTAAGTCCCCAAATTTTCTAAGATTTTAAGACCTTTTACTATGATTTTCCCCCTTTGAAAGCATTTTCACTTCACCATAAGTGCAAATGTTTTCACTTGATACAGTCCTTTGTTTCTGAGTTTATACTTGGTGTTCTTCAAATCCTCAATTGATGTAAACGTTGTCCTGGATGCTGTCATGAACTGGAGAACCAGAAGATGGTGGGTGTGGGTCTCGTGTCAGTGCCTTTATTATCTTCTGGTTCCAGGACGTTTTCTTCTGTATTTCTGTTTTTAAGATGCTGTAAACTAACCAAATTGCTAAAAATACAATTAGTAAAATTACCACATTCTCAATGATAGATTTAATCCATGAATTCACATTCCACCCTAACCCTTTGAAGATTTTGCCTAACCAATTTATAGTTAAATCCTTTTGCTCTTCCTATGCTCCATGCTCTATTTGTTGCAACTGATTGATGTCATATTCTACATCTGCAGTCACATTTGGGATGTGGATGCAGCAATGATCAATCTGTCCCCTTAAAAAAACTCACACACTCTGTGCTCTTTCAGGAGTAATAAGTTGTAATTGTACATTTAATTCTTTAAATCTTTCCCGGGTGACTCTTGCTAGTCTATCTACCTGACCTGTTTCTCTATTCTGATAGTTTGCTATCTGCTCTAGGGCCCACCAAAATTTCACTCTACTAGAAGGTTCTTGCCAAGTGTTATCTTGATTTTATTCCTATCTTAATCCTTCCTAGCTGTGCCTGTGTCTAGCCACTGAGTTGATTTTGCCATTGTTAGCATCCGTACGGAGATTAATTTTTGCTTTAGCAATTTTACCAATGCCTCTGCACCCCAATGACATTTGTTCTGTTTAATTTGTAGAACTTCTCTCATTATCAAGGGGGTTAACACTATTTGTCTTTGTGCAGTTACATACCACTCTTCTGAAATCTTTTGTCCTTTTAGCAAATGTCCCAATTTCTCATCTTCTACTGAATATCTTGGTTTTGGAGGCAAATTAAATTGAGATACATTAGTCTTTAAAGGTATCAATACCATTGTTGTTTGCACTTCTCAAGCAATCTGTCGGGCTGTCCAGTCTGCTTTTCAATTTCCCTTTACTCAATTCTAGTGTTCGGGTTAAGACAACCAGTTCTGCCCTCTGGGCAGATGTATTTGGTGATGGTTGTGATAAACAGAGACCCTTTTGTTCGACTAAACATGTAGATAGGATGCTCTGTAATGCTATGTTCTGTAAAATCAGGATTATATTGAAGGTTACTACTGACGCTTGCATAATTATTATGGCCTTGCCGAGATTCCTTGAATTCCAGAAAGTTACTGAGCTAAGCCTCTAAAGAGAACAGTGAAGAAAGGTCAAGAAGATAAGACTGAGGAAGACTTCCGATCTTCCTCTTGCGACCACCAGAAGGCAGAAAAAGACCCCCTAACAACTGGAGACGCATGCGCAGAGACACCCGAGAAAGGACACGTCGTCGGAGAGCCGGACCGATTAAAAGGGGACGCACGGAAAACGGAAGCACGGCAGCGGTGAAGCGGGACCGCTTCCCTGCCGTCCAGCGCTGTCCTTTTGCTTATTGCTTGCTTGCAACAATTAATAAAATCCTCTTTAATTAAGTCATATCACTCTCTTTGAGTGAATTTATTACAATTTGGTGCCCTGACTCGGATGCAATCTGTAGGACGGATTCTTGGCACTTCTGGGAGGCGCCCCTCTAAGATTTAGCGGCCCGGGGGGAGGGGGGGGCCAGTTCCTGCCTCGATTGCACCAACGAACCTAAAATTAAGGCAATAAGCAAAAGGGAGACCGGTCGACCCCTCAAGTGTGTGTGTGCGTGAGAGGGGGACTGGTAGCCGGATTCCCCGAGCGAGAGCGGACCCTCTATCAGTGCCGTTCCCATTAGCCCGCGAGGGCCTGGGCCACGAACGAGGGGAAGTGAAAGGAATTGTGTGATTTGAAGACACTCCAGAGGAATGGGACAGGGGAAGAGCAAGCCTTCTGTACCTGTTAAACTACCACCGATACCTAAAGATAGTCCGTTGGGTTTTATACTAGATAATTGGAAGTATTTCCCGGGGACAGAAAATAAAGATAGGGCAAAAATGATTCACTATTGTGTAGAAGTATGGGGAGGAAAGGAAATTTCAAAGAATGTATTTTGGCCAATATTTGGATCAACCGAAGATTGGGTTAAACAAAAGTTAAATTCCTGGGTAAACACAAAGATCCCCTTTAGTTCAGAAGAAAGTGCTTATGCAGAGATCTGGGTAGAAAATCCCGAGGTTTTTATATTTAAATTGACAGAGAATTCGGGGGAGGGGAAGGGAAAGAAAAAGAAAGCCCGAAAAGAAGACACTTTGATAATACCCCCCCTCCATTTGTACCACCAGCACCATGAGCCCCAGCCCCTCCCCTTCCCCCTCCGAATCCCGAGGAGAAGGATTTAGACATGGCAGAGGTGGGGCCTGTTACCAGGAATAGATCCAGAAGGAAACAGGAGAACCTATTCCCATTAAGAGAGATGCCAATGGGTGGCCCCCAAGCTGGAATAGGGTTTATATCTGTCCCTCTTAGTTCAGGGGATGTCAGAGACTTCAAAAAGGAGATGGGGCATTTGCTGGAAGATCCATTGGGAGTTGCAGAAAGAGTTGATCAGTTCTTAGGACCCAATATTTATACATGGGAGGAACTACAATCTATCCTGAATATTTTATTCACAGCAGAAGAGAAAAACATGATTAGAAGGGAAGGCATGCGTATCTGGGATGCTCAGCATGCTCAGGGACCACTGGCAGATGTAAAATGGCCCCTCCAAAATCCCCATTGGGATCATCAAAATCCAGCGCACAGAGTACATATGCAGGATTTAAGGACTATTATAATTCAAGGAATTAGGGAGGCAGTCCCAAGAGGTCATAATATCAATAAAGCATTTAATGAGAGGCAAAAGAAAGATGAAACTCCTACGGAATGGTTGGAAAGGCTAAGAAAGAATTTTCAACTATATTCCGGAATGGATCCAGATACCCAATTAGGGCAAGCACAGCTTAAAGCACAATTTGTAGCAAAATCCTAAAAGGGTATTCGAAGAAAGATAGAAAAATTGGATGGGTGGCAAGACAGGGGTTTGGATGAGCTTTTGAGGGAGGCCCAAAAAGTGTATGTTAGGAGAGAAGAGGAGGCTCAGAAGCGGCAAATTAAGATGATGATGGCTGCTGTGAGAGAAAGTAGAGATCAAACCTGGAAAGGGAAACAACAGAGACCGATCAGAGATTCAAAGGAAAGACAGAACACTAAAGTTTGTTTTTACTGTGGAAAGAAAGGACACTTTAAGAGAGAATGTAGGGTGAGGATCCAGGATGAAAAGATGTTCAAAGAAGACTAGGGGTGTCAGGGGCTCTTTGCTCTAGGGACCAAAAAACACCAGAAAGAGCCCTTGATAAACTTAAAAGTGGGTCCCCAGCACCAAGAAATAACATTCTTGGTAGATACTGGAGCTGAGAGATCAACCATTCAGTTTTTACCTAAAGGATGTAGTATATCCAAAGAAACTGCCACGGTAGTGGGGGCAAAGGGGGAGCCCTTTGAAGTGGGGGTTATTAAAGATGTGATGATAGAATCAGAGTCAAAAATCGGGTTGGGAAATTTTTTGTTAATACCAGAAGCAGATTATAATTTGTTGGGACGGGATTTAATTATTGAATTGGGAATACATTTAGATATAGTTGATAAGGAGTGGAGGATAAGACTATGCCCTTTAAGAGTAGAAGATGAAGACAAAATAAACCCAGAAGTGTGGTATACACCTGAGAGTGTGGGACAGTTGAGGATAACCCCATTCTCGGTCACTATTAAAAACCCAGAAATCCCAGTTAGAATAAAACAATATCCCTTGTCACTTGAGGGACGAAGAGGGTTGAAAGCAGAAATTGACAGATTGTTAAGTAAGGGACTATTAGAACCATGTATGTCACCTTTTAACACACCCATACTGCTAGTAAAGAAGCCAGATGAGACTTATCGTTTGGTACAAGATTTAAGAGAAATTAACAAACGCACAGTGGCACGGTTCCCCGTAGTTGCAAATCTGTATACGTTATTAAGAAAACTGGGACCTGACAGTTTGTGGTACAGTGTTATAGATTTAAAAGATGCATTCTGGGCCTGCCCTCTTGATGAGGCTAGTTGAGATTATTTCGCATTCGAATGGGAAGATCCAGACACGGGGAGGAGACAACAACTGAGATGGACAGTACTGCCCCAGGGATTCACGGAATCCCCCAATTTGTTTGGGCAAGCATTAGAGCAGATTTTACAGGATTATCAGACAGACCCAGGAGTGACCTTGATACAATACATGGATGACTTGCTTTTAGCTGGGAAAGAGGAAGAAGACGTAAGGAGAGAGAGTATTAAATTGTTAAATTTCCTGGGTTTAAAGGGATTGAAAGTATCTAAGGCAAAGCTCCAATTTGTGGAAGAAGAAGTAAAATATTTAGGCCATTACCTTAGAAAAGGGGAGAAAAAGATAGACCCTGAAAGAGTACAAGGAATTTTGTCACTACCGATTCCTAAAAATAAAAGACAGATACGTCAAATCTTGGGATTAACAGGGTATTGTAGACAGTGGATTGAAAATTATAGCAGTAAAGTTAAATTTTTATATCAAAAATTGACACAGGAGGGATTAATAAAATGGAGTTCAGAAGATACAGAAAAACTCCGGGAACTACAAGAAAGTTTAATTCATGCTCCTGTCTTGAGTCTCCCAGATTTGAGAAGACCCTTTTACTTGTTTGTAAATGTGGAAAATGGGATTGCCTTTGGAGTCCTAACTCAGGAGTGGGCAGGGAGGAAGAAGCCAATAGGGTATTTATCAAAGATCTTGGACCCTGTGAGTAAAGGCTGGCCAGCCTGTCTACAAGTAGTAGCAGGATGTGCCCTACTGATGGAGGAAGCTAGGAAAATCACCTTTAATAGCAATTTGAAGGTAATGTCCCCCCATAACATTTGGGGTGTGTTACAACAAAAGGCGGAAAAATGGATTTCAGATGCTAGACTTTTAAAATATGAAGGAATTTTAGTTGAGGCCCTAAACTTAATATTAGAAACCACAACTGTACAAAACCCGGCTGCATTTTTGTATGGAGAACCCGAAGGTGAACCTTTGACACACGACTGTATAACTACAATTGAGGAACAAACCAAAATTAGACCTGATCTGGAAGAAGAGGAATTAGAAAGCGGAGAAAAGCTGTTTGTGGATGGGTCCTCCAGAGTAATAGAAGGAAGGAGGAAAACGGGTTATGCCATAATACGAGGACCTGATTTGCAAGTTCTAGAATCAGGTCCATTAGACAAATCTTGGTCAGCCCAAGCCTGTGAATTGTATGCAGTATTAAGGGCATTGAAACTATTAGAAGGAAAGAAGGGGACAATATATACAGACTCCAGATATAGTTATGGGGTGGTGCATACATTTGGTAAACTGTGGGAAAAAAGAGGCTTAATAAACTCTCAAGGGAAAGATTTAGTTCATCAAAAACTCATAATTGCAGTATTAAAGGCCCTGAGAAAGCCCAAAAGGTTGGCAGTGGTTCATTTGAAAGGACACCAGAAAGGAATGGACTTGAGGAGTAGAGGAAATAATGCCGCCGATCAGGAGGCAAAACGGGAGGCGTTACGAACAATGGTCCTAAAAGAAAAAGGGGGGCATGAAGAAATTCTGGAACATAAGGATAGTGACTTAAGAAGTAGATTTACTGAGGAAGAGAGGTTAAAACTCCCAGAGACAGGAGCAATAGAAAACCCAGAGGGGAGATGGTTTCTCCCAGATGGCCGGGAAGTACTACCAAAAGCCATAGCTCAAAGAATATTAGAAAAAATACATCAAAGAACACATTGGGGAATACAGGGGTTAATAGACTATTTTGCTGCGAGGTATATGAGCACAGGTATCCGAGATTTAGCTAAGCAAATCACTAGAAGCTGCCTCCCATGTTTAAAAACGAATAGGAGAAATCTCAGAAAATTACCGTATGGAGGGAGACCCCTGGCAAAAAGACCCTTTGCAAATATTCAAATTGACTTCACAGAACTACCGACGGTAGGGAGACTTAAATACCTCCTGGTCCTAGTAGACCATCTCTCACATTTCGTAGAAGCTTTCCCAACATCTAGGGAAACTTCACGAACAGTTGTAAAGGTGCTATTGGAAGAAATAATTCCAATATATGGGGTACCAGAGACAATAGACTCTGACAAAGGTCCCCATTTTACATCAAAAATAACTCAGGAGGTGGCAGAAGCATTAGGAATAAAGTGGGAACAACACACCCCTTGGCACCCTCAAAGTTCTGGGAGAGTAGAAAGGATGAATGGGGAAATAAAGAAGCAACTTACCAAACTAGTGATGGAAACAAAATTATCATGGGTTAAGTGTGTTCCACTAGCCCTTCTGAATATTAGAACCCAGCCAAGGGCAGATTTGGGAATTTCCCCTTTTGAGATGTTATATGGTATGCCCTATAATATAGAGGAAGTTCAAACACATCCAAATGTGAGTGATCAATACATCAATAAATACTTAATAAAATTAATGAAATTCAAGAAGGCATTGTGGGAAAAAGGGATGCTAGCTCAAAGACCACCATTGGATTTTATATTACACCAGGTACAACCCGGAGAGTGGGTGCTGATAAGAAGTTGGAAAGAGAATCCCCTAACACCGAAGTGGGAGGGACCGTATCAAGTCCTACTAACAACTGACTCTGCAGTTCGAACAACGGAGAAGGGATGGACACATGCCAGTCGGATAAAGGGACCTGTGGAACCACCAAAAACTAATAACTGGGAAGTGGTTAGCCCGGCTGGGGACTTGAGACTTAAGATAACCCGAACAAAATAACATCCAAGAACTATTAACCTGCTTAGAAACTTATGAATAGTCAACTCCGTAAAGGCTTTTATATAGAATATAAGATACCTCCATCTAGTGGTGAGGAAATATATAATAGAAGTGTTAAAATAGGATGTGATTTATGCCAGAATTGTTATCCTTTTGTTTGTTTTAAATGTATAATATGTGAAGAGCACTGGTGGACCCACTGTCATAGAGGCTACCCACCAAGAGGGGTGTGTAGATTTTGCTACACTGCCCAGAGGAGACTCACTAATTGGGCCCTAGTAACCAGAATACAAGCAGGAGAGTTTGAAACGGGATCAGATAAGTGGTGGACTATATATTCAAAAGGAGTAAACCCCTTGTATTATTGTTACCATCCAAACGAACCTGCGCCTTTTGTAGCAAATATAGTAGCTGGGTTGTGCAGACGGTGGCTCCAAGAATTGAGATGCAATACCCCTTTAGTAAAGCATAAAAATTGGGAAAAATACATACAAAGAGTCAATAAAAGAAGGAGTAATTTCCCTCCTGAAGAGTACTCTTGCTGCCAAGAAGATGGTACACCCCGTGTCCCGCGGCAACCGGGTCGACGACGGGAGAGGCAGAGGAGTAATAAACTGTGGAGGGAAACACTCCAATATACATGGGACCAAAAAGTCATGGTCTTGGAAATGCCACAAGAGTGGGAATAAGACAACCCAACGAAATAATTTCTGGGGAATCCAAATTGACACTTCACAAAGGAAAAGCCTCTATTATAGCAGGGGAAGCCAATGCTCATTAAATACGTCAGTAACATTTATAATCTTAATCAGCACATTTAACATTTGTATAAGTAAGACTCACGAACCCTTCAATTGGTCTTTAATCCGATGGGAAGACCAGGTTATTATCCAATCACAGATCACCTCTGGAGCCCCTAGCTTTCAAGTTGCACTAGATTCTCTCATTAAGTGGAAGGGTACTAGTCGTATCCCGCCCAGGCGTCAGGTACTATATATGAGCCCAGCTTCTAATCCAGGCAGAGGATATTGTAATTACCCTGGTGAATTTTACTGTAGATATTGGGGCTGTGAGACAATTTCCATGGGGTGGAAAGTACAGAACCCAGATAAGTATCTAAAGGTTGAACGGGGTCCACACGGATGTATAAAGCCCTGGACAGATCCCTCGGGGGTAGTAACATATGGTGGGACTTGTAAGTTTCACTACATCAATATCACATAACCCCAAGACCCTGGGTGGTTATTGGGACGAACCTGGGGTCTCAGGGTATGGGAATCCGGAAAGGATCGGGGAGTGCACATTCTTATAAAGAAAGAGGTGGTTCCCCATGATTCGGGATCTGTTGGACCAAATCCAGTGGTGTGGGGAGCAGTAGACCCCAAAGTAAGAGATCAGAATAACCATTCAGAAAAACTAGAAAATAGCACCCAAGTAATAACCATGGTAGAGACACCCCAAGAATATGGAAACGAAGCTCTTTGGAAAATTTTGCAAGCTGCCTTTAAAGTATTAAATGATACACACCCAAATTTAACCAAAGAATGTTGGTTATGCTATAACATTAACCCACCCTTTTATGAGGCCATAGGCTCCATAGCAGAACCAAAAAGAGTAAACGGCACCAATCCTGCTGCCTGCTTATGGAAATCGGGAAGGGAAGACACCCCAGGAATAACATTATCTCGAGTTACTGGAAAAGGGAAATGTGTGGGAAATGTGCCCCCAGATAAGAATCATTTATGTCAGACAAAAATACAGATTAATGACCCTCGCAAGCCAGCTCAGTGGCTGATTCCAGCACCTAATACTAAATGGGTTTGTAACACTTTAAGAGTAACCCCATGTGTTTCTATAACAGCCTTAAATGAAACCTATGAATTTTGCATACAGGTTATAATAGTTCCCCGGATTATTTATCATTCTGAAGAATATATGTATACACAATACCAAAACCCGGAACACCATTTAGTGAGGCGAGAACCCTTCACGGCACTAACAGTAGCCGTATTGCTAGGCATAGGAGGGGCTGGATTAGGAACTGGTGTAGCATCCTTAGTTAATCAACACCAGGGGCTTAGAGGGCTTAGAATTTCAGTAGATGAGGATTTAAGGAGAATTGATAAATCTATAAAAGACCTCACAGACTCCCTAGACTCACTGGCTGAAGTGGCCTTGCAAAATAGAAGGGGATTAAACCTATTATTTTTACAACAAGGAGGCCTTTGTGCTGCACTTAAGGAAGAATGTTGTGTATATGTAAATAAAAGCGGGATAGTAAGAGAAACCATGGCCAAATTACAAGAAGGACTGGAAAAGAGAAAGAGAGAACAAGAAATGCAACAGAGTTGGTACGAATCCTGGTTTAATTATTCTCTCTGGCAAACAACTTTACTATCTACCATAGCAGGGCCGCTAATTTTACTAATCCTAGGACTTACTTTTGGCCCTTGCATTCTTAATAAAATTATTAACATCGTAAAAAGCAGGTTAGAAGCAGCTCACCTTATGTTAATACAAACCAAATATGAAGCCTTAAATGGGGAAGAAACAGAAGATTATTTAGAACTAAGTAAAAGGGAATTACAAAGATTTAGCGAACAAAAGTAGGGCATAGTAAAAAGGGGGGGGTTGTGATAAACAGAGACCCTTTTGTTCGACTAAACATGTAGATAGGATGCTCTGTAATGCTATGTTCTGTAAAATCAGGATTATATTGAAGGTTACTACTGACGCTTGCATAATTATTATGGCCTTGCCGAGATTCCTTGAATTCCAGAAAGTTACTGAGCTAAGCCTCTAAAGAGAACAGTGAAGAAAGGTCAAGAAGATAAGACTGAGGAAGACTTCCGATCTTCCTCTTGCGACCACCAGAAGGCAGAAAAAGACCCCCTAACAACTGGAGACGCATGCGCAGAGACACCCGAGAAAGGACACGTCGTCGGAGAGCCGGACCGATTAAAAGGGGACGCACGGAAAACGGAAGCACGGCAGCGGCGAAGCAGGACCGCTTCCCTGCCGTCCAGCGCTGTCCTTTTGCTTATTGCTTGCTTGCAACAATTAATAAAATCCTCTTTAATTAAGTCATATCACTCTCTTTGAGTGAATTTATTACAATAATGCTTTTGCCTCCACTGCTGTACTGACTGTTGTTACCACATATCCAGCGTATCTGGTCTTGTTCTCCAGCAAGCTGCTTCCATCTGTGAATAGCTCTCACTCTGGTTGCTCCAGTGGGATGTCTTTCAGGTCTTCTCTCGCTGAATAGGTGTACTCTATTACTTCTACACACTCATGCTCTAATGGGCCTTCTTCAGTTGTGGTACCTAGGAACAAAGCTAGATTCAAGAGGTTAGTTGTCTTTAGTATGACATCATCCTGCCCAGTCAGGATTACCTGGAATTTTATCATCTTTCTTGGAGATAGCCAATGGCCCCCCTTATGTTCTAAAACAGTGGTTACCATATGTGGCATGTAGACATTTATGTGTCTACCCATCGTGAGTTTTCTAGCTTCTTGGATCAGCATCACAGTGGCTGCAACTGCTCACAGGCATGAAGGCCATCTGGCATTCACGTGGTCAAGTTGTTTGGAAAAGCAGCCTACCAGCCTTTTCCAGCTTCCCAAACGTTGGGTCAGTACTCCCAGTGCTAGGTGTAGTCTTTCATGCACAAACAGGTGAAAATCCTTGGATGAATCAGGCAGTCTTAATGCCGGAGCAGTTGTCAATGCCTCCTTCAGTTTGAGGAAGGCCTCCTTCTCTGGTTTGCTCCAGGTAAACAGCTGTGTCTTCTGGGCTTCATACAGGGGTTTTGCAATTAGTCCATAGTCCATGATCCACAGCACCACCCTGTCATCCCAAGGAAAACTCACAGCTCATGTAGGTTCTGGGGTTCTGGAATGGCACAAATAGCTTGAATACGATTAGTATCCAGCTTTTATTGCCCTTGTGAGATTTCACATCCTAGGTAAACACAGTTTGTCAGGTAATTTGTACCTTTTCTTTAGACACCTTATATCCTCCCTTTCCCAGTTGATTTAAAATTTTCAATTTTTACCTTTATGCAGGTTGTTTTCTCTTCTGTAGTTGTCAGTGTATCATCACCATACTGCAACAGAAGGTATTGTTCTCTGATACTTGCCCATTCTCAGCTCCTTCACCACCTGACTTCTAAATAGTGTTGGAGTGTTCTTGTATCTTTGTGGGAGTCGTGTTCAGGTGAGCTGAGTTTTCCTTCCATTTTCTGGATTTTCCCATTCAAAGGCAAACAGTTCCCTACTTTCTTTGTCAAGGGGTATGCAGAAAAAGGCATCTTTTAAATCAACTACAGTAAACCATTTCTATTTCTCTTTTACGGATGTTAACAATGTGCAAAGATTAGCTACCACTGGGTAAATATCTTTAGTTATTCTATTATTGCTCTTAAATCCTGTACTAGTCTGTATTGGTCAACACAAAAATTTGGGCTCTCCTGTTAACTACAGAAGCAATAGGTGCACGTTTAGGACCCACTATTGCTAAAATCAGTATGTCTCCTGTTTTGTTATTTCTAGTGAGCATTTTAAATACAACTAACTTCCCCCTCTCTCCTCATCCATGAGAGGCAAAGTTACCAGTTTCCCTGATTCTAAAGCTGTTTGGGCTCCAATCCCAGAAGCTGAGAAGGAGACTGCTTTGGCTCACAGCCCAGAGCCTGTGGAGGTGTGCTGGGTTATACAATGGGGCATTCGATACAATGAACCTGGGACAGTGCCAATTAGAGATTACTTTACTCAACTTTTAAGTGATAAGCCACCCATTATGTTTTTGGAGACCCCTTTCTTTATCTCTAGTGACCACCAATACTGGCGATTAGAGATTTGTTTTCTCTTTTTTTTTGGGCTTTCATTAAGAGAACCAATGTATCTAACACCCTTTGCTTTCTCTGATTTTTTTTTTTCCTTCTGGGATTTTTTACAGGTCCATAATTTCAGTTTTCACAGGTAACAACATTGGTGATTCATAACCAACAATTAATTTTCTTTTGTGTATCATTTGTAAGCAGGCAGCTTTCTGAATATTTTTCAGTAGTTGGTTGGGGGTACAAACGATAGCAATAAAGTCCCCCCTTTCCAAGGGGTTAATCCCCTCTGCCCAATAAGCTGCGTGCTGAGTTAGGGACCATGGGTTACATCTGTTTCTTCCATGTCCCCAGTACCCACTGGATTCCTGTTCTCTCAATCGAATTTGATCACCTCCAGTGAGACACTCGGAATACGTATTCTGTCTCTGACTCGTGAGGGAGACGCCCGTACTCCCTTTTTTCTTTTCTCTTTTTTTCTATTTTTTTTCCTCTTTTTTCTTTTTTCTTTTTCCCCTTTTTCTATTTTTAGTGGTTATGTACGGATCGAGATCCTTATCATTGATATAGTTATATTCTGTTTTAATTAGAGATTTCAAACTAGGACAGCAGTGTTCCCTACAATTTTATCCAAGTTAGCTCTTTTTGAGGGTAAATTTGATTAATGAGAGGGGTTTTCCTCTCTTGTTTCTTTTAGCAAGTCAGCATTTTTTGAATTTTATTATGGAGAGCTGCTCGCAACAGATTGATCTTACTTCTTTCTTCATCCAATTGTTTTTGCAAAATTTTAACTAGGTTTTGGAGGGAGTCTATTGTAGTTTTTTCCTCACTTCTTTACTTACAGTGAGTTTCTATAGCTGCTGTAAGACAAGCTCCCAAAACTGAGCAGAGTATAGTTTTATTATTGCCCAGTTTAAATTTTGTTTCATGTTGTAAAGAACATATTCTATCAATCACATTTTCCAAATTAAACCAATTATTGAGCACCAACTTTTCCCTCCTGGAGAAGGTCTGGCATTGTGTTTTGCTAACAGAGCATAACATGTATAAAATGCAGTTTTAACTTTTGCACTGCTGTTTTCAGTCATTTTTACAAAGGAAAAACCACTACAGGGAGGTATAAACTTAAATTATACACACACACACAGACACAACTTTTTGCTTCCCTGTATGGGTAAAAAGACCAAATCTGCTTGGGGGGCACTCCTTCAGTTTAAAATTCTGGTTGTCTCTTTGCTACACCAAGCAGTCAAAATTCATACACACAACAAAAAACTGTCCCACCCTTTTGCACTAAGAGATCTTTTGCAAAATTCTGCAGACAGAGCCCTCAAGTGAGTGTGGGGTGCTTTTCACCTCGGCGTGTGCAGTTTGCGGGGAATTCGAGTAGCCCCCCTTGCTTTCTAGACACCGCT
Source organism: Poecile montanus (assembly GCA_038429875.1). Lineage (NCBI taxonomy): Eukaryota > Metazoa > Chordata > Aves > Passeriformes > Paridae > Poecile > Poecile montanus. Next base: position 108,188,987 of record CM076541.1, read on the forward strand.
CACTCATTTGTGAGTGTTGGGCTAGGTGTGGCTGGAGCAAAACGTCTTTCCCCTAATACAGACTGCACAACAAACCTGCAGCCCCTTCTGTCTGTCAGAAATCCTGTCCGTGATTCCAATTTAAATGTCACAATTTGCTAACGCGAGTGGGACTAGTGAGAGGTTAGTTTGATCTCAGAGTGCAAAAAGGACACAAAGGGATTTCAGTTTAAATCATAACAACAATAATGTACCTTTATTTTAGTGCCAAAAACAAGGGTTATGCGATAGAGGAGAGAGAGAGAGAGATAAGGAAAACAAAGTAAAGAAAGAGAGAAGAGGTTATAGCTACCAACAGACGAGACGGGGTTGCTGGGGTCTTTTTCTGTGGGAGATCTGGCCGAAATTATCTTAGTCTTATGTAATTCTTCCCCAAAGTTACCTTGTTTCCAATGTGCTAATAAGCACCCCAAAGGAGAAGTACCTGGTATGGGAGCATAGCAGCCCAAAACCCTTCTCCATGTTGCAACTACAATACACCAAATGCCGAACCTGCGACGCTTTCACAGTCATCTTATGGACGGCGCCTAGGCATTACTAACAGGAATTCCTTTAGCCCAACCACGCGCAGCTTTCGCCGCGTCTAACTGGCAGGCACCCAAACCAAAATAAAGCACCTTACCTTTCTCTCCTGGGGACGTTGTGAGCAGCAGAGACGGTCGCAGCCGGATGGGCTCCCCGAGAATCCCTCGGTGCCGGCTGGAGCATGATCGGGTCGCAAGCGAGCTCAGCAGCACTCACAAGGTCCCACCTGGGTTGCCAAAATGTTAGCGTTCAGGAACACACATAATCACGAATGATTATATGAAGGTGCTTTATTTAAAGAGCTCTGGGTGTCAGGGGTACACATACCCAAATCTGACTCGATTTGGTTTTGAGTTGAACGTATTTTATACTCTATCGTTATGCAACTTACATATTAATTATTAAACTTACATTGTTCTATTGTATGCATTGTTTTTACCCAAGCATGGATTTCTCGTGATCCCCCCTTAGCCCCCTAACATTGTTCCCCATGTTCTCAAACAATAATTATATCTAATCACATCTAACAATTGTATCATTTATCATATTCTGACTACACAGGTGCAGCTTGACCTGGTCTTTAGCAAGCACAAGGCCTAACATTTCCCAGGGCCTGCTTTGCCCAGGGCTTTCCAAACGTAACTTTCTTTCTAAGTCCCCGAATTTTCTAAGATTTTAAGACCTTTTACTATCAGTCCCACCAATGGGATGAGGGAGGTGTTGTTCCTTCTACCAATCAGGGTGACCTGATCGGAACTGCTTATAAAAGGGTTGACAAGACTCCAAAATAAAAGCTTTAGTTGCCTCATGAAAAGTTGCTGTGTGTGATTTTCTCAGAACCCTCGCTATACTTCGTGTCCTCTAGAGACAGTCTACTTTTTAGTACCTTTTATAAGGTGTTCCAATATAGTCTTAACATGATTGGTAAAGGGAACAACACCTCTTTAGTCCCATTGGTGGAACAAGAGAAACACAATCAGCACAGCTTACAGATTTGTTCTGAGAAACATAAGTTATTTACAGAAATTGTCCTTGAAAGACTCGCCTGAGAAATTTTCCCTTGGGAAAGGAATCAGCCACTGGCAGGCTGAAAACCTTTTCAGATTCAGAAATATCAGGCCCACAGGCATGCCTCAGTTTGCTAAAAAAACCCCTTCTTATTGTCAGGAAAATTAATCCACAAACTCCAGAGGTTTATGTCCAAAACGGAGACAGAGGGGTCCTTTTACTTTATTCAAATAAAGGGAGAGACCATGGGGCATTCCCCTGGGGTCTCTCAAATTTTTGGAGGTCGCAGCCTTTTTATCCTAATTTCCCAGCTGCATGTCCCTTCTTTCTTTCCCCATAGGCTGTGGTACTTGAGAGGTACAGGCTTCCCGGAATGCCTAATACCTGAGATCCGCCCCCGCCCCCCCCCCCCCCCCATGCATAACCCCCTTTTAATTCTTAACTCTTGTGGAATTCATGGTGTTTCCTCAGTGTCCCTTTCATCTTTCAGTGGAATCCATCCCATTGTTTCTGTTATCTCTCAGTGATAGTTTCATCTTATCAGCAGACGCACAGCTTGTTTGTAAAGACAAACCTGTCATTCCTCTAATTATTTATCTGTGATTGAAACTGTAATTGTGTCATGTCTCTGAACATCCCCATCGATAAATTTGGGCATGGGGAGAGCCTGAACCATTGAAGCTGACATGCTGTGCACTTCCCAGCCTGGCTGACTCTCCTGCACTCGTCATCAAGGTCATTTGGGCTGGTAAACCCTACCATGATCTATGGTGTGGTGTCCTCTCCAGTGCAGCCAAAACATGTGCCAGGGTCCTGGGGAGGCAAAGCTGCTCATAGGAGGTGTGATGGACTTGAACGGTGTGTGGTCACTGTTCCCCTGCACTGCTGCTGTAGTCTTGTGGTTGCCCCCAGCTTTTCATCACAAACCCGGGTGCCCATCTGTCATGGGGTAGCTTTGCCTTTAAGACAGATTGGAAAGAGGGAAAGTTGAAGCTGCTGGTGGCTGATGGGAGTTTTTCCTCCTGACCAATTATCAGTCATTTCCAAGAATTGACAGCAGATCTGACCATTAAAAAGTGAATTCAACTTGTAAACACCCCCTTAAGAAGTACATTCAGAGCTCTCTTGCCTTCTTTGGTTTCCGGCTTTTGACGAGGTAACAAAGCTCTGTCTTAGCCTTCCCTCCCCCTTCCAGGCCGAAACGAGGCCGCGGGGGGGGGGGGGGGGGGGAGAAGCAGAGCTGGAGAGCTGGTCAGCCGAACTTGGTTTTCAGTTTCTGCTGCTGGACTGAAACCTGACACCATGAACTCTTGCAGCTTTCTAAAGCTTTTAATTCTTTTACTATCTGGATAAACGTACAGACTACTCTTTTTTCCCAGAAAGACAGAGAAAGAGAGACAATCAACATGTAGAACCACCAAAAACCAGTGAGGAAAAGAGTTAAGTTTAAATAAGAAAGAGGGAATAAGAAGATGCGTACAGCTGAAATATCTTTCTGTTACAGCTATGGAAATGGACAATAGTAGTTTAAAAGACTCCTTTAATTCATGACTAGAGTATGGGAGGAATAGAGTATTCAAAGTGTGGACTTTAGAGAAAAGAGAGAGTGGTTGTGATACTGTGGGTTGCTGGAAATGAGTAAAGTGAAGATTTTGAAGCCTTGAGGGGGCAAAGAGAAAGCTGTTTTCCAGGAAGGCTCACAGAAACAGATGAAGAGGACTTCTGCCTTTGAATAACTTATCCTTAAAATGGCATCCCTAGACTCATTGACCCATGCACACCTCAGAGTAATGTGGAATGGGAGGAGTGAACTCTAAAAACTCCATAGATTGGCAGAAAGAGACTTCTGTTTCTCTACAAAGACTGATAAAAAGACTCTAGCAAAATTAAGACTGTTTTTGACCACCAAGGTTCTAAAGTTTTTGTCTCTATGTTATCATGTGTACAAAGAAATGGTTAAGTGGTGGGAAGTAAAAGGGTTTTCTGAAAGTTTATTCTAGTGTTCTTATTCTTGTAGTTTGTTAATAAACTGTCTTTATTCCTTTTAAGTTTTAAGCCTGTTTTGCTCTTGTTCTAATCCATATCTCACAGCAAGAAATAAGTAATTTTTTAGTCACTGGTTTAAAACCACAACACCATCTATTACCACCATGCCTTCACTTGTACCTTCACCAAGGTTGGCTTCCTCCATTTCATGCCTGAATAGGAATCCCTTTGCAAATGTGGGGCTCAGCTGCTTCAGCAAGGTGTTTAATGCAGACAGCATCCCCTCAACACACTCAACACCTCAGCTAGGGAGTTCCTGAGTCCCAAAAGGGGATTGTTTTTGATGGTGCTGTTCTCTTGCCTTCCTAAATGCCACCTCTAGTGGCTGGTGCTGCCCCTGCACCATGCACAGCTTCAGCAGCCAGCACACACAGAGTATCTCCCATCCTGGGGATGTTAAGCCCTTCCTCCAGCCAGGGTCGTTTGACCCAGTGTCTTGGGGTGATTTTATGATGATACTTCATTCCCTAATTGTCTACTGTATGCTCAGAAATGGCTGCTGTAGCTTTAATATGATCCAGGGGGCGGGGGCAGAGCCTGAGAACTTCTGCACTGGTTTTGTTCAAGCTCTCTCTCCAGCGTGCTTCGGCGGTGGCACAGATTGTTACTTCATTGCCTTTGTTGGATTAGTTTTTTGCTTGCTTAGGCATAAAGCTTCTTTTTTTTCTTTCCACACCTTTTTCCCTGGACTCTAGCAGAGATATTTCAGTTATTCCTTTTTGCTTTTTTTCCCTTGAACTGTTTTGGCTTGGTTTTTTTTCCCAGTCCGGGGAGCCTGCAGGGGCAGCCCCGGCTGGTCCGAAGACCAGGAAAGTCGGAGCTAGCAAAAGAAAGGACACTAAAACTCACCAGTTTCACCTGCTATGAGGAGCAGACCAACAGCAGAAGCCCAACATCTTCCTATATGCTTTTTGCCTGAGCTGCTGCGTAGACTCTTTTCTCCCCCTCCCTGAGACAAACAGGCAAGGTGGGGGGTGGGGTGTAAACCTCAATTTTTCTTTTCTGTGCCTTGTGGGTATCTTACTTTGTGTGAAAAACGAAGTTCACTCTTGTCATGGAGTTACTTTACCTTTAAGGAAAGTTGGAGTTGCTGGGGACTGCCTGGAGTCTTTTCTCCGGACCAATTATCGGTCATTGCTGAGAATTGACAGCAGTTTTAGCCATTGAAAAGTGGGATCAACTTGTGAACCCCACCTTAAAGTAAAAAAACCAGAACTCTCTTGTTCTCTTTGTTTCTTGGCTGTGAAAGGTAGCAGACCTCCAGCTAGCCTCCAGTTCCCTGCCCAGGCCATGCGGCCGGGCGGGGGCCGGGCTGGGCCTGCCGTTCTCCCGGCCGGGAGATGGGGCCTGCGGGGGCTTGCCCCGAGCCAAGCCGGGCCAGGCCGGTTCCTGGCTTGGCTGCAGGTTTTGCTGTGATGGAATTTACCAGAAACTGCTGAGTAAAGAAGGAGAGGGGCTCTGGCCCTGCTGCAAGCAGAGACACTGACCACGCTCTCCAGAGCAGCTATGAGGAACTTTCCATCGCAGACGGCTCTAGCTCCTGTTCAGCAGAGATCACCGAACCATCTACAAAAGCTTGGGCAGGATTTTAACTCTTCCTTATCCAGATGAAACTTGCGGATTAATCTTTTTATCCAGAGAGAGAAAAGGAGAGTGATCAACATGAAAAGAGACTTTATAAACTACTAGTGGCAAGAAAGAAAAGAAGCTTCAAGAAAGGTAGAGAATTAAGAAGATGCTTTAATTAAGCTGAAATATCTTTCTGTTAAAACTATGGGGATGGACAATAAAGTCCTGAAAAGAACTCCTTTAATTCATGATGGAGTATGGGGAGGAATAGAGTGTTCAAAGTGTAAATTTGAGTAAAAAGTAGAGTAATTATGGTATAGTGAAGTGCTGGGAGATTTGAAGCCTTGAGAGGCAATGAGAAAACTGTTTTCTAGTGAAGCTCACAGAAACAGATGAAGAATACTTTTTGCCTTTGAATAACTTATCCTTAAAAATGCTATCCCTAAACTCATGACCCATAACACACCTCAGGGTGATGTGAGATGGGAGGAGTGGGCTCTGATAACAGCAGCTCTAGGCAGCTGATATCAGGGAAAAGGAAAACTATAACAAAAATAGTTTTCTTGTGAGAAACTCCATAAATTAACAGAAAGAAACTCCTGTTTCTCTACAGAGACTGGTGAAAAGACTGTAGAAGGAATTGAGACTGTTTAAACCATCAAAGTTCTAAAGTTTTTGCCTCTGTTGTCATGTGAACAAAAGAATGGTGGGCAGTAAGAAATGAAAAGGTTTTTTCTGGAAGTTTATTCTGGTGTTCTTATTGTTGTAGTTTGTCAATAAACTTTATTCCTTTTAAATTTTATGCCTGATTTGCTCTTGTTTTAATCCATATCTCACAGCAAGAAATAAGTAATTTTTTTTTCCCCTTTTGTTAATTACTGGTTTAAAACCACAACAACTCTCCTGGTAAAATTTAAAAGTATAATAAAGGACAATATGAGACAAAGATAATAAAGCAAAGTTTAGTAGCCGGGAGCTTGGCATTCAGCCAAGAACACACCTGCTATTTTGGAGACTCTTTATATACCTTTTCTATTGCAACAGCCTATTGCATATTTATAAACAATTATACATATTTAAACTTTTCTCCAAGCTAGTTTAAATGTTCCAAGAACTGTTTAGAATGGCTCCTCCTTGGGACCACCTTTTTAGAGCATGCACATTTCTTGGCTGTGGTTTTAGCCCGTTCTTATCATCACCTCCAGCTTGGGTTTTGGTCCATACTTTATTCAGATGGTAGGTGCTGATAATTGGCATATCAGTAGCGGAGGTCTTCATCATACATTCATTGGGTGTTATCCCAACCAAGCAGGCAGTTCAATTACCACAAGCATAACTATATCAGCTATTTCACTACTACACCTAAGTTTAGTTAGTAGCAGAAAAAACTACATTAAAGTTACTTTAACATTATAATATCCATTTCAATATTTTGCGAAAAGCCAATATTATAATATGTATTTATGACACTTCTTTAATAAACAGTTTTATTTTTTTCTTCACCTTCACCCACTGGTATTCATTTCTCATTGGCAAAAAAAAGATTACCTAAGCCCTTCTCTTTGGAGGAAATACCCCTTCCAGAGTGTTTTCTCCAAAAATTTGTCTCTAAACTGAGACACCCAGTAATCCCCCAAAACCACATTTCTGAGCTTTTCTCTCCCTAGGAGCTTCCACCTCTTCAGGTGCTACTCAACCCCCAAGAAGCCAACTCTGCTTCCTCAGCCCAACATATAGATCTGCTCTGAAAACACTGTTTTCCATGCTCTCAGATGTTTTTTAGACCTTATTGAACAACATTGCAAATGCTGATGTTAATTGAAAACCCTCCTTACCACTCCCTACTCACCCTAATCTTGTAATCCTTTCTTAGAATCTCATTCATTTTTCAGACCTAAGGGGAGGCTCTCCAGACCCAGGTTTATTGGTAATGTTTCTCCATGCCGCATCCTTCTGTAAAAAGCTCTGAGATATAAAACACTGGCTACTTTTTCTTCATCATCATCTTCCACCATTGTGTCTGTCCCTGGAGTTTAAGCTTGAGGAACTCTTGATATATTTTATATATTAGTAAAGGCCTGTCTGCACAAACCAGTCTTTGAAATAAGTCGTGATATTAAAGGCTAAAGTCCTTGAAACCTTCCTGCAGAAGAGAGAGTAAAGCAAAACAATATCCTTGCGTGCAGGAAAAAAAATGTCAACCTGTGTGTGTTAGCCAATAGTAGCTTGCTTTGCCTGCAGACCCTGTAGAACCCTATAAAAGGTGTGTTAATAATAGAAATAAATGGTGTTCACGTTTACTTCTGTGAAGGCTGGTGAACAGCTGTCGGACTCTCAATATTTGGCGCTCGAACTAGACACCCTGCGGGCAGGGGGGCTTTGGTGAGTCCATGCATGGTGGGACGGAGCCTTGGACCGAGGTTGGTGGAGCGGATCTGAGCGCAGATAGACGCTGCCTTGGATCGGTACCAGATAGGCGGCCCGCGAATCAACGGGGGCGAGTCGCTGGGGGAGTCCGAGGGGCGGGGGCGTTGTAGAGGGGTCATGACCTTACCCCCCCGTCGTTCGCCGTTAGCATGGATGTGGAATCTGTGGCGGCGAAAAAACTGCTTCTTAGCATTCTCATTAAACGAGGCGAAGCAGCCCAGGAAAAAGACCTGGATATGCTCATTATATAGGCTAATTGTCATGGGCATTTGGCAGTGCCCTCACTGCCCTTTGCAGTGAAGGAACGGACTGATATTCATTGAAAGTTAAAAAAAAAAAAAAATAAAAAAAAAAGGTGTTTAAAACTGCACTTTAGCGTCACAGCGGCAGAAGCCTTTAACTCCCACTGCTGGGCAAGCACTCCTATCTATGCTGCCCTTGGAGAGGGGGAGGGAGAGTTAGGGAGAAGAAAATACTGAGAAAGAAGTTCCACAGCAAACGCTGAAACAACGAACAGAATCTGTTCAGTTATGGCAGGATGTGATACATCCGGAACTATTTGCTTCACTTTTGGAGTCACTTTTAACACTACAATCTTATTTAAGTTCCAACTTTACTACCCTGGAAGAAAAGAAGCCAAATTTAGACTGGTTTCCACCCGAACCAGGGGGACATGGGGGAGCACTGAGGTGTGTGCAGAGAACAAAGGCACCCTGGGGGCAGAGGCAGGGCAGGAATAGTTCCAAGGCCACTCTTGTGGCAGCGGCCTCAGGGAGACAAAGAGTTACATTGTCCCACCCCAAACCCCTTGTGAAGGGCGGCCCAGGAGTTCTGATTGGGTTTGAGTCCCTGGGGGGTTCTCCCTTGCTGTGTTTCTAATGGTCCCTGACCCTGAACTCCACCCTCAAAGGTGTAAACCCTCGTTTCTGTCCCTCAAAAACCCCTGCTGTGCCTCTGTTCGGGGCTCTCTGTTCTGGACCTGACTTGGTTCGTATGCTGAATAAATGGTTTCATGAACGGGAGCCCGTCTCGTTGGTGTTTCATGCTGGTCCCCAGAACCCTGCTGCTTCCCTGGACGAGATCCTGAGGTTTGCAGGCGGCAACAAATGGTGAGAGAATGCGGGCATCCAGCGAAGCACCAGGAGAACAGCAGGACCCGGCTCCATGGACACCTCGTAAGTCCCTGGCTGATGGCTTGAGAGCCGGCGAGACCCCCGCCTTGGAAAGGACTTGAGAGTACCTGGCAGGGAAGCTGGGTTGAGAGTGCCTCGGGCATGGGGGAAGAAAAGGGCTTACAGAGGTGTGGGAGCCGAGACCAGACGCTGGGACAAGCACCTAACATCACCCAACGAGACGTATTATGGACGATATCAAAATTATGGACGATTCTATTAACATTATGGACGATTATGGACGATATCAACATTATGGACGATTATATTAACATTATGGACGACTATGGACGGTATGGCTCTTCCGGTGGACTGTTTCTGTCTTCTGTGAAGTTCCTTTTTTTTGGTGTATACCTCCCTGTACCTTCCCCTTTCCTCTGTTCCTAAGGGCAGGACAAAGGGTGAAAAAAGCCAAGGTGGCTCGGGGTTGCTGCCGACTCCCCGTCACCCCAGTGTCTTTTCTGCCATCCCATCCTCCGTTTTCCTGAAGGCAGGCAAGGGACGGAGATCATCCAGAGTGCTGCGGGTCTGCTGCCGTCTGCCCGCCGTTCTGTGTCCTCCTTCACCCCCTGTCTTTCCATATTCCCCGTTCCCTGTCCGGGAAAGTCTGTCCCGGCCTCCCCCCCCATCCCAAGATGGCGCCGGCCACGCGGTCTGGGATCCCTTGTTTCCCGCCTTGCTCCTTCTTTTCCGGTCCCGAACCTTCCCTTCCCGAACCTCCCAGTAACTCCTGCTTGGCCCCACCCCTTTGTTCGGTGCTCCACCCCTGGGGGCTGTGCCTTTTCCATCGTGGGCAACAACCCCCTCCGGGGAAATCGAAACTGTAACCGAGCTCCGAAAGCCAGCATTTCACTGAGATCATCTAAAGGGGCGACTACCACATGGGAGCTGGAGCCGAAGCTGGAGATCGAAGAATTCTGCCCCTCGTAAGAGGAGATCTAAGAGCTGCACCCTTCCAAAGAGAGAATCCTAAAGTGGAAGAGACTGAACTAAAAAATCATTATGTTTGCATTAAGTACCATCACCGTTTAATTTGCCCGGCGTGGTCCGAGATTTAAGTGTTTGTTTTTAATTTTGGTTTTTTTTTCTGTTTGCCTAATGTGTTTTGTGATTGAGTTTTTGGTGTCCCACAAAGCAAAGTAGGTGCTCTGTGGAAGAGGTGAGATTTTAAGGTGTATGTTTGGAAACATTTTAAGCTCCTAATTAAAATTTGAAAAAAAAAACAAAAAAACAAAAAGGAGCAGATGTGGCAGCGGCCTCAGGGAGACAAAGAGTTACATTGTCCCACCCCAAACCCCTTGTGAAGGGCGGCCCAGGAGTTCTGATTGGGTTTGAGTCCCTGGGGGGTTCTCCCTTGCTGTGTTTCTAATGGTCCCTGACCCTGAACTCCACCCTCAAAGGTGTAAACCCTCGTTTCTGTCCCTCAAAAACCCCTGCTGTGCCTCTGTTCGGGGCTCTCTGTTCTGGACCTGACTTGGTTCGTATGCTGAATAAATGGTTTCATGAACGGGAGCCCGTCTCGTTGGTGTTTCATGCTGGTCCCCAGAACCCTGCTGCTTCCCTGGACGAGATCCTGAGGTTTGCAGGCGGCAACAACTCTGATAAGCTGCAATGATCGCTGTTGTTAGCACCTGGCCGTGAGAGACTTTTCATGTAACATCGCCTGCTTCTGTAAAAATCATGCCCTTTTTTCCTCTATCTGCAAACAGTGAGAGAGAAATCGAGAGAAAAAACTGCATTTGTTAACTCTGTGAGGTTTTTTTTTCTTTCTCTCCGTTTTTCCTCTGCGAGAGTATGTGGAGAATGTGAAGAAAGATAACAGCAGAGCTGCTGAAGCAGCAGAGTGGGCAGCTCACCCCCCCACTCCCTCTCTAAGAAAAAGCACTGGGATAATACCCAATTTGTTAAAAAGTCATGATTTATTGGGTTTTCAAAATGTTTTCATATACCCTTTTTGAGTTAATTTTGTGTTTTAAGTAATTATGAGTTTATGCAATTGCAGTTTTTAGGATTTTACTAGAGAAATTATTGTGATTCTTTGAAAGTTAAAAAAAAAAAAAAAGGTGTTTAAGGTGAATACTAACAGAAGGTGCCTTGCAATAATTAGTTTTAAAACCTAAGGTTAAAAAATATGGTGTGATTTACAGCTTCCAGGAAAACCTTCTAATTAATGTTATTTACAGAAGAGATTTGTGGTTTAAAAAATAATTAGTTAAGAGAACTTTACTGTACAAGACAAGGTTAAGTTAGAGCATGTATTACCCATTTGCTTGTTTTTTCCACAATTTTAATAAGGTAATTTCAATGTGAGTCCTTTTGTTACATAAAACACATATAACTGCATATATACTGTAATAAATTATTGTATGAATTAAAAATTCGGAAAGATATAAATAAGACATATGTGTTTGTAATGATGAAAAAATATGAAATGTAAAAAAACCCCTCTCCGGGTCTGGTCGGGATCCCCTCCGGAAAGCAACAGATTGCTACCAACACTCAGATAACGAACTCAGGCAGGCCCATCAACTCGGACAAATAGACAGGACGAGGACCATCAAAACAACAATGGAGCTGGATCGGAGAAGATATCGACCTCCGGACCTGAACAACGCCCTACAGATTTCTGTGGGGAACAATCAAGTTGACAAAAAGACAAGCTCCAAAAAGATAGGCATCGCCAGACCTGAACACCCCACCTGTCAAACCAGTGTTGGAAAAGCAATCAAGAAGGACAAAGGGGAAAGCACGGCCGAGATATCCATCGGCACCGGCCCGGATTCCACCACTCTGCCATGATGACACAAGTTGAAATACATACAGAATCTCCTTTACATATGAGGAGATTCTGTCCGGACACTAGTTAACTCCATTATTCCATGCCAGGAAATCCATTCACTGGACAATCAGGGACACTTGGTGAATGGAACCTGCTTGGAATTTTCGCCTAAGGACATAAAATCCCTATAAAAACCGAGGCTTGGGAGCCCTCAAGTGTGGATTTGGGAATCCTATACCTTTGGTGTAGACCCTGTCCACCCAGCGCTGCGCTGACCATTTTATTGTGGTTTTTTATCGTTGTTTCTCTTTGTTGTTTATTAATAAATTTCTCTTTTTATGCGTATCACGAATTTGCCTTTGCATTTATAACATATACCAATTTGGATTTTGGATTTTAGTTTAAAAACTGGACTTGATGTTCCTGAAAAGTGCTACAAAGGCTGAATGGCAACTTGCCAAATCCTTTGTTGTTGTGGTTTTTCTCTAGAAAAACTGCACTTTAAAATGCTAACCAATTTAAACATACACTAGGCAAATTTCTGTTATGAATAAGTATTTTTAGTAACATTTGCAGTTATTGTGGGTTATTCTCAAAGCTAGAGGACAAAGAATTGTGATGTAGTTGTGACATTTTTATAATCTTTATAGTGAATCCATGTTATGATTATATTGTGTTTAAAAGGTATATATCAAACTTTTAGCTGCTTTTTGTAGTAAAAGAATAAGATTAAGTTATGTTTTTATTTAATATAGATTAAGTGTTAATAGAATTAAGAATAGTCAAGTTTTATTATGTTTAGGCTTGAATGTTTTTAAGTTAAGCTTTATAACTTGGATATTCTTTTAAGGTTAAGTTTTGTTATTTCCTTTTGTTTTTATTAATTTTTATTAGGTTTAAAAATTGTCTAATTTAAATTGTTTTATATTTTATTGGAGGCACTTGTTTAAACTGCAAAGTATAGTTATTTTCCTAGAGAGAGGAAGATAGCTACAACTGAAACAGCTGTGACAGAACGCTGATGAACACCTGCTTGTGGATAGAAGTGAATGCAGTCTGTGACACCCTTGACTTCATCGGGAGTTCTATTGTTTGTTGCAATCTCTGCAGTTTTTGTTTGTTATAGCTTTCTTATTTTTCAGTGTTTCCAGAATTTTAAGAAGATGTACCATTGCTGAGGATCAGCTGCCATGGGAGAGGCTTCAGATTAAACCAACTGCTGCATGGTTTAATTAGTCTGGTACCTAAGGCTTCTGATGATTTGATTTGTACAAATGCATTTTAACAGTTTGCTGTACTGTAAGCATCTCATGGCTGCTGCTATTGAGAACTTTGCTTTTGAAATATGTTAAGAGGCATCTTTCCAGTTTAAAGCCTAAGGCCCTGGCCAAGCCTTGACTTTACCTGGATGGAATGTTTGCCAATAGATCCAAATGTTTTCTGTCCCAAATCAGTATTTGAGTCACCTTTTGACTCAGAAATTTGACCCTATTTATATGACAGCTGGATCAATTTTGAAGTGGGCTTGGAGAATCATTTCCGGAGGCGGTTATCCATTCCTTCACTGATTTTTTTGTTGTTTCTGTTTGTTTGCTAACTATGGGATGCTGATGCAGTGTTTTAGTAATTAATAGTAGTTTTATATTACATATGTTATTAATAATGTTTATAATTTGATTAATTTTTAGCTGTTATAGGTTCTTATTCATTGTGTATATGGTTTTGTGTTGATGTTGATGTTGATGTATATAACAGAAGTACATCTCATTTTTTTTTTTTTTTAAGGAAATGGGAGAAATTGATGCCCTAAAAGCATTTGATTAGTGTAATTCATTAACTTCAAAGGGAGAAGTGTCTGTGTTTTGTTGGCAGGTTCAAAAAGGTCACCTGTCCATCTGACCAGACTGTCTGCCACTGAACACATGAGATCCAGTGAACAGAGAAGTCACCACACAGCCTTGGTACTCCAGACATGGATTAGAAGTGGACCTGTCAGGACACAGTTGTGTCTGAACACTACACAGACAGTTGCCAACAGAAATTTTATGTTGTTATTATGATGTTGTGTCTCTACCAATTTTTCAGGTATCATTTGTTTTAAGATTCAGAAGTACCTGAAGAACAACCTGAACATCAAAGCCCTCAGTCACCTGTTACCGCCCATATGTTTGGTTTTATTAAGTTCAGAGGTGGTTTACCCCAGTTGCTCCCCTGTCATAAAGAATGGTTTGACCCCAGTTGCCCATCATTGTAAACCCTTCCCATTTTTCCAGATTGTTCCCCATCCATCACCCCAATCCTGCCCCTAAGCCCTATCAATCTATGTGAACCCCACCTTTTGTTCTAGTTCTTTCCTTGCCTATCATCCCTTCCTTGACGCCCCATTGATTGTACAGTTGCTTTCCCTCCCCCGGGTCCTTACCATTGGTCCTGCATATTGTAATCCCCCCCCATAACCCCTCCGTTGCTGTTGTCCCATTGGTCACCATATGAGCCGCCCACGGTCCTTAAAACCTGGCGCATGGGGGTGCCCGGGGTCTCGGCTCAGACCTCTCCCCTGTGATCCCAGCCCTGCACCTGTTGGAATAAACCTGTTCCTGGGAAATCGGAGGGGTCTGCGCACTCTTTCTCCCTTCGCCACAACCCGTGTCGCCCTGTGAGCCACAAGCCAGAGCGCAGAGGAGCTCTGGAGGTTCCAGGTTGAGCAGTTGCAGTGCTCGCCTGGTTCCCCACTCCTGTCGCTGACATCGGACAGCTAGCCGAGGCAAAAGGGGCCGAGCGGGCAGCGACAGTCACCGATCAGCTGCCAGCTGACATCATGGGAGCAATGAACGTTCCAAGACTGAATCGTGTTAAATCATAGTCTGTTTGTGACGGAAATTCTGTAGAAGATCTAAGAAAAGTGTAGAGACTCCATCTAATTGTATATAAAGCAAATTGTAGTTGTGTGTTTACCCTTTCAGCAAATTGCTTTCACGCTTCGACTACGTATATACCAGAGCACGTGTGTTAAAAGTAGTTAGATAATAGTTTAAGATAAAGTGTTTAGCCTGTGTAGTAATTGCTATGTTAGTATAAAGTATAAGCATTCCCCCTTCAAGAGGTAGTGTAAGCATCTTTGAAAGTTCATTTAACATTAAAGTTTTAGCTGTGAGTTTGCAAATATGATGTCATTTACATGGTAAACTGCTTATAGTAATTGTGCTGTGTATAGTCCTGACCAACTGTCTGCTAACTAACATCCAAAAGCGACAGAACATATGGGTCACTCTGGCACATTGAACTGGCCAAAAATCAATGTGTCTGAGCCTAGCCACACCTGGAGATCCTTTTGCACCTGTCTCATAGGAGTCCCTGAATGGGATCCTCCAGCATTTAAAGGTTTACTTAGTAATGAGACTCGACTGAACCGATTGGCAATGTTGCAAGAGTGCAGTTGCACTGTTGGCTTCACATTAAGACAACTTGAAGCCTGTTGGCAAGCAAAAATTATCAAAGTTCTTAATGTTACTATAGGGGCCCCAGAAGAATTGGACTTGTTAGGTTCCACCAATACCTCAGGTGGATGGATAATGTTTGAACCTCCAACAAAAAGTCATTCTAACAAAGTAATGCAGCACAGGGCTGCAGTCAGCCCTATAGCTGATCTCATTACTCACACTGAAAGTAAAGCTTTTTATTCACGGTGCAATCTCACAGGACAATTACCAAAGTGATTACCTAGTTCCATATTACTAACCTGTGGAGATAGAGCATGGAATTAGATTCCTGCTAGTCCACATAGAGGACCCTGTTATCTTGGGAAACTTACTTTGTTCCATCCAAGCTTACACCAACTGCTGAATGTAGCTAGCAAAATGAAAAACATCAAACAGTCAAAGTGAAACCTGAATGAATTAAGGCTCAACAACTCTAAAAAGGCTTGCTTGTTAGACTAAGAAGAATTGAACTTAACATCCACAATGTTAAGTGAACTTTCAGCCGATGTGAGTAGTGTACGTCATGCAGTATTACAAAATTGAGCTGCAATTGACTTTTTGCTCTTAGCACAAGGACATGGTTGTGAGGAATTTGAAGGCATGTGCTGCTTGAATCTTACTGATCATTCAGCTTCCATCCATAAGCAACTACAACAGCTACAGGATGGGTTACATGCCATGAAAGAAGATAGTGACCCCATTGGAAGTTGGTTCGCCAGCTGGGGCATCACTGGATGGTTGAGGTCTCTTGTGCTAGAAGGGGGACGGACTTTACTTATAATGTTAATTGAGATGACAGTCTAAGTTGTATGTTATCTTATCCGAAGCCTGGTTTGTGCAAAAAGAGAAAGGGGGAATTGTTGATATATTTTATATATTAGTAAAGGCCTGTATGCACAAACCAGCCTTTGAAATGTCGTGATATAAAAGGCTAAAGTCCTTGAAACCTTCCTGCAGAAGAGAGAGTAAAGCAAAACAATATCCTTGTGTGTAAGAGAAAGAATGTAAACCTGTGTGTATTAGCCAGTAGTAGCTTGCTTAGCCCGCGGACCCTGTAGAACCCTACAAAAGGTGTGTTAATAATAGAAATAAACGGCGTTCGCATTTGCTTCTGTGAAGGGTCGTGAATAAGCTGGCGGTCTCTCAATACATGGGTCCTTTCCACTATTGACTGGCCTGTGGGATTATGAGGAATGCCTGTTGTGTGTTTCACTCCCCACTGATTGAAAAAGGCATTTAATTTGCAGGAGGTGTAAGCAGGTCCATTGTCAGTTTTTATTTCTTTGGGGACTCCCAGGGTGACAAACACAAGAAGGAGGTACCAGATGGTGTGCATGGCATCGTCTCCTACGTGGGCCAAGGCAAACACTGCTCCTGAAATGGTATCAACACATATGTGATAAACAGAGACCCTTTTGTTCGACTAAACATACAGATATGATGTGATGTTATGTTTTGTAAAAACAAGATTATATTGAAGGTTGTTAATTACGTTTTTTTTTTATCATTGACGTTTGTATAGTTACGTTGGTATAGCTACGTTTTTTTATAATCACTGACGTTTGTATAGTTACGTTTGTATAGTTACTGACGTTTGTATAATGGCCTTGCTAAGATTCCTTGAATTCCAGAAAGTTACTGAGCTAAGCTTTTACAGAGAACAGTGAAGAAAGGTTAAAGGAAGATAAGGTAAAGAACGATCTAAACCAATGAAGGCGCATGCGTAGAAATGACTGAGGAAGAACACGTCACCGGAGAGCCGGACGGATTAAAAGAGAACACACAGAACCCGGAAGCACGGCCGTGGCAAAGCGGAATTGCTTCCAGGCTGTCCAGCGCTGTATTTTTGCTTATTGCTTGCTTGCTACAATTAATAAAACTTTTTTATTACACTTTAACACTCTCTCGAGTGAATTTATAACAATTTGGTGCCCCGTGACTCGGATGCAATCTGTGGGACGGACGCCTCCCGGGAGGCGCCTCCGCTAGGGTTTAGCGGCCCGGGGGGGGTGCCCGGTTCCTACTTCGATTGCACCGACGAACCTAAAATTCAGGCAATAAGCAAAAGGGAGACCGGTCGACCCCTTAAATTCTGTGCACAGAGTCCGGACGAAGACGCGGGACGTGGGACGCGTGAGTATAACGGGGATCCGTCTGGGCGGGGTCGGGATCCCGGAGTGTGGTGAGTGTATGTGTGTCTGAGAGGGGAACCGGCAGCCGGATTCCCCAAGCGAGACCGGACCCCCTATTAGTGCGGTTCCCATTGACCCGCGAGGGCTTGGGCCACGAAAGGGGGGAAGCGAAAACAATTGTGTGATTGAAGGCACTCCGGAAGAATGGGACAGGGGAGGAGCAAGCCGCCTGTACCTGTTAAACTCCCACCAGTACCTAAAGATAGTCCGTTGGGTTTTATACTAGATAATTGGGAACATTTCCCAGGGACAGAAAATAAAGATAGGGCAAAAATGATCTACTATTGTGTAGTAATATGGGGAGGAAAGGAAATTTCAAGGAATGTGTTTTGGCCTATATTTGGATCATCCGAAGAGTGGGTTAAACAAAAGTTAAATTCCTGGGTAAAAACAAAGATTCCTTTTAACCCAGAGGAAAGTGCTTATGCAAAAATCTGGGTAGAAAATCCCGAGGTTTTTTTATTTACATTGACAGAAAATTCGGGGGAGGGGAAGAGAAAGAAAAGGAAATCTCGAAAAGAAGATACTATGATAATTCCCCCTCCATTTGTACCACCAGCACCCCGAGCCCCTACCCCCCCACCCCGAGCCCCTACTCCTCCACCTCGAGCCCCTACCTCTCCACCCCGAGCCCCTACCTCTCCACCCCGAGCCTCTACCCCTCCACCTCGAGCCCTACCCCCTCCACCTCGAGCCCTACCCCCTCCCCCTCCGAATCCTGAGGAGGAGGATTTATACATGTCAGACATGCCAGAGGTGGGGCCTGTCACCAGGAATAGAGCCAGAAGGAGACAGGAACACTTATTCCCATTAAGAGAGATGCCTATGGGGGGCCCTCAAGCCGGAATAGGGTTTATATCTGTCCCTCTTAGTTCAGGGGATGTCAGAGACTTTAAAAAGGAGATGGGGCGTTTACTGGAAGATCCATTGGGGGTTGCAGAAAGAGTTGATCAATTTTTAGGACCTAATATATACACATGGGAAGAATTACAATCTATCTTGAGTATTTTATTTACTGCAGAAGAAAGAAACATGATTAGAAGGGAAGGCATGCGTATCTGGGATGCTCAGCATGTTCAGGGACCACTGGCAGATGTAAAATGGCCCCTTCAGAATCCCCATTGGGATCATCAAAATCCAGCCCACAGAGAAAATATGCAGGATTTGAGAACTATTATAATTCAAGGAATTAGGGAGGCAGTCCCAAGGGGTCATAATATCAATAAAGCATTCAATGAGAGGCAAAAGAAAGATGAAACTCCTACGGAATGGTTGGAAAGGCTAAGAAAGAACTTTCAACTATATTCCGGAATGGATCCAGATACCCAATTGGGACAAGCACTGCTTAAAGCACAATTTGTAGCAAAATCCTCGGAGGATATTCGGAGAAAGATAGAAAAATTGGATGGGTGGCAAGACAGGGGTTTGGATGAGCTTCTGAGGGAAGCCCAAAAAGTGTATGTTAGGAGGGAAGAAGAGGCTCAGAAGCGGCAATATAAGATGATGGTGGCTGCTGTAAGAGAGGGTAGAGATCAAACATGGAAAGAGAAACAACAGAGACCGATTAGAGATTCAAAGGAAGGACAGAACACTAAAACTTGTTTTTATTGTGGAAAGAAAGGACATTTTAAGAAGAAATGTAGGATGAGAATCCAGGATGAAAAGATGTTTAAAGAAGACTAGGGATGTCAGGGGCTCTTTATTATTAATGGGGACAAAAAACACCAGAAAGAGCCCTTGATAAAGTTAAAAGTAGGTCCCCAACAAGAAGAAATAACCTTTTTGGTGGATACTGGAGCTGAAAGATCAACTATTCAGTTTTTACCTAAAGGATGCAAAATATCAAAAGAGACTGCCACAGTAGTGGGGGCAAGGGGGGAGCCCTTTGAAGTAGGGGTTATTAAAGATGTGATGATAGAATCAGAATCAAAAGTCGGATTGGGAAATTTTTTGTTAGTACCAGAAGCAGATTATAATTTGTTAGGACGAGATTTAATTATTGAATTGGGAATACATTTAGATATAGTTGATAAGGAGTGGAAAATAAAACTATGCCCTTTAAGAGTAGAAGATGAAGACAAAATAAATCCAGAAGTGTGGTATACACCTGAAAGTGTGGGGCAGTTAAAAATAACCCCATTCTCGGTCACTATTAAAAATCCAGAAATCCCAGTCAGAATAAAACAATATCCCTTGTCACCTGAGGGACGAAAAGGGTTGAAACCAGAAATTGACAGATTGTTAAGTAAGGGATTATTAGAACCATGTATGTCACCTTTTAATACACCCATATTGCCAGTAAAGAAACCAGATGGGACTTATCGTTTGGTACAAGATCTAAGAGAAATTAATAAACGTACAGTGGCACGGTTCCCTGTAGTAGCAAATCCGTATACATTATTAAGCAAATTGGGACCTGACACTCAGTGGTACAGTGTTATAGATTTAAAGGATGCATTCTGGGCTTGCCCTCTTGATGAAGCTAGCCGAAATTATTTCGCATTTGAATGGGAAGATCCAGACACAGGGAGGAGACAACAACTGAGATGGACAGTATTGCCCCAGGGATTCACAGAATCCCCCAATTTGTTTGGGCAAGCATTAGAGCAGATTTTACAGGATTATCAGACAGACCCAGGAGTAACTTTGATACAATACGTGGATGATTTGCTTTTAGCTGGGAAAGAGGAAGAAGATGTAAGGAGAGAGAGTATTAAATTGTTAAATTTCCTAGGTCAAAAGGGATTGAAAGTATCTAAGGCAAAGCTTCAATTTGTGGAAGAAGAAGTAAAATATTTAGGCCATTATCTTAGAAAAGGGGAGAAAAGAATAGATCCTGAAAGGATACAAGGAATTTTGTCACTACCAATTCCTAAAAATAAAAGACAGATACGTCAGATCTTGGGATTAACAGGGTATTGTAGACAGTGGATTGAAAATTATAGCAGTAAAGCTAAATTTTTATACCAAAAATTGACACAGGAAGGAGCAATAAAATGGAGTTCAGAAGATACAGAAAAACTCCGAGAATTACAAGAAAGTTTAATACATGCTCCTGTTTTGAGTCTCCCAGATTTGAGGAGACCTTTTTACTTGTTTGTAAATGTAGAAAATGGGATTGCCTTTGGAGTCTTAACTCAGGAATGGGCAGGGAAAAAGAAACCAATAGGGTATTTATCAAAGATCTTAGACCCTGTGAGTAAAAGCTGGCCAGCCTGTCTACAAGTAGTAGCAGGATGTGCCCTACTGGTGGAGAAAGCTAGAAAAATCACTTTTAATAGCAATTTGAAGGTAATGTCCCCCCATAACATTCGGGGTGTGCTACAACAAAAGGCGGAAAAATGGATTTCAGATGCTAGACTTTTAAAATATGAAGGAATTTTAATTGAAGCCCCAAACTTAATATTAGAAACCACAACTGTACAAAACCCAGCTGCATTTTTGTATGGAGAACCTGAAGGAAAATTTTTGACACATGACTGTATAACTACAATTGAGGAACAAACCAAAATTAGACCTGATTTGGAAGAAGAGGAATTAGAAAGCGGAGAAAAGTTGTTTGTAGATGGGTCCTCCAGAGTGATAGAAGGAGAGAGGAAAACAGGCTATGCTATAATAAGAGGACCTGATATGCAAGTTTTAGAATCAGGCCCATTAGATAAATCTTGGTCAGCCCAAGCCTGTGAATTGTATGCAGTATTAAGGGCATTGAAATTACTAGAAGGAAAGGAAGTGACAATATATACAGATTCTAGATATAGTTATGGGGTGGTGCATACGTTTGGTAAATTGTGGGAAGAAAGAGGTTTAATAAACTCACAAGGGAAAAATTTAGTTCATCAAAAACTTATAATTGCAATACTAAAGGCCCTGAGAAGACCCAAGAGGTTAGCAGTGGTTTATTTGAAAGGACACCAGAAGGGAATAGACTTAAGGAGTAGAGGAAATAATGCTGCTGATCAGGAGGCAAAACAGGCGGCATTACGAACAATACGAACAATGATCCTAGAAGAAAAAGAGGGGCAGGAAAAAACTCTAGAACATAAGGATAATGACTTAAGAAGTAGATTTACTGAGGAAGAAAGGTCAAAACTCCCAGAGACAGGAGCAATAGAAAACTCAGAGGGGAGATGGTTTCTCCCAGACGGCCGGGAGATACTACCAAAAGCTATAGCTAAAAGAATACTAGAAAGGATACATCAAAGAACACATTGGGGAGCACAAGGGTTAATAGACTATTTTGCAGCAAAGTATATGTGCACAGGAATCCGAAATTTAGCTAAGCAAATTACTAGAAGTTGTCTCCCATGTTTAAAAACAAATAGGAAAAATCTCAGAAAATTACCTTATGGAGGGAGACCTTTAGCAAAAAGACCCTTTGCAAATATTCAAATTGACTTTACAGAGCTACCAAAGGTAGGGAGATTTAAATACCTCCTAGTCTTAGTGGATCATCTCACTCACTTCGTAGAAGCTTTCCCAACATCTAGGGAAACTTCACGAACAGTTGTAAAAGTGTTATTGGAAGAAATAATTCCCAGATATGGGGTACCAGAGACAATAGATTCTGATAAAGGTCCCCATTTTACATCTAAAATAACTCAAGAAGTTTCGGAAGCATTAGGAATAAAGTGGGAACAACATACCCCTTGGCACCCTCAAAGTTCTGGAAGAGTAGAAAGGATGAATGGAGAAATAAAAAAACAACTTACTAAGCTAGTGATGGAAACAAAATTATCATGGGTTAAATGTGTTCCACTAGCCCTTCTGAATATTCGAACCCAGCCAAGGGCAGATTTGGGAATTTCCCCTTTTGAGATGTTATATGGTATGCCCTATAATATAGAGGAAGTCCAAACACATCCAAATGTGAGTGATCAATACATCAATAAGTACTTAATAAAATTAATGCAATTTAAAAAAGCATTGTGGGAAAAAGGAATGCAGGCTCAGAGACCACCATTGGATTTTATATTACACCAGGTACAACCTGGAGAGTGGGTGTTGATAAGAAGCTGGAAAGAAAATCCCTTAACACCGAAGTGGGAGGGACCGTATCAAGTCCTACTAACAACTGATTCTGCAGTTCGAACAGCTGAGAAGGGGTGGACACATGCCAGTCGT
Source organism: Poecile montanus (assembly GCA_038429875.1). Lineage (NCBI taxonomy): Eukaryota > Metazoa > Chordata > Aves > Passeriformes > Paridae > Poecile > Poecile montanus. The sequence continues at coordinate 108,211,347 of CM076541.1, forward strand.
ATAAAGGGACCTGTGAAGCCACCAGAAGATAACGACTGAGAAGTAGTTAGCCCGGCTGGGACCTGAGACTTAAAATATTCTGAACAAAGTAACATCTAAGGACTATTAACCAACTTAGAAACTTATGAATAGTAAATGTCATAAAGGTTTTATATAGAATATAAAATACCCCCATCTAGTAGTAAGGAAATATAATAGAAGTGTTAAAATAGGCTGAACTTTATGTAAGAATTGTTATCCTTTTGTTAAACTGTTATCCTTTTGTTTGTTTTAAATGTATAATATGTGAAGAACATTGGTGGACCCACTGTCATAGAGGCTACCTACCGAGAGGGGTGTAAATCTTGCTACACTGCCCAGAGGAAAATCACTAATTGGGCCTTAATAACTAGAATACGAACAGGAGAATTTGAAACAGAATCAGAGGAGTGGTGGACTATTTATGCAAAGGGAGCTAACCCCTTGTATTATTGTTACCATCCTAATGCACCTGCACCTTTTGTAGCAAATAAAATAGCTGGGTTGTGTAGATAGTGGCTTCAAGAATTGAAGTGCAATATCCCTTTAATAAAGCATAAAAGTTGGAAAAATACATACAAAGAATTAATAAGAAAAGGAGTAATTTCCCTCCCGAAGAATACTCTTGCTGCCAAGAAGATGGTACACCCCATGTCCCGCGGCAACCGGGTCGACGATGGGAAAGGCAGAGGAGTAATAAACTGTGGAGGGAAACACTCCAATATACATGGGACCAAGACGTCATGGACCTGGAAATGCCACAGGAATGGGAATGATACAACCCAGCAAAATAATTTGTGGAAAATCCAAATTGAAAACATACAAAGGAAAAGCCTCTATTATGGTAGGGGAAGCCAATGCTCATTAATAACATTTACAATTTTAATTAGCACATTTGACATTTGTATAGGTAAGACTCACGAACCTTTTAATTGGTCTTTAATTCGATGGGAAGACCAGGTTATTATTCAATCACAGATCACCTCTGGAGCCCCTAGCTTTCAAGTTACACTAGATTCTCTTATTAAGTGGAAGAGTACTAATAGTATCCCACCCGGGCGGGTACTATATATGTGCCCAGCTTCTAATCCAGGCAGAGGGTATTGTAATTACCCTGGTGAATTTTACTGTAAATACTGGGGTTGTGAGACAATTTCCATGGGGTGGAAAGTACAGAACCCAGATAAGTATCTAAAGGTGGAACGAGGTCCACATGGATGTATAAAGCCCTGGATAGGCCCCTCGGGGGAAATAACATATACTGGGACTTGCAGATTTCATTACATCAATATTACACAGTCCCAAGACCCTGGGTGGTTATTGGGACGAACCTGGGGTCTCAGGGTATGGGAACCCGGAAAAGATCGGGGAGTGCACCTTCTTATAAAAAAAGAGATGGTTCCACATGATTCGGGATCTGTTGGACCAAATCCAGTAGTGTGGGGAGCAATAGACCCCAAAATAAGAGATCAGAATAACCATTCAGAAAAATTAGAAAATAGCACACAAGTAACAACCACAGTAGAGACACCCCAAGAATATGGAAATGAAGTTCTTTGGAGAATGTTGCAAGCTACCTTTAAAGTATTAAATGATACACACCCAAATTTAACCAGAGAATGTTGGTTATGCTACAACATTAATCCACCTTTTTATGAAGCTATAGGCTCCATAGCGGAACCCAAAAGAGTAAATGGCACTAATCCTGCAGCCTGTTTATGGAAATCGGGGAGGGAAGATACCCCAGGAATAACATTATCTAGAGTCACTGGAAAAGGAAAATGTGTGGGAAATGTGTCCCCAGATAAGAATCATTTATGTCAGACAAAAATACAGATTAATGACCCTCGCAAGCCAGCTCAATGGCTAATTCCAGCACCTAATACCAAATGGGTTTGTAACACCTTAGGAGTAACCCCATGTGTTTCTGTAACAGCTTTTAATGAAACCTATGAATTTTGTATACAAGTAATAATAGTTCCCCGGATTATTTATCATTCTGAAGAATATATGTATACACAATACCAAAACTCAGAACACCATTTGGTGAAAAAAGAACCCCTCACAGTATTAACAGTAGCAGTATTACTAGGCATAGGAGGGGCTGGATTAGGAACGGGTGTAGCTTCTCTAGTTAATCAACACCAGGGGCTTAAAGAGCTTAGAATTTCAGTAGATGAAGATTTAAGGAGAATTGATGAATCTATAAAAGACCTCACAGACTCCCTAGATTCATTGGCTGAAGTGGCTTTGCAAAATAGAAGAGGATTAAATCTATTATTTTTACAACAAGGAGGCCTTTGTGCAGCACTTAAAGAAGAATGTTGTGTGTATGTAAATAGAAGCGGGATAGTAAAAGAAACCATGGCCAAATTACAAGAAGGACTGGAAAAGAGAAAGAGAGAACGAGAAATGCAACAGAGTTGGTACGAATCCTGGTTTAATTATTCCCCCTGGCAAACAACCTTACTATCTACCATAGCAGGGCCGATAATTTTACTGATCTTAGGACTTACTTTTGGCCCTTGCATTCTTAATAAAGTTATTAACATCGCAAAAAGCAGGTTAGAAGCCGCTCACCTTATGTTAATACAAACTAAATATGAAACCTTAAATGGGGAAGAACCCGAAGATTATTTAGAATTAAGTAAAAGAGAATTGCAAAGATTTAGCGAACAAAAGTAGGGAATAGAAAAAGGGGGGATTGTGATAAACAGAGACCCTTTTGTTCGACTAAACATACAGATATGATGTGATGTTATGTTTTGTAAAAACAAGATTATATTGAAGGTTGTTAATTACGTTTTTTTTTTATCATTGACATTTGTATAGTTACGTTGGTATAGCTACGTTTTTTTATAATCACTGACGTTTGTATAGTTACGTTTGTATAGTTACTGACGTTTGTATAATGGCCTTGCTAAGATTCCTTGAATTCCAGAAAGTTACTGAGCTAAGCTTTTACAGAGAACAGTGAAGAAAGGTTAAAGGAAGATAAGGTAAAGAACGATCTAAACCAATGAAGGCGCATGCGTAGAAATGACTGAGGAAGAACACGTCACCGGAGAGCCGGACGGATTAAAAGAGAACACACAGAACCCGGAAGCACGGCCGTGGCAAAGCGGAATTGCTTCCAGGCTGTCCAGCGCTGTATTTTTGCTTATTGCTTGCTTGCTACAATTAATAAAACTTTTTTATTACACTTTAACACTCTCTCGAGTGAATTTATAACAACATACATGAATGTATTTTGACCTCCCAAACGCTGGGAAGTGGGTTACATCCGTTTGCCAAATTTGGCAGCTATTGAGGCCTCTGGGGTTGACCCCAGAGCCTAGGGACAGCAATTGCTACGAATGGCAGTTCAGGCAGGTGGCCACAATAGCTCTGGCTTGGTCTCATGAAAGATGGAACATGCGCATGTGGGCTGGGATGTTCTTAGGAAAAAATGCATGTGACATCTTGGCCTGTGCAAAGATGTGTGGCACATTTGGTGTCCCAGCTGTCATGGCAAGTGAGTCTGCTCTCCTGTTTCCCTCTGTGATAGCACCTGGGAGATCGGTGTGTGACCTCACATGCATTATATGAAAGGGATGCTTCCTGTGGGAGATGAGATAAATCAGTTTAGAAAGCATCTTGTATAAATTTGGGTTGGAGACTGTCACTAGAGGACATGAAATAGAAGCATGGGTTCAGTCATAAGAGATGAGGTTTCAATCCCAAGGAGGCAGAAGCCTTTATTTTGGGGTTTTCAGCTCCTTTTATAAGGTGTTCTGATACAGGTTTGTTGCTGCTTAAGACTAATAGATCCCACAAACACAGCTCGAGGTGTGGTGAAAGGAAGAAGAGCTTTATTTCTTCTCCCAGAATTTATAGGTTTCTGACCATAGCCAGGGATTGGATGGTCAGAATAACACTTTCCCAACCGCACTGGCGGTGAGAGATGTCCATCACAAGACGTGTATCAGAAAGAATGTACACATCTCTATGTTTACAGTTACTGTCCTGGGAAAGTCTTTAGAAAACTATGTCAGTAAGCTCAGAAGCTTTCAGGGCGACATCTCACCCTTTTTGGTTTAACAAAAAGAAAAATGAACAAAGAAGCTAGCAACATTATAAACAATCCAAAGGAAAAATAATAGGAAAATACAATACTCCATACAATCAGAAGGCTGTAATTTCGGGGTGATATCTCACCCTTTCATTATTACAAAAAAAACAAAAATTAAAAGTGAAACAAATGTCTAGCATCAACACCTGCTCGTGGATGGCTCTCAATTTGGTCATGGAGGCAGAATCCATGGCCAAATTGAAAGGTGCCTGGGAAAACTTCTGAAATGCTATGACAGCAGCCCGAAATTCTACTAATTGGGCTCATCCAACCTCATTACTCTCCAAAACCCGCCACTCAGATCCATCATTCCAGATAGCAATGGCCTTTCCAGTCCTCCCTGAACCGTCAGTAAAGACAGTGGGTCCTTGCACAGGCCCTGACTATGTTTGGGCCGCAAAGAAAGTTCAGTGAAGTTTGACACTTTCTGTGGCTGACGGGGCAGGAAAAACCCCTTCCAAGACATGCAAGGGATTGGACCACTCATCATTTCATTGGCCAATGATACCTGTGGAATGCAAATCTGGAGTGGTAATGAAAAACAGCGACATCAATGGAAAGATCAATGCGATAAACTGACAAGCAGAAACTGCTGGTGGAACCTCCTCCAGCACCTACTGTGCCTCTGGGGTCAGTGTTGGAGGTGACTGTAAATCAGAGTCCCCCTTTAACATAACAACAAGGGAGACAGTTGTGTTGTAGTCAGTCCCAAATAGGGACGCAACCATGTAAAAATCCATTAATATCTGGACATCATTCATGCAGTGTCTGCACTGAATGCAAAAAATTGCACCTCCTGATGCAGGACTGTTCATCCCAAAAATTATTTTGACCCTCAAATAATTTCAGGGAGGTTGTTTCTGGAGTCACTTGCAGCCCATGACAAGGCAAGGCAGGGAACAGCTGAGGCTGTATCCACTGCAATTCATCCTGGATGGGCACAGCCACCAGGACGTCATCCATATAAGGATAGAGATGAGCAGCAGGAAACTGCTCACAAACTCCAGAGAGGGTTACAGCCTTGTGGCAAAATCTCCATTGATATCTCTGTGTGGGCTCAGCATAATTGACAGCTGGTACCAGAAAGGCAAATTTCGGTCTGTCATCAGGATGCAAAGGAATTGTAAAAAACAATCCTTCAGATCCACAATGAGAACTGGCCAATCAGTGGGAAGCATGGTGGGTGACGGCATGCCAGCCTGCAATGTCCCCATGCTTTCCATCACAGCATTAACTTTCTGGAGGTCTTATAGCAACCTCCATTTCCCAGACTTCTTCTTGATACAGAAAACAGGAGTGTCCCAGGGACTGGTTGGAGGCTCCAGATCACCCCGATCCAACTGTTCCTGAACCAATTCACAGAGGACGACTAATGTATCATGAGAGAGGACAACAGAGTCTGCTAAACAAAGAATCAATCTCAATTTCTCCGTAGCATTGAATGTGTCAGCATTGGGTCCAAGAGTCACTCCAGGGGCCAGTCGGCAAAACTGACAATCATGATGTTAGCGCCAGTGTCAAGAAGCCTGCGGAGGCCAACCTCTGACGGCATGTCACCAAAGATGGACAGGGTGCAGACCTGTTCAGGACGATCCTTGGCCATCAGAACAGCAGTCCAGTGAACATGAGGTGGCCCAGGGAACCCGAAGCCACCATCTCCCCGCAGCTGGTTCTCAGCTCTGCAAACACAAGACTCAAAAGGCACAAGTTGAGCAAATCTGGGTCCCACAGGGATAGGAACAGGAGGGCTGAGCATGGAAACCATGGCATAAATCCGCCCCAGGAAATCCGAATCAATATTCCCTAGGTGAACAATGATGCCCTGAGCAGTGGTACGCGACCACCCCACAAGAAGAGCACTCATGCCCTCACCCACTGGGCCAAAAGCATCCTGAAGCACATGGAATGCCTGCCCCCATGGCTGCACAGTCATCTGACTGGGGGACAAAGGCCACAGGCCAGCCAAAGAGACTCCAGCAGCCCGGGACCCTTTGTCTGTGGAGGCTACAGGCTTCGCCCCCGCGGCATCACCATCCGAGCCAATAGTAACTAGCTCAGAACCCTGATCCGCTGCGGCCGTAGGAAGAGGCAGAGGTGACTCCTCCCCAGCCACAGGCTCGGGAAATTCCAGGGATCCCGAGGCCGGGTGGGGTGGAGCCAGCTCAGCACGGCCCGCCTCCAGCACCTGGGGGGACCGTGGCGGCGGTAGAGGCATGGCCCGTGGAGCCGTGGCACCGTCCCACTCCGCTGCCAGAGGACATCCCGGGCTCGCAGGAGGGGAAACTTGCAGCATGGGGCCGGCAGAACCCGGCCCGGCATCCGCACCACTCGCAGCACCTGTCCCCACGCCCCATGAATCCGGTGCGGAGGGAGCAGCACTCAGAATCGCTCCTAACAGCGTTTTCTCGGGAGCACAAAAGCCAAGAAGCAGCGCTGGTGGCTCCGCGCGGAGCGGTGCCGACCCCTCCTCCACTGGAACAGGGTGCGCATGCACGGCCACCGGCGCAGAGCCTGGGCCCGTCCCGTCCCCCACCGCGGGGTACAGCACAGCCCAGTGTCCTGGGGTGACTTTATGATACTGGTATCCCCAATCGTCCGGTTTATGTTATATATTACGTTCTGCACCTTTAAGACTGGCTCTGAGAGCGAAGTGGGGGAAGAAGAAGCACACAGTTTGTGTTGAAAGAAAACATCACTCCCACACATCCTGCTCCTGGACTGTGGTGTCTGCAGAACAGACAGAAAGCAGGATAGAGCTTCTCTTTGGCTTTTAGTTAGTTTTAGCTAGCTGCGGCAGAGGAGTTCCCTGGACCTTTTTTTCTTTTTTTTCCTGGATCTGTGCAAACCTGCTTTGGACTGAAAAACACCCAGCCAAACCCCGGGAGCTCACGCCTGTGGCCCACCGGGGCCTGGGCCTCGGCACTTTCCAGCACCGGAGGGACTGATAAGAACCTGAGCGAGCTGAGCTACACCACATGAAAAGGACTTGTTCTTCCTAGATTTGCCATCCCATCGAACAGTGAGAGGTTTTATTGTTTAATATTATTCAATTTCTGTTAAATAAACAGCTTTTTCCACTTCTCTCCAAGGAAATTTTTCTTTCCCGGACCAGTTGGTGGGAGGGGTCATTTGAATTTTTTCCCTGTGGAAACCCCCATTTGGAGTTTTTCTCCCAAATTTGCCCTAAACTAGGACACCCAGCCACAACAGGGACATGGGACCGTCCCCGATGCCTCCCCCAGGGGCGGCGCCGCCCCCTGTTCAGGCAGCCCCTCATCGGTCTGCACCGGGAGGGCGCACAAAGGAGTCGATCCCGCCGCAGGCTCACGCCGCCAGGGAACCGGCCAAGGCGGTGTTACGCCCCCCAGTTCCGCGGCACCCCCGACGGCCCGCTGGCAAGGATCCAACCCTGCCCCAGGCTTACGCCTCCGGGGCACTGGCCGAGGTGGGGTTACGCCCACCGGTTCCGCGGCACCCCCATTCAACCCGCTGGGGGCCCCGACGATCCCAGGGGAGCTGAGCTCGGGACCCGAGACAGAGCTGCCTCCCGGTTCCGCGTCACCGGGGGAGAGGGAGAGTCCCACCCCGCTCCCACAGCAGGAGTCGGAGTCAGAGCCAGACCTCTCACCCAGGGCAGAGGAAGCAGCTAGTGATCGGGCATAAGTGAACACGCAACTGTTCAGAGCGCAGTCACACCCCCCCCTGATCTGCAGCAACCGAGCCAGGCGAGGGTCGCAAGCCACCACCATAGCCCAGATCAGGCAATTGCCTAATGCGTCCCAAGCCGGCTTTGAAAAAACTGCCTCAACCACAGGGAAAAACCCTTCAGCTCTTCCATAAGTATACAATTGCCGAATGTCACCATCCAAAACATCAATCCGTTCTCGATCAAAACCAGCATGCCACACCCCTACAACCAGGGCCTCTGTAGGAGAGAACCCAAAAGCAGCCATAGCTACAGGCTAGACAGAGAATGCCTCGTAACGTCACCTTCAACACACGTCAGGGGTCAACAGATGTTGCTGCTTAAGACAAACAAATCACACGAACACAGCTCGAGGTGTGGTGAAAGGATGTGGAAGCTAGGGCCCAGCGGTCAGAAGATATCGGGATGGAAAGATAGTCACCCCCCTCCTCCCCAGTGTATGGTAATTGCCCTGTAATTAGCCAATAGCACCTAGCTGTGATGAAAGCAGATGGGAGTAACACTGTGAACCTAGGTTATAAAGTGTCAAATTCTCCAGCAATAAACGCCATTTCTGCCATCCATCACATTGATGCTTGTGTGCAAATGGACCGAGGGGCCTGAGCTTGGCCACTGTGCTGCTCCTGAACCAGGGTGTCTGCATTGCTAAGGCAACAAAAGGAAGAAGAGCTTTATTTCTTCTCCCAGAATTTATAGGTTTCTGACCACAGACAGGGATTGGATGGTCAGGATAACACTTTCCCAACTGCACTGGTTGTGAGAGATGTCCATCACAAGATGTGTATCAGAAAGAATGTACACATATCTATGTTTACAGTTACTGTCCTGGGAAAATCTTTAGAAAACTATGTCAGCAAGCTCAGAAGCTGAGTTTTCAGGGCGACACAGGTTAACCTGATTGGTAAAAGGAACAACACCTCTCTCATCCCATTGGTGGGACAAGAGAAAAAAACACTCAGAACATCTGTACAACATTGTTTTGAGAACCAAAACCTATTTACAGAAAACAGTCCTTGAGAGAGAAAAGTTTCCCAAAAGACTTTTCCTTGGGAAACAGATCAGCCACTGACAGGCTGAAAACTCTCTCAGGCTCAGAAAATCATGTCCACAGGAGACTTCTTTCAAAAGTGTATGTTCTACCCCTGCAACATATGCCAAATCAGTAATTGCATTTATAGGTTCCTGAAATCTCTTAAAGGCTCTGACAACAGCTGCCAATTCTGCCAGTTGTGGCAACCCTTCTACCACCTGGACATCAGATTCCCACTTCTGCATCCTGGGATCTTTCCAAGTCATCACTGACTTGTGGGAGGACCCCGAGCCGTCAGTAAAAACGGTCAGAGCCTTGAGGGGTGTTTTGCTTTGGAGGAATTTAGGGACTAAATTAAAAACCAAATTGAATAATTTATGTTAAGGAAAATGGATTGAAACTTGTCCTGGGTAGCTATCTAGGGTGAACTGAAGACTCATTAAATTGGAGCAAATGATCCAAATCTCCAATTGTTGCCAATGGCAGGTGAATGCACATGAACTCACACCCTGCAAGAGACTGGATGTGGGCTCAGGCTTTCTTTACCAATTCTGCCATTAATTCTTGGGTGGTTGTAATTGTTTTGGTTGGCTGGTGATGGGGGAACACCCACTCAAGGATGATTGGGAGTCTCTTGAGTGACTGTCCCACTGAAAGATAAGGCCATTAAACCAGGGGGCCTTACATAGAATGGCCAGGTTGAAGGGCAGGCTAGGCTTATACTGGTGGGCCTGGTGAGAGGACAGGGCCTCCTAGACCTTGATGATGGAGCCTTGGGCCTCGGGTGTGAGGGTGCACAGTGAGTCCAGGTCCTTGCTGCCTCGGAGAAGATTGAAGAGGGGTTCAAGGTCCTCTGTCATGATTCCCAGCAGGGGACATACCTAGTTGATGGAGACGCAGAGCTGATGGAGGTCCCGCATGGTTTTTGGGTCGTCTCGGATGGTCAGCTGCTGGGGTACGATGGTCCACTCACGTATCTGAAGTCTGAGGTAAGTGGGCTGGCCCGCTGGATCTTGTCCTCCTGGATCTCAAAACCTGCTCCTTCAATAACTTTTATGGCTCTCTTTAAAGTCATGTCCAGGTAACCGTCAGTGGAAGAACAGACTAAAATATCATCCATGTAGTGGAGAATGACTGCCTCGGGGAACAGTTTCCTGATGGGGGACAGAATGTGGGCCACGTACCACTGGAAAATCATAGGAGAATTTCTCATCCCTTGTGGGAGGACCAGCCAATGATATCACTTTAGAGGGGCCTGTCTGTTAGGGGAGGGGACAGAGAACACAAACCTGGGTGCATCTTGGGGATGGAGTGGGATATTAAAGAAACAGTCTTTAATATTGATGATGGCAAGTTTCCAGTCCTGGGGCAACATAGAGGGTGAGGGCAAGCCGGGTTGCAGGGGACCCATCCCTTCAGTAACCTCATTGATCTTTCTGAGGTCATGGAGGAGCCTCCACCTGTCTTTGCCAGGCTTTTTTAAAACAAAGACAGGGGAGTTCCAAGGGCTATTAGTCTCGACAAGATGGCCCTTGGAAAGTTGCTCCTCTACGAGAGCTTCTGATGCACACAATTTCTGATTGGACAGGGGCCACTGGTCGACCCACACTGGATGATCTTGTTTCCTTGTGAGTCTAGGAATGTTAGGTATTGCGCGCTCAATAGTGGCTCCAACTAAAAATCCCTACTGGGGATTGCTAGGGAAGTCCCCCATTGGGAAAATAGGTCTCTGCCCCAAAGGGTAATTGGTGCCCTCACCACAAATGGTCGAATGGTTGCCATTTTTCCTTCAGGACCTTCTACAACAGTAATTCTCTTGCTTCTATATGAAACTGCCACACCTCCAATCCCTGAGATCATACCTGCCATGGGCTGCAATTCCCAGTTGTCTGGCCACTCGGAGCGTGCTATGATGGTAACATCCACTCCAGTGACCAGCATGCCAGGTTTGGCAGATCTTTTCCCCTCTGCAGAACAGGCCACACTCTATGATGGGTTTATTTGAGCCCACAATTTCCACCCACATGGTGGTGGGGTTGAGGGGAACCTGTTCCAAATAGTCAGGTGGTAGTAAAAAGGCCTGTGCAATAGGTGTTCCTTGGGATAGGTAATATGGAGGGTCCATGTGTGCCAGAGATGAAAATTTCATTCCCTGGGAATACAGTCTGAACCTCAGGAGTCTCATAAATTTGCTCAGGTGAATTGAGTGGGTCACCAATAATTAAATGTTCCAAGGACCATCCCCTGGTCCATATTTCCCAGTTGGTATCTTCTGAATGCACTCATCAGTCAAGTTAATGGACAGTTTGCTTACCAACTGGCGCCTGGTTCCCACTGGAACTGCTCCGTATGTGGGGTCTGCTCCAGCTGTGCTGGCAATGGAGGAGCACTCGGAGCTGGGGTCTGGTCTCTCATCTGCTCTGGGAGGGTAGGCAGAGCGGGGTGGAATGGCTTCTGATTTTGTGTTGCGCAGGGCCGGTCCGCGCTCCGTTGGTAGTTTTTTGGGTGCCAGGGGTAAAGCAGGCGTGGTTGTGGCCATGGATGGTGTTTTCAACAGTCCTTAAAGGAATGTTCAATCTCTCCACAATTAAAACATTTTTGATTGTCTTTTGCTACTGCCACAAAAGCTCCAGTCACTCCTTCCACAATCCCTTTTGACACAGCCTGTGCTACAGTGTTTTCTGATGAAGTGTGTCTGGTGTATGCTTCAATCATTTGTTCAATGAATGATTCAGGGTCCAGGGAGAGGACTCTTAAAATGGCCTTACACTGGACATTGGCATTAGCTATAGCCATCTTATCTAATACTTCTTTTCATCCTTCTGGACTTTCAATCTGTTTTTCTAATGCAGTTTTTAATCTGTCAACAAATTTGATGAAGCTCTCATCAAACCCTTGCTTTATAATAGTAAAGCTTTGAGTGGGGGTAGAATAATCGGGAGTGAGATACAGTGCTGTTTTTGCAGCAGTAGCAACATAATTCAAAACTGGTTCTTGTAAGTCCTTTACCTGTTTATTTGGTTTTAAAAGGTTACCTTCTCCAGCTAACTGATCAATGCTAAAGTGAGGCTGGTTTGCAACTTTGGCATAATTATCAGCTGATGTTTTTAAATGTCTCTTCCAATGCCTTTCCCACAGCATATACTCTGCTGGGGAAAGGAGACAGTTTATAACATTTTTAATATCATGGGGAACCAGGGTATGGGCAGAGAATGTAGTCTCAACCAAGTTTTTGAAAAATGTTGTGAAAAACGAGGTTCACATAATTTTTATAGAATTTAAAAGTTTAATAAAAAAACAATTAGGAGAAAAAATAAAGTAAAGTATACAGATACGGCCGGGTGTCTCTGCATTCAGCCAAGAGAGCACACCTTACTAACAAAGGATTGTCCTTTAAAAACAGAACCCTACTACATATCCATAATTTCTCATACATATTCATACATTCTTCTTAGGATCTTTGGTGTTCTTCTGTTTAGTTTTCTCTTGCCCCCTTCCCAATAGATCAATCTTCTTGGCGCCATTGAGATTTACATACTCTGATACCAGGAATGCAATAAATTCCTCCTCCAGAGCTCTGGTCACTGCTGTCTTCATCTGGATAAGATAGTTTACAAATGCAGGAGCCTCTAGCTCTTTTTTTTTTCCTCAGTTTTTGGGTTATACAAACAAAGGCAGTTTTTATTTTAATACTATGCCATAACCTAACATATATGTATTATACTACTATTTCTAAATTTCATCAATAACAGAAATAAAGAAAACTATATTAATACAACAAAATTTCTCATTCTTATACACATAACATTCATTTTAATATTTGCGAAAAGCCAACAATATAAAATGTATCTATAACAAAACCCCCCTTTTTCTTTTCATGAATCATTTGGCTTGAGCAATATTTCTTGCCTTCTAGCCTTTATTATTTGCTCATTTTTTTTTCAAATTAATCTTGCTTCTTCAAGAGGATCTTCTATGTTGTTCTGTTTCTTTAACACCATAATTTTTTGTGCCGCTCTAGATGTAGTCAAGTTTGGATCTATAGGCATTGTTATCACTTGCATACTCTGAACTACTCTGGTGATTAGCTGAATAAAGCAGGGGATTAAACAAGGAAGAAATATCAAGCCAGTTGTAGCACACAAAAGGAAGAAGCCTAACTTTTTCCACCATTCTATTCCCAATAGATTATCCCACCAACTGCTTTTTTAGTATTGGGTCCCATTTTTGAACTGGTACATGTGCTATTTTTCTGATATCATTGACTATATCCAGAACGGCATCCTCGTTGTTGTGATAAACAGAGACCCTTTTGTTCGACTAAACATGCAGATATGATACTCTGATGATACTCTGTGATGCTATGTTCTGTAAAATCAAGATTATATTGAAGGTTGTTACTAACGCTTGTATAGTTACGTTTGTATAGTCACTGACGTTTGTATAATTATCATGGCCTTGCTAAGATTCCTTGAATTCCAGAAAGCTACTGAGCTAAGCCTTTACAGAGAACAGTGAAGAAAGGTTAAAGGAAGATAAGGTAAAGAACGACCTCTAAACCAATGAAGAAGCAAGCGCAGAAATGCCCGAGAAAAAACACGTCATCGGAGAGCAGAGCCGGACGGATTAAAAGAGAACACACGGAAGACAGAAGCACGGCCACGGTGAAGCGGGAGAGCTTCCCGGCCGTCCAGCGCTGTAAACTTTTGCTTATTGCTAGCTTGCTATAATTAATAAAACTTTCCTTTTATAAAACTTTAACACTCTCTCGAGTGAATTTATAACAGTTTGGTGCCCGTGACTCGGATGCAATCTGTGGGACGGATCGGCACTCCCGGGAGGCGCCTCCGCTAAGGTTTAGCGGCCCGGGGGGGGGCCGGTTCCTGCCTCGATTGCACCGACGAACCTAAAATTAAGGCAATAAGCAAAAGGGAGACCGGTCGACCCCTTAAATTCTGTGCACAGAGTCCGGACGAAGACGCGGGACATGGGACGCGTAAGTATTACAGGGATCCGTCTGGGCGGGGTCGGGATCCCGGAGTGTAGTGAGTGAGTGTGTGTTTGAGAGGGGAACCGGCAGCCGGATTCCCCAAGCGAGAGCGGACCCCCTATTAGTGCGGTTCCCATTGACCCGCGAGGGTTTGGGCCACGAACGGGGGGAAGCGAAAAGAATTGTGTGATTGAAGGCACTCCGGAAGAATGGGACAGGGGAAGAGCAAGCCTCCTGTACCTGTTAAACTCCCACCGGTACCGAAAGATAGTCTGTTAAGTTTTATACTAGATAATTGAGAACATTTCCCGGGAACAGAAAATAAAAATAGGGCAAAAATGATTTGTGTAGTATATTTAGATCAACCGAAGAGTGGGTTAAACAAAAGTTAAATTCCTGGGAACAAAGGATCCCCTTTAACCCAGAGGAAAGTGTTTATGCAAAGACCTGAGTAGAAACTCCACTAGAATTTTGATCCACTAGGATCCACTAGGACCAGGAGGTATTTAAATCTCCCTACCTTTGGTAGTTCTGTGAAGTTAATCTGAATATTTGCAAAGGGTCTTTTTGCTAAGGGTCTCCCTCCATAAGGTAATTTTCAGAGATTTTTTCTATTTGTTTTAAAACGTGGGAAGCAGCTTCTAGTAATTTGCTTAGCTAAGTCTCGAATACCTGTGCTCATATACTTTGCTGCAAAATAATCTATTAACCCTTGTGCTCCCCAATGTGTTCTTTGATGTATTTTTCTAATATTTTTTTGAGCTATGGCTTTTAGTAGTACTCCCCGGCCATCTGAAAGAAACCATCTCCCCTCTGAGTTTTCTATTGCTCCTGTATCTGGGAGTTCTAACCTTTCTTCCTCAGTAAATCTACTTCTTAAGTCACTATCCTTATGTTCTAGAGTTTCTTCCTGTCCTTCTTTTTTTCTTTTAGGACCATTGTTCGTAATGCTGCCTGTTTTGCCTCCTGATCAGCAGCATTATTTCCTCTATTCCTCAAGTCTATTCCCTTCTGGTGTCCTTTCAAATAAACCACTGCTAACCTCTTGGGCCTTCTCAGGGCCTTTAATACTGCAATTATAAGTTTTTGATGAACTAAATCTTTCCTTTGAGAGTTTATTAAACCTCTTTCTTCCCACAGTTTACCAAATGTATGCACCATCCCATAACTATATCTGGAATCTGTTTATATTGTCCCCTCCTTTTCTTCTAGAAATTTCAATGCCCTTAATACTGCATACAAATCACAGGCTTGGGCTGACCAAGATTCATCTAATGAACCTGATTCTAGAACTTGAATATCAGGTCCTCTTATTATAGCATAGCCTGTTTTCCTCTTTCCTTCTATCACTC
This sequence comes from Poecile montanus, assembly GCA_038429875.1. NCBI lineage: Eukaryota > Metazoa > Chordata > Aves > Passeriformes > Paridae > Poecile > Poecile montanus. Next base: position 108,226,554 of record CM076541.1, read on the forward strand.
TGGAGGACACATCCACAAACAATTTTTCTCCGCTTTCTAATTCCTCTTCTTCTAGATCAGGTGTAATTTTAGTTTGTTCCTCAATTGTAATTATACAGTTATGTGTCAAAGATTTACCTTCAGGTTCTCCATACAAAAATGCAGCTGAGTTTTGTACAGTTGTGGTTTCTAATATTAAGTTTAGGGCTTCAATTAAAATTCCTTCATATTTTAAAAGTCTAGCATCTGAAATCCATTTTTCCGCTTTTTGTTGTAGCACACCCCGAATGTTATGAAGGGACATTACCTTCAATTTTCTATTAAAGGTGATTTTGCTAACTTCTTCCACCAGTAGGGCACATCCTGCTACTACTTGTAGACAGGCTGGCCAGCCTTTACTCACAGGGTCTAAGATCTTTGATAAATACCCTATTGGCTTCTTCCTCCCTGCCCACTCCTGAGTTAAGACTCCAAAAGCAATCCCATTTTCTATATTTACAAACAAGTAAAAGAGTCTCTTCAAATCTGGGAGACTCAAGACAGGAGCATGAATTAAACTTTCTTGTAGTTCCCGGAATTTTTCTGTATCTTCTAAACTCCATTTTATTATTTCCTCCTGTGTCAATTTTTGATATAAAATTTTTATTTTATTATATATATATAATAAAATAGTTTTCAATCCACTGTCTACAATACCCTGTTAATCCCAATATTTGACGTATCTGTCTTTTATTTTTAAAAATTAGTAGTGACAAAATTCCTTGTGTTTTTTTCAGGGTCTATTTTTTCCCCTTTTCCAAAGTAATGGCCTAAATATTTTACTTCTTCTTCCACAAATTGGAGCTTTGCCTTAGATGCTTGCAATCTTTTTAGACCCAGGAAATTTAATGATTTAATACACTCTCTCCTTATATCTTCCTCCTCTTCCCCAGCTAAAAGCAAATCATCCACGTATTGTATCAAGGTCACTCCTGAGTCTGTCTGATAAACCTGTAAAATCTGTTCCAATGCTTGCCCAAACAAATTGGGAGATTCTGTAAATCCCTGGGGCAATAGTGTCCATCTCAGTTGTTGTCTCCTCCCCGTGTCTGGATCTTCCCATTCAAATGCGAAATAATCTCGGCTAGCCTCATCAAGAGGGCAGGCCCAGAATGTATCCTTTAAATCTATAACACTGTACCACAGACTGTCAGGTCCCAATTTGCTTAATAATGTATACGGATTTGCTACTACAGGTAACCGTGCCATTGTACGTTTATTAATTTCTCTTAAATCTTGTACTAAACGATAAGTCCCATCTGGCTTCTTTACTGGTAGTATGAGTGTGTTAAAAGGTGACATACATGGTTCTAATAGTTTCTTACTTAATAATCTATCAATTTCTGGTTTCAACCCTCTTCGTCCCTCGAGTGACAAGAGATACTGTTTTATTCTAACTGAGATTTCTGAGTTTTTAATAGTGACCGAGAATGGAGTTATCTTCAACTGCCCTACACTCTCAGGTACAACCCGGAGAGTAAGCGCTGATAAGAAACTGGAAAGAAAATCCCTAACACCGAAGTGAGAAGGGCCGTACCAAGTATTATTAACAATTGACTCTGCAGTTCGAACAGCTGAGAAAGAGTGAACACATGCCAGTCATATAAAGAGACCTGTGAAGTCACAAAAGACTAATAACTGAGAAGTGGTTAGCCCGGCTGGGAACCTGAGACTTAAGATATCCCGAACAAAGTAACATCCAAAGACTATTAACCAGCTTAAAACTTATGAATAGTAAATTTCATAAAAGTCTTTATATAAAATATAAAATACCCCCATCTAGTAGTAAAGAAATATATAATAGAAGTGTTAAAATAGTCTGTACTTTATATCAGAATTGTTATATTTTTGTTTGTTTTAAATGTATAATATGTAAAGAACATTAGTGGACCCACTGTCATAGAGGCTACCCACCAAGAGGGGTGTGTAGATCTTGCTACACTGCCCAGAGAAAACTCACGGATTGGGCCTTAATAACTAGAATATGAGCAGGAGAATTTGAGACAGAATCAGAAGAGTAGTAAACTATTTATGCAAAAAGAGTTAACCACTTGTATTATTATTACCATCCAAACAAACCTGCACCTTTTGTAGTAAATATAGTAGCTGGGTTGTACAGATAGTGGCTCCAGGAATTGAGGTGTAATACCCCTTTAGTAAAGCATAAAAGTTAGGAAAAATACATATGAAAATTAATAAGAGAAGGAGTAATTTCCCTCCCGAAGAATACTCTTGCTGCCGAGAAGATGGTACACCCCGTGTCCCGTGTCAACCGGGTCGACGACGGGAGAGGCAGAAGAGTAATAAACTGTGGAGGGAAACACTCCAATATACATGGGACCAAAAGGTCATAAACCTGGAAATCCCACAAGAATGAGAATGATACAACCCAGCGAAATAATTTTTAGAGAATCAAAACTAACACTATACAAAAGAAAAGCCTCTATTATAGCAGGGGAAGCTAATGCTCATTAAAGAAGTTAATAACATTTACAATTTTAATTAGCACATTTAGCATTTGTATAAATAAGAATCACAAACCCTTTAATTAGTCTTTAATCCAATAGGAAGACCAGGCTATTATTCAATCACAGATCACTTCTGAGGCCCCTAGTTTTCAAGTTACACTAGATTCTCTTATTAAATAGAAGAGTATTAATCGTATCCCGCCCAGGCGTAAAGTATTATATATGTGCCCAGCTTCTAATCCAAGCAGAGAATATTGTAATTACCCTGGAGAATTTTGCTATAGATATTTTAAGTTGTGAAACAATTTCCATGGAGTGAAAAGTACAGAACCCAGATAAGTATTTAAAGGTTAAACAGAGTCCACATAAATGTATAAAGCCCTAGATAGGCCCCTCAGGGGAAGTAACATATACTGGGACTTGCAGATTTCATTACATCAATGTTACACAGTCCCAAGACCCTGGGTGGTTATTGAGACGAACCTGGGGTCTCAGGGTATGAGAACCTGGAAAAGATCAGGGAGTGCACCTTCTTATAAAGAAAGAGATGGTTCCACATAATTCGGGATCTGTTGGACCAAATCCAGTAGTGTGGGGAGCCATAGACCCCAAAAGTAAGAGATCAGAATAACCATTCAGAAAAATTAGAAGATAGCACACAAGTAACAACCACAGTAGAGACACCCCAAGAATATAGAAATGAAGTTCTTTGGAGAATGTTGCAAGCTATTAAATGATACACACCCAAATTTAACCAAAGAATGTTGGTTATGCTATAACATTAACCCACCCTTTTATGAGGCCATAGGCTCCATAGCAGAACCAAAAAGAGTAAACGGTACTAATCCTGCTGCCTGTTTATGGAAATCGGGAAGGGAAGACACCCCAGGAATAACATTATCTAGAGTCACTGGAAAAGAAAAATGTGTGAGAAATGTGGCCCCAGATAAGAATCTTTTATGTCAAACAAAAATACAGATTAATGACCTTCACAAGCCAGTTCAGTAGCTGATTCTAGCACCTAATACTAAATGAGTTTGTAACACTTTAAGAGTAACTCCATGTAACAGCCTTTAATGAAACCTATGAATTTTGCATACAAGTTATAATAGTTCCCCGGATTATTTATCATTCTGAAGAATATATGTATACACAATACCAAAACATCACTTAGTGAAGCAAGAACCCCTCACAGCACTAACAGTAGCCGTATTACTAGGCATAGAAGAAGCTGGATTAAGAACGGGTGTAGCATCTTTAGTTAATCAACACCAGGGGCTTAAAGAGCTTAAAATTTCAGTAGATGAAGATTTAAGGAGAATTGATAAACCTATAAAAGATCTCACAGACTCCCTAGACTCACTGACTGAAGTAGCTTTGCAAAATAAAAGAAGATTAAATCTGTTATTTTTGCAACAAGAGGGCCTGTGTGCAGCACTTAAAGAAGAATGTTGTGTGTATGTAAATAGAAGCGAGATAGTAAAAGAAACCATGGCCAAAATACAAGAAAGACTAGAAAAGAGAAAGAGAGAACTGCAACAGAGTTTGTACGAATCCTGGTTTAATTATTTTCCCTGGCAAACAACTTTACTATCTACCATAACAGGGCCAATAATTTTACTAATCATAAGACTTACTTTTAGCCCTTGCATTCTTAATAAAGTTATTAACATCGTAAAAGGCAAGTTAGAAGCCGCTCACCTTATGTTAATACAAACCAAATATGAAACCTTAAATAAAGAAGAACCCGAAGATTATTTAGAACTAAGTAAGAAGGAATTGCAAAGATTTAGCGAACAAAAGTAAGGAATAGAAAAAGGGGGGATTGTGATAAACAGAGACCCTTTTGTTCGACTAAACATGCAGATATGATACTCTGATGATACTCTGTGATGCTATGTTCTGTAAAATCAAGATTATATTGAAGGTTGTTACTAACGCTTGTATAGTTACGTTTGTATAGTCACTGACGTTTGTATAATTATCATGGCCTTGCTAAGATTCCTTGAATTCCAGAAAGCTACTGAGCTAAGCCTTTACAGAGAACAGTGAAGAAAGGTTAAAGGAAGATAAGGTAAAGAACGACCTCTAAACCAATGAAGAAGCAAGCGCAGAAATGCCCGAGAAAAAACACGTCATCGGAGAGCAGAGCCGGACGGATTAAAAGAGAACACACGGAAGACAGAAGCACGGCCACGGTGAAGCGGGAGAGCTTCCCGGCCGTCCAGCGCTGTAAACTTTTGCTTATTGCTAGCTTGCTATAATTAATAAAACTTTCCTTTTATAAAACTTTAACACTCTCTCGAGTGAATTTATAACAGTTGTCATCTATTTTTAAACAACAATCTGATGTATTAAATTTCCCACAAACACCTCCTTCTTCAGCTAACAAATAGTCTAAAGCTAACCTATTCTGATATATTGCAGCTCTGGCTTGACGTTGCTGAGTGGATATTAATTCTATTACCCGAGCAGTTTTATTTGTTATTACTTCTACAACTGCTTGGAGTCTTATGATGCGATTTAGCATATAAATTGGGGTTCAGTATCCCCAACTCCCATCTTGTGCCCAGGTGGCTGGCCCATAGGTTTCCAATATGCACTCAGGGGGCCATTCTTCATCTCCCCATTTTTGAAATCCTCCAATCTCCTCCCTTTTGCTTCTTTTTAGGTCCTCATATACTGGCACTCCTAGTTTGTCTCCATTTGGTCCTGGCAGAAGAAAAAATCCTGGCTGTATAATTCCCAGAGTACAACTCCCTTTCCATCGTGGGGGGAGTTTTGGGTATGCTCTTTTTCCACATATCCAAAATAAGCCATCTGGTGTTTTCCAAAAATCAATTTTCTGTTGATTTAAGTTCTCCCAGAGTTTGGGGATTTCAGGTATACTAAAGTAAGGATTCTTGCCTTTATCCTTACATTGAAACAGTTTAGTTTCATTATTATATATGCAATCTCCTTCCTTTGTTTTTCTAGGAGCCCAGTACCAAGTTGGTTCATCCGGGATCCACCATGTGGAAGTTTCATTACTAACTTTATATCTCTTACAGGGAGTATTTCCTACTTCATTAAGGAAATTCCTCCCCGTGCGCCAGAGACATTCTTCCCCTATCACTGTTGAGCTTAAAATCCACCCTTCAGGACGGTTTTCTCTCTTTGTAATTGTCTGGTTCCATTTTAGGAGTTCAATTGGACTTAAGCTGCTGCCTTTCCATGGCCATTCTTCTGATGTCAAAGCCCCTCTACATACCCAACAGTTAGTGATGTTAAGTTCCTTACTGATTCTCTCTCCCAACTCCACAAACTGATTTTTTCCCAGTCTTGAGATATCTATTTCTTTTTCTAATTGTTGTTCCAGTTTTGTATACAAATCTTGAAGTGAAACTGACACAGGATTAGATTGCTGTGCTGGTTTTGCCTTTTTGCTTATCAGTTGTTCTTTTACTAAATCTTGGGTTTTGCTCCCAATAATATGTGTAAAACAAATCCATCTCTCCCCTTTTGGACATTCACTTCCTAACCTATTACCACTTGCTCCCAAATTTTCTGTAACCCAATATTTTTTCCCATTATGCATACAGTTACCTAGTTTGGATGGGTTATAACAGTGACTGTTGATACGGGTATGAGTGACAAAAAAGGAACCTCGATGTCTTTGCATATACAGCTTTCGGTAGCATTTATGGCATGTGTTTGCTGGTATTCCAAAAGAGAAAAGACAAAAAATGAGTGACAAAAAAAGGAATAGCAGAGGTCCGGTATGGCTTATATTCCCACCTCCCATGCCTATGGGGTTGCTACCCATAGCAGGTGTATTGTATCTTCTTGGTGGCGACTACAGCGGCCAACCCGGTCTTGCCCTCTATTTCCTTATCAACTCCTTTTTGTCAGTTTCCAGGCAAATCGCTTTTGGCACTTCTTAATTGTAATTTCTCACTCTTCCTCAGGTATTTCCCACTCAACAGGCACTAATAATTCCCATCCACAAAGCAAAGTTATTATTTCAGTTGTTCTTAATTCAGTCTGGAGAGAGGATCGATTTAGCACTCTACATTTCATGCAAAAAGAACAACGATTGTGTGTACTACAATACCAATTTTCCTTACAATTTAAACACTTACATTTAACCCAGCTAGCATGTCTTGTATTAGGATGTTTGAGACAGGGTATATGGTATGGCACTGATGGGAGTTGTAATTCTCTCTCCTCTTTGTATAAGTCACAGGCAAAAGCAAAAATATATGAGGATTTCACAACCAAAACAGCCCCAGTCCTCCTGTTTGGGGTGGGAGTTTTCCCCCTCCAAGGTGGATATCGAAGGTGTCTCAGAACTTGTCCAGGCAGGACTTGAAATTACTGATACAGGATTGGTCTTACTTCCCAGTTAGGCGTAATTCTTAGCTCATCCCTCGGATCATTTGGATTGTCTCAGTTCATTACCGCCGGTCTCTGCTCAAGAGTCCATTTGGGTGTTGTAGTCCAGTCCTTAGGTCTTTTGATCTTATTGGTGTGAATCCAACTTCACTCTTTGGTCTAGACTGCAGCCTCGCTGCCTTAGTTATCAGTAGTACCTGAAAGGGATTTCTTAGCAACACAGGGAAAGTGAAAACATCACATCAAACTTTTCTATCAGTATTCTTTAAAACTCTTGGGTTAAACAAAATTTAACAGTAAACATAGGAGTCAGTCTCTTTCTGTGAGTTCAAATGAGTTAAACAAGAAAGGTTAGGTTAGTTTTGACTTCAAATAAATTACATTTATTACCTTTTTACCCTTTGGTTAATAGTTACTTGTTTAGCTTCACAAACTTCTTCTAACAGTTTCTTAGAACAAACCCTCTCTTTTTAACAACAAGAGTAAAAAGAAAGAAAGGAAGAAAGAGAAAAAGAAATCTTGCTTTAAGAAATTAAACACCTTGACGAAGTTTTCAGAACTTAGCAAGAGAGATTACTTTTGCTTTGGTCTTATCGTTTACTGGTTTGTTTTTCAGTTTTTGTTTTGGTTTTTCTTATTCACAGCAGTTTTTTCCAGGCCGTCTCTCGCTCTCCCCCGCCCCCGCTGCCTTAGCTCTGAGCCGAGCAGGCTCTATTCAGCCGCTCGCTCTGCAGGGGCCCATAGGCTGTTACTTGCGTGCTGACCCTGGGGCAAAGCCCGTGCTCCATCTCTCTCTGCTGTGCTGTCCTTTCACACACAGGCCGGCATGTTTAAACACACTCAGCTCTCACCACAGCCGAGGGGCAGAGCCTGGAGTCCACAGCGCTCTGGTGTGGGACTCCTCTGCTGGGCCAGCTCGCTCCTCAGCAGCAAACCTCACCCAGCGCCGCTACCGGGCCAGTGAGCGCTCTCGGCCACTCCGCACCTCTCGAGACCCCGGCACAGACACGGCGGGTCCCGCTCCAGCAGCGCCCCTCACGAACCGCGCTCTGCACCCTTCACATCGGGTGGGAGAGGACCGGGAACCACCGCTCCAGGCCCCACTGTTCGCTACTCACAGGGACCGGGTCCTGCTGCAGCCGCTTTACATAAAAGCAATAAAACAACACCTAAACCTAGCAACTCCTAACCCAGTGCTCCAGATGCTCCCAACATCCCCCCTCTTTGGCACAATTCTCATCTCTAATCGCGCTTGAAAGTTCTTCTCCCCACAAGTCAGTGCTCACTCTCGGAGCCAACAAGACACTTCTTACTCTCTTTCTAAAAATTTCTACAGCTCTAATGAAAGGGATCGTAAACTTCTCTCTCTCTCTCTGCCACTATCACTTCGCCACTCTTTACACCACATCCCTCCAGAATCTCCACTACACAAATTCTTCTGCCTCAGAATTAACCACAAATTCTAACACTTCCTTTTGGGGACGCTCCCCAAAGCCATCAAAGGCCTTAGACACAACTGACACTCAATGCAGATGACCCCCCACGCAGAGAGGCCGGAGAGACCAGTCAGCTAGCCAGCTGCCTTTACTAACTAAAACAAATTTGCAGCTACTATTTCTGCTCTTCTAAACAGATCCTCAGCTAAATTATTTATTCACTTTTCTCCAGGATGCTTTTTTTTTAAATTCTTTTTAAGCTCTTTTTCAAACTATACTGCTCTTTGTGAAATCTCAAATTTTAAACATAAACACAGTTTACTGCTGCGAACGCTTATCACACAATCACACAGGGAATTGTCTTAGGACTTAATAAAACAAAAGCTATAACTACAGGGTGCCCCCCCCATTCTTCTTTAACTGTGGCTTATGCTACACACCAGCACCACTCTGCATTCTACTTGCACATCTGGCTTTAGAAAGAGCTCCCTAATAGCCTCACACCAGTCCTTAACTCCTCACCACAACACAAACAACCTAATACAGTCCACTTCCTTCCAAACAAACCAAAATCAACTATTTAAAATAACAATTACACATTTATTTACTCACATTCACTCATGTCTATTTTACTCACTCTTACTCATTTTTACTCAAAGCTAAACAACAATAAAATACCTTTTATTTTCAAGTTACTGATATCTTCCCATGGGTATTATAAGGCCTTGGATGTTTTAGGTTTCTTTGCTGTACCCCTCAATCCAGCACTGTTAACCCCGGATGCTCTTGGCTGTACCCCTCAATCCAGCACTGTTAACCCCGGATGCTCTTGGCTGTACCCCTCAATCCAGCACTGTTAACCCCGGATGCTCTTGGCTGTACCCCTCAATCCAGCACTGTTAACCCCGGATGCTCTTGGCTGTACCCCTCAATCCAGCACTGTTAACCATGGATGCTCCTGGCTGTACCCCTCAATCCAGCACTGTTAACCCCGGATGCTCTTGGCTGTACCCCTCAATCCAGCACTGTTAACCATGGATGCTCCTGGCTGTACCCCTCAATCCAGCACTGTTAACCCCAGATGCTCTTGGCTGTACCCCTCAATCCAGCACTATTAACCCCGGATGCTCTTGGCTGTACCCCTCAATCCAGCAAAGTGTTTGGGATCCCCGCTTTTATCCCGTTTTCCCAGTGGATTGTGCCAGGAAAACCCTCGGCTCCCTTTCCCGAGGGGCTAACCCCTCCCCTGAGACCCAGTCCCAGTGACCCCGGGGATATTTTGCAACCCCCCGCTTTCCGCTCCCCCAAAGATTACTTACAATCCGTTTTCTTCTTTGGGTCTTCGTGCACAAGAATTATGGAGCAAATACCGCGGTTTAGGGAGCCTTTCCCTTTCCTTTGCTTTATTTCTTCTCCTTCTTGTCCTCGGGGTATTTACCTGCAGCCACTGCTGACTCACACCAGGGGAAACGGAGCGGGGTCCGCTGAACTCAGCAGGGTGCGCGCTTTTTCCCACTCAGGATCCCTCAGTGGTCTTCAGAGGCGAGGTATTTATCCCGGCAACGAGCCCCCAATTGTGAAAAACGAGGTTCACATAATTTTTATAGAATTTACAAGTTTAATAAAAAAACAATTAGGAGAAAAAATAAAGTATACAGATACGGCCGGGTGTCTCTGCATTCAGCCAAGAGAGCACACCTTACTAACAAAGGATTGTCCTTTAAAAACAGAACCCTACTACATATCCATAATTTCTCATACATATTCATACATTCTTCTTAGGATCTTTGGTGTTCTTCTGTTTAGTTTTCTCTTGCCCCCTTCCCAATAGATCAATCTTCTTGGCGCCATTGAGATTTACATACTCTGATACCAGGAATGCAATAAATTCCTCCTCCAGAGCTCTGGTCACTGCTGTCTTCATCTGGATAAGATAGTTTACAAATGCAGGAGCCTCTAGCTCTTTTTTTTTTCCTCAGTTTTTGGGTTATACAAACAAAGGCAGTTTTTATTTTAATACTATGCCATAACCTAACATACTACTAGTTTACATACATAGTATTATACTACTATTTCTAAATTTCATCAATAACAGAAATAAAGAAAACTATATTAATACAACAAAATTTCTCATTCTTATACACATAACATTCATTTTAATATTTGCGAAAAGCCAACAATATAAAATGTATCTATAACAATGTGAACCCCGCCCATGTTCCTTAGCTGCCTTACATGGTTCCTTTAACTCTCCATATGGGAGAGTGGCTCCCAGGTATTGTGGGTTCCAGCCCTTTTTCCCCATTTGAAAACAACTGGGAAGGCAGAGATTTTACTTGCCTGCTCCTAGTCCCCTTCTTGGGTGGCTTCCCTTTGGGTCTTAGCCCAGCGGTCCTCAGACTCAGAACTGGACTCTGAAAAGTCACTGCTGTCACCCTCTGAGAAGGATGGGGGGGACGAGTGGCCAAGCGGAGCCGCCCTGGACGGGGGGAATGTGGGGGAGGGGGGCAAAAACGGCTTCTCTTCGGGTACCACCCTTGTCCCCGGCTCTGCTCTGCCTTCCACCACCTGTGCCCCCGGCCCTGGCAGCACGGGAACTGGGAGGGAGCTGGGCGGTGGGGGGAGCAGGGCCTATGGTGGTGTGGGGAGAAAGTTCTGCGGCGGGGGGGCAGTTTCCGTGGCAGGGAGCTCTCGAAGGGGGAGGAAAGTCCTGGCGCGGTGACACCAATCGACGAAGAGGGGAGAGCAGGGCCGGGCGCTGCGCGGGACTCGTGGGGGGAGTGGGAGCCACACGCCATGTGGGACGCAGGTGCACCCAGTAGGTGTGGGAACAAGCAGGGGAGGGGCCGGGAAACTTGGACAAGGAGAGAGAATGGCGTGGCTGGCCACATGGCCGGTGCCATTTTGGGGGGGAGAGGGTAAACCAGACAGAAGAGAAACCTGGGACGAAGGCATAGGAAAGGGGTTGCGGGAAGGGTCCAGGACGGCAGAGCTTGTGCTGTCCAAGCAGGGGAGAGAGAGGGCTGGAGGGTGTCAGAGAGACGGAAGCAGCTCTGTGCCATGTGGCAACAACCGCCCTCTGACCAGCTCTCAGGCAGGGAAGGGGGTTTGGGAACATGGAGACGGGAAGGGGGGGTGTTATAGATACATATTCTATTACTGGCTTTTCGCAAATATTAAAATTAATGTTATATATATAAGGTTAGAAAACTTTGCTGTATTAATGCAGTTTCCTCTATTTTTGTTATTGATAAAACTTAGAAATAGTAGTATAATGTTATAAATCTGTATTGTGATATTGGCTTTCGCAAGTATTAGGATGAATATTATATGTTAAATACTTTTTGGCTATGTATGTACTTTTTTTCTTGCTAACAAGTTTTAAGCTTAAAGGAATCTCCTAGTACAAAGCAAGGAAACCCCAGAGGGCAAAGACAGTGGGGCCCAAGCTGTTATCAACAGAAGAACAATAGAGGCCAAGCTGTTATCAACAACCAGGACCAGGCCGGTGGCAGCAGAGGAAGGATGGATGTGAAGCCCAGCTGTCACCAGGGCAGGACGAGGGGCCCAGACTGTTATCAACACTGACCATTTGCAGAAGAAAGGAAACCAAACTCAAAAATAATGATGATCAGCAAAAATAAAAACCATACAGAGCATGTTCTAAATAGGCGGAACCAGGGAGGGGACATGCTAAATACTTCTTGAAGAAGTTTGAATATGCATTAAACCCTCACAGCAGGAGGGGATAAAAAGAGTGTTCCCAAGATACCAGGTGTGTTCCTGGCAACGTTCCAGGGCACACGGCTGTTTTTAACCCTTTGCTTTATTTCCTTTGTCTCCTAATTGTCTTTTTGTTTATATTAAACTTTTTATAATTTATTAAGTGAATATAGTTTTTCACATATATATATGTTAGGCTGTAGCATGGTATTAAAACTACTTTAGTTCATATAACGTAGAGACTGAAAAGGTAGTAAAAAAAAACCCTGCATTTTTAGATTATTTTATCCAGATTGAGAGGGATGACGGGTTTGTCTTTACAAACAAGCTGTGGGTCTGCTGATAATATACAGCTATCAGTGAGAGACAACAGAAACAATAGGATAGATTCCACTGAAAGATGAAAGAAGCACTGAAAGAGCACCATGAATTCCACAAGAGTCTAAGAATTAAGGAAAGGATTATGCATTGGGGGGGGAGGAGGTATCCCAGATATCAGGCGTTCCGGGAAGTCTCTACCTCTGAAGTACCTCTGAAACAGAGAAATTAAGAATTAGGAAATAAACATAAAGAAATGCTTGACTAAAAGGGAGCTTTGACAAAAACCATACCCTGACACCCTGATCCACAAGAACAGGAAAAGGGTCAGACTGCAAGATAAGATAAGGAGCCGGAATACACAAACAAGATGCAAAGACAAAGGCACCACAGGACAAAGGGGATTCTTTGGACCCTAAGCCGGAAGGAAGGGATTTAAAGTCCCAAAAGGTGGCCAAAGGACTGAAAGGGGCATGGAGTTAATTGTAATATGAAGTGAGGACAGGCGGGGCTAGAAAATGAATATGTATTAGGCGTATTGTGTAAACCTAGTCTGTAAAAGATAAAAAGGGAAAACCAAATCAAAAAGGGGTGCATGCTTTTTGGAGGAGATATTCTCCATGCACCTCAGTGCTGAATAAATTCATACCTACTCTTATAACTACTCTGCGAGTTATAGAGTTCTTTTTATTCCACATATCACCTCAGCCTATGGCGAAAGAGAGAAGGGACAAGCGGTCGAGAATTAGGATAAAAAGGAGGCTGCGCCCTCCAAAAATTTGAGAGACCCCAGGGGAATGCCCCATGGCCTCTCCCTTTATTCGAATAAAGTAAAAGAATTCCTCTGTCTCCTTTTTGGACATAAACCTCTGGCGTTCGTGGATTAATTTTCCTGACAAGATGAAGACAGCAGTGACCAGTGCTCCAAGGGGGGAATTTATTGAACCTCTGTTATCAGGGACTGTGAGACTCAACGGAGCCAAGAAGATTGATTTATTGGGGAGGGGGTGAGTTGAAGCTAAACAAAGGAACATCTAAAACTTAAGAGGAATGTTTGAATCATGTATGAGAATTTATGAATATGTAATAGGGTTCTGTTTTTAAGGGAAAATCCTTTGTTAGTAAGGTGTGCTTTCTTGGCTGAATGCTGAGGCACCTGGCCATATTTGTACATTTTACTTTATTTCTATCTCCTAATTGTCTTTCTATTAAACTTTTTAAATTTTATATAAAAAATATGTGAACCTCGTTTTCCACAATTGGGTGCTCGCCCAGCATAAACACCTCACCTCTGAGACCACTGGGATATCTTGAGCGGGAAAAAGGCGTGCTGAAACAGAGAAATTAAGAATTAAGAGTTAAGCATAAAGAAATACCTGACCAGAAGAAAGGGGGAACTGACAAGAGCAAAAAAGGAGCGAGACTGCAAGATAAGATAAAGAGTTAGAATACACAAACAAGATGCAAAGACAAAGGCACCACAGGATAAAGGGATTCTTTGGACCCCTAAGTCGGAAAGAACAGTATCAACGTCCAAAAGGTGGTCAAAGGACTAAAAGGAGCATGTGCAAGAAGACAAGGTGAAAGTTCAGCCAAGGAGAAAATTGCTGACCTCATCCCAGACACCCCCAGACAACCACCGAACTGACCAAAAACAACCTGTGCGCAGCCATGGAGCTAATTTTAATATAAAGCAAAGACAGGCGGGGTTAGGAAATTAAGAAATGAATATGTATTAGGTGTATTGTGTAACCCTAGTTTGTAAAGGATAAAAAGAGAAAGCCAAAGCTCAAAAGGGTGCATGCTTTTTGGAGGAGATATCCCCCATGCACCTCAGCACTGAATAAATTCATACCTGCTCTTATAACTACTCTGCGAGTTATAGTTTTTCTATCCGCATATCAGCGCCCTGCTGAGTTTGGTGGACCCCGCGCTGTTTCTCCTGGTGTGAATCAGTGGTTGCAGGTAAATACCCCGAGGACAAGAAGGAGAGAAATAAAGCAAAGGAAAGGGAAAAGGCTCCCTAAACCGTGGTATTTGGCTCCATAATTCTTGTGCACGAAGACCTAAATAAGAAAAAGGATTGTAAGTATTTTTCGGGGGAGTGAGAAGGGGGGTTGCAAGACACCCCCCGGGGTGACTGGGACGGAGTCTCAGGGGAGGGGTTGGACCCCTCGGGGAAAGGGAGCCAAAGGTTTTCCCAGCACAATCCACTGGGAAAACAGGATAAAAGTGGGGATCCCCAAAACTTTGCCAGGTTGATGATTAAATCCAAGAAATTTGGGCTCGATGCTGCCAAATTGAGGATTACACCCAAGAAATATGGGCTTAATGCAGCCGAATTTAGGACCAAATCCAAGAAATTTGGGCTTAATGCTGCTGAATTGAGGGCTGAATCCAAGAAATTTGAGCTTAATGCTGCCAAATTGAGGATTAATCCAAGAAACCTGGAGCATTTGAGATCTTACAGTACCCATGGGTGGATATTAACAAATAATTTGAAAAGAAAAGGTACCATATTTTGTGTTGCTCTGTTGTGAATGAGTGAGTGAAAGAGACAAAGAAATAAAAGGGGTGAGTAGGAATGGATGAAAGAATATGTTGTTGAATTTATGTTTAATTTTATTTTTTGAGGAAGGTGTATTGTGTTGTATGGTATTGTATAATATTTTATTGTTGAGAGAAAGGGTTTTCTGTGCCGGGAGGGGGGGGGGGAAGGGGTATTGTTCAGGTTGTTAGACATAAATAGATATTAAAAAAAAAGAAAAAAAAAAAGGCAGAAAACCAGGAAGTCACATTCAGGAAAAAAATAGGGAGTAAAATTTGCCAGAAGAGATACTCCAAGATAGCCCTCTGGGAATTATGTTAGCTAATTGGGATATTAACCCAAGTACAAGAAAAAAGGATAAAGATGATCCAGTTTTGCATGACAGAATGGGCGAACAAGGAAATAAGATCTGACCACGTTTGTTGGCCTAAATATGGCTCTTTTGAAATTTGGATTTGTCAGGCTTTAAACATATTTGTAAATTCAAAAGAACCGTTTAATCCGGAAGAGAAAGAATATGCTGCATGCTGGATAGGAGGCACAAACTCCAAGAGAGTAAAGATTTTTGAAGTATCAGAAACCTCAAAGACAAAGCAAGAAGAGAAAAGGAAAGAGAAAGGCTGGTATCCCCTCGAAGTGTTGCCTCCCTCTTTCCCGCTTGGTCCCCCGCCTCCCGCAGCTGCCACGCCGGGGGTCCCACTGGCCCCGGTTGCAGCCGCGTGGCCCATGGCCGCCCCACCGGGGGTTCCGTCTGCCCCAGTTCCGGCTGCTTGGGCCGCGGTGGCTATGCCGGCCGCGCCGGGGTTCCTCTTTGCCCCGGCTGCCCCCGCCCTGGCTGCTCCGTCCCTTCCGGCTGCGCTAGCCGCTGCCGCCCCGGCTGTCCCATCCCCGGCCACTTCTCCCGCGGCTGCCCCAGCCATCCCCACCCCGGCTGCTCTGTCCGAGCCGGCCGCGTTGGACGCCCCTGCTCCCTCCGCCATGAGACGTGTGCAGACTGTCCACGCCCCGGTTTGGTTTCCGCCAGAAGAATCCGCTCCCTCGGCGGTTCTGTTAACAGTCCCCGCCTACGCCCCCCCTTGGAGGACTCAGCTGCAAGGCAGATCCCTACCTCCACCCCTCTTCCTCTGACAATCCCATTAACTCCTGCCTTGGCCACTGCGGTTCAAAATAATTTTTCCCTTAAAGGAGAGGTGCCATATCAAAATACTGGAAGCTCAGTTAAAAAGCAGCTTTCCCCTGACTCATCCCCAGAACAAGACAAAAAGGCTACTAGTTTATTTCCATTACGAGAAGTTCCAGTGGGAGGTGGAGGTACGGGGTTTGTTAATGCCCCTTTGACTTCTTCAGAAGTCAGAGACTTTAAAAAGGAAATAAAAGGATTACTAGAAGATCCCATAAGCACAGCTGACCAATTAGATCAATTTTTTAGATCCCAACATTTTTACTTGTGAGAGGAATGATGGGTTTGTCTTTACAAACAAGCTGTGGGTCTGCCGATAAGATGCAGCTATCAGTGAAAGACAACAGAAACAATGGGATGGATTCCACTAAAAGATGAAAGAGGCACTGAAAGAACACCATGAATTCCACAAAAGTTAAGAATTAAGAAGGGATTATGCATTGGGGCAGGGGGGGAAGGTATCCCAGGTATCAGGCGTTCCGGGAAGTCTGTACCTCTCAAGTACCTCAGCCTATGGGGAAAGAGAGAAGGGACAAGCGGTCAAGAATTAGGATAAAAAGGAGGCTGCGCCCTCCAAAAATTTGAGAGACCCCAGGGGAATGTCCCATGGCCTCTCCCTTTATTCGAATAAAGTAAAAGGACTCCTCTGTCTCCTTTTTGGACATAAACCTCTGGCGTTTGTGGATTAATTTTCCTGACACTTGGGAAGAAATGCAATCAATAATGAAAATTATATTTTCCCAAGAGGAGAGGCAGATGATTAGAGTTGCTGGTTGTAATAAATTATTGTTTGTATTAAAAATTCGAAGGTTATAACTAAGACAAATGTGTTTGCAATGACATAAAAATATGAAACGTAAAAAGCCTCTCCTCGGGGCGGAACGGGATTCTCTCCGGAAAACCACTGATTGCCACCAACACCCAGATAACGAACTCAGGCAGGCCCATCAACTCGGACAAACAGACAGGACACGGATCATCAAGACGACAATGGAGCTGGCTCGGGGAAATTGTCTGCCTCCGAACCCGAGCAACGCCCTGCAGATTCCTGTAGGGAACAAACTGAAAGAAAGATAAGCTCCGAAAAGATAGGCCTTGCCAGACCTGAACATCCCGGTGTTGAAAAGGCAATCAGGAAGGACAAAGGGGAAAAGCACGGCCGAGATATCCATCGGCACCAGCCCGGATTCCACCGCCCTGCCATGAAAACCTAAAGTTGCAATACATACAGAATCTCCTTTACATATGAGGAGATTCTGTCCGGACACCAGTTAATGTCATTATTCCATGTCAGGAAATCCATTCACTGGACAATCAAGGACACTTGGTGAATGGAACCTGCTTGGAATTTTCGCCTAAGGACAGAAAATCCCTATAAAAACCGAGGCTTGGGAACCCTCGATCGTGGATTTGGGAAACCTATACCTCTGGTGTAGACCCTGTCCACCCAGCGCTGCGCTGATCTTTTTATTGTGGGTTTTTATCGCTGTTTCTCTTGTTGTTGTTTATTAATAAATTTCTCTTTTTTAATTCATATCACGAATTTGCCTTTGCATTTATAACAGATTGGTGCCGTGACTCGGATCGGGAAAAACTGTGGGAGAATCTCGCTGTCCAGGGGGGTACCCCCGCCGATTTCGGCGGCCTGGGAAGCCGAGAGCCTCCGCAGTTCACTCCGACATCCGAACCAAATTTAGGCGAAAAGGTAAAAACCACAATAAAAGAGGAACAGATCCTGAGAGCTCGAGAAGGCGCGGGGCCTTCAAGAAAAGCCGTGGCTTGGTAGCTTGTAAAAAGTCTGAAGTGCACGAAGACATCCTCACAAGAAAATTGCTGTAAGTATTGTGAGGTTGAGTGGGCGATTGGGCAAGTGTGTGTGAGACGTGATCTGATCACGGAGCGAGTGCGGACTTCAAGGCCGCGTTTCCATCCTCCCGCGAGGGAATTGGCCGGCCGTGAAGGAAGCGATTCCGTGTGAGACTCTCTTTCCACGTTTGTCAAGCCTGGGACTAAAGGGAGTCCCGGAGGACCGATCGCAAAGGGGTTGAAAGGGGAAGAGGACGTCCCAGCGAGCTCGGGAATTAGTAAACCCTTTCAACCAAAAGAACCTGGGAAAGGTTCAAAGGGAGAGATCAAATCGCTAAGAAAAACCTCGGTACAGCAAACCGCGAAGGTGAGTATTAGCAGACTTTGACTTTCCAGATATAGTCGGATGAACACAATGCAGAAAAACAGGTAAGACTCTCTCTTCACCATGGGGCAGAGAAAGAGTAAAGTGCAAAAGACAGTTGATAAGAAAAACCCTTCCGAGAAAACGAAGGGATTGTTAGACATCCCACCAGAAAGTCCTCTGGGATGGATGTTGAGGAATGGGGAGAAAACGAGACTGGGCATCGAATGTTTCCCCTCAGGGAAGTGCCAACTGCCCCAGGAGTTATTGGGTTCGTAAATGTGCCCCTTAACTCAGGGGATGTGCGGGCGTTCAAGAAGGAGATGGGACGATTGTTGGATGACCCGTTTGGGGTGGCTGAGAGATTGGATGAATTTTTAGGAAGTAGTATTTATACATATGAAGATCTCATGGCTATCCTGAGATCGCTGTTCAGTCAGGAGGAGAGAGAGATGATTAAGCAAGCTGGTATCAGGGATTGGGAACAGTGTAACCCACAGGGAACGCCAGGCAGCCAAAAATGGCCTGGTGTAAACCCGAGCTGGAACGCTCAGACAGAAGAAGGTAGAAGAAACATGATGGATCTAAGGAATATGATTGTACAAGGAATAAGGGAGGCAGTTCCCCGGGGACAAAATATTAGCAAAGCATTTGGGGAATGCCAAGGAAAGGAGGAATCACCCACTGAGTGGTTAGAGAGGTTAAGGCGAAGTCTGCAGATATATTCTGGGACTAATCCTAACTCTCCAGTGGGAGAAGTTTTGCTCAAAACACAATTTGTGGCAAAATCTTGGGAGGATATTAGAAAGAAACTAGAAAAGATTGATGGGTGGCAAGAGAAAAGTTTACAAGAGCTTCTAAGAGAAGCTCAAAAGGTATATATGCGAAGAGAAGATGAAAAACAAAAGCTTCAGGCCAAAATACTAGTGGCCGCAGTAAAAGAAGTACAAAAACAAGAACAGAAACAAGGTAAAACAGTACCGAAAAAGCAACAGGGGTCCCAGAAAGACAGTCCCGCTCCTCGAAAGAATCTGCCAGAATGTTTTTACTGTAAAAAGGTGGGGCACATCCAACGGGATTGCCGGCAGAAGCAAAAAGATGAAAAGGTGTTCCAGGAAGATTAGGGAAGTCTTGGGCTCTTTCAGATGGGGAAATTAACAGCTAAGGAGCCCTTGATAAAATTGAAAGTGGGTCCCCATCGCCAGGAAATAGAATTCCTGGTTGACACGGGAGCTGAAAGAAGCACCCTACAGAAATTACCCATGGGATGTATGGCAAGCAAAGAAAAGGTGGTTGTGATTGGTGCTAAGGGAGACCCTTTCAAGGTCTCTGTAATAAAAGATGTGGAAATTGAGTCTCAAAATAAAGTTTGTTTAGGGAATTTGTTGTTAGTGTAGGAAGCAGATTATAATTTATTAGGAAGAGACATGATTGTGGCATTGGGCATAAACATTGTCGTGAAAAATTCTGAATTAGTAATAAAGATATTCCATTTGACTCCAAAAGATGAAAGAGAAATTGATCCACGAGTGTGGCATTCAAAGGGAGAAGTGGGGAAATTAAATATTACCCCCATCAAAATTGAAATAGAAAACCCGGAAGATCCAATTAGGATCAAACAGTATCCCATCCCGATAGAGGGGAGAAGGGGTCTGAAATTAGTAATCGATGATCTTCTCAAAGGAGGTACCCTCGAACCTTGCATGTCCCCACATAACACCCCCATCCTTGCAGTAAAGAAAGCAGATGGGAGTTTCCGACTGGTTCAGGATCTGAGAGCAGTAAATGCTAGGACCCGAGCCAGGTTCCCGGTCGTTGCAAACCCTTACACTCAACAGACTCTCACCAGAGGATGTATGGTATAGTGTGATTGATCTAAAAGATGCATTCTGGACTTGTCCTTTGGATGAAGGGAGTAGGAATTTCTTTGCCTTTCAGTGGGAAGATCCTGACACAGAAATCAACAATTAAGGTGGACGGTCCTCCCCCAGGGATTCGTGGAATCACCAAACTTATTTGGACAGGCATTGGAACAATTACTCACTGAATTCATTCCGGAGGAAGGGACAAAGTTATTACAATACGTAGATGATTTATTAATTGCTGGGACGACAGAGGAACAGGTTAAAAAGAGTACAATTTCCTTGTTGAATTTTCTGGGACAGAAAGGTTTGAAAGTATCAAAGTCTAAGCTGCAGTTCACAGAGCCCGAAGTGAAATATCTGGGACATTGGATATCTCAGGGAAAAAAGAAATTGGACCCTGACAGGGTGGCAGGAATTCTCATACTTCCTGCCCCAAAAACAAAAAGACAAATCAGACAGTTTTTAGGGCTTCTGGGATATTGCAGGCAATGGATTGAAGGATTTAGTGAAAAAGTAAAATTCCTATACGAAAGATTAAATACGGACAGATTAAAATGGACAACTCAGGACGAAAGTAAGTTTCAGGAACTGAAAAATGCACTCATAACTGCCCCAGTTCTAACCTTGCCAGACACTAACAAGGAATTCCAGCTGTTTGTCGATGTAAGCGGACAAACAGCCCAAGGAGTTCTGACCCAGGAATGGGCAGAAAAGAAAAAGCCCATAGGATTTTTATCAAAAATCCTAGATCCAGTCAGTCGAGGTTGGCCTACTTGCTTACAGGCAATTGTTGCAGTAGCTCTGTTGGTTGGGGAAGCTAAAAAGATAACTTTTGGAGCCTCTTTAACAGTCTACACCCCACAGGATGTAAGAAATATCTTACAACAAAAGGCCGAGAAATGGCTAACTGATTCGAGGCTTCTGAAATACGAGGCCATGCTAATCAGTTCGCCAGGCCTCGAGTTAAGAACAACTACTGCCCAGAACCCGGCGCAGTTTTTGTTTGGGGAACCAACAGGCGAGCTATTTCATAATTGCATTGAAGCAGTAGAATTGCAAACTAAGGTAAGACCGGACCTGGAGGATCAAGAGTTAGAGGGTGGGGAAAAATGGTTCATTGATGGTTCATCAAAAATGGTAGAAGGAAAAAGAAAATCAGGTTATGCCATCATAAATGGTATGACCGGACAAATCATAGAATCGGGTCCCCTGCAGGCAAGCTGGTCAGCTCAGGCCTGTGAACTATTTGCACTCTTAAGAGCCCTCAAGGGCCTGAAGGGAAAAAGGGGGACTATTTTCACGGATTCAAAGTATGCATTTGGGGTAGTGCACACTTTCGGAAAAATATGGGAAGAAAGGGGTTTGATAAATACAAAAGGAAAAGGATTAATACATGGAGAAATCAGTAGACAAATCTTAGAAGCAGTCAGAGAGCCACAAGAGATATCGGTTGTACATGTAAAAGGACACCAAACTGGGTGGCAGTTTCACACCAGGGGGAACAATTTAGCAGACAAAGAGGCGAAACGAGCTGCTTTGCTGGCGGTAAGTATTCCGGAGATTGGCCCCAAGGAACCACCAGAAGTATCCGTGCTTCCTTCGGAGAAGGAGCTGGAAGATTTCAGAAAGGTAGGTGGATATTTCAAAGAAAATAAATGGTGGTTGCCGGACGGGAAGGAGCTAGTTCCAAAAAGTCTAGCAAAGGGAATACTCCGGAGACTGCATGAACAAACTCATTGGGGAACCAGAGCGTTGGCTGAACAATTTTTAAAATTTTTCGGATGTAAAGGAATCTTTGAACTTGCCAAACAAGAGGTGCAGGGGTGTGTGATATGCCAGAAAGTTAATCGATCAAACTCAAAACAAACAAATTGGGGTGGTCGGCCACTTTCATACAGGCCGTTTGAAAGAATCCAAGTGGATTTCACTGAATTACCCAAAATTGGGAGAAATAAATATTTACTGGTGATAGTAGATAAACTGACACATTGGGTAGAGGCATTTCCTAGAGCGAAGGCTACAGCCCAAATGGTGTCTAAAATTCTACTAGAAGAAATAATTCCTAGATATGGGATAGTAGACCATATCGATTCGGACCAAGGCACTCATTTCACCTCAAAAATCATTAAACAATTGTCAGAGGCGTTGGGAATCAGATGGCAATATCACACTCCTTGGCATCCTCAGAGTTCAGGGCAGGTAGAAAGGATGAATCAAACATTAAAGTCACAATTGTCCAAATTAATAATTGAGACAAAAATGACTTGGGTCCGATGTCTCCCTTTGGCACTGTTAAACATCAGGACCATGCCTCATTCAGAAACCGG
Source organism: Poecile montanus (assembly GCA_038429875.1). Classification (NCBI taxonomy): domain Eukaryota; kingdom Metazoa; phylum Chordata; class Aves; order Passeriformes; family Paridae; genus Poecile; species Poecile montanus. The sequence goes on from CM076541.1 coordinate 108,248,981, forward strand.
TTTGTCCCCCTTTGAAATGCTATATGGAATGCCATATAAGCATGGAATGCCTGTGTCACATCCTCAAATAGAGGATGTGCAATTACAACCGTATCTCATTTCTGTAAATAAAAATTTACAGGAGCTCAGGAGAAGAGGATTGATTCCTCAAAGCACGTCATTGGGATTTCCAATCCACAAAATTCAACCAGGCGACAAAGTATTAATCAAAGTGTGGAGGGAACTCCCCCTCAGCCCACACTGGGAAGGCCCGTTCCTCGTCCTTCTGACAACAGACACCGCTGTGCGAACGGCCGAGAAAGGTTGGACTCACTTTTCTCGGGCAAAGAAAGTTCCCGATTGCAACGCCACTGAGTGGAAAGTCACCACCCCGCCAGGAGAATTGAAAATCAAGCTCCGGAGACAACACAAATGAACAGTGACGAAAGGATAAGTTGTAATATCCGTGATTGTTACTGTTTTCCGTTTGTGCATTTTAAGTGTGCTTATTGTGAGCAGATTTGGGTGACTCACTGTTTAAGGGGGTATAGACCGAGGGGCTTGTGCACTAAGTGCTACGAGAAAGAGTTAGACCAGACCAATCGATTCCTAATACTTGCAACCCGGGCGGGCCTTTTGGAACTTGACTCTCCGGAGTGGTTCCTGTTTTATCGGAAAGGATTAGGGGGTCAGCTTGATTGCAAAGCGGAACCCTTGGAAATCGAGTGTCGTAGAACCGTAAAAGTACCGTGCAGATTCGACCCGGTCAAAGCATCTCGGTGGGCAACCTTTAAGCGAAGGTTCGCCATCAGGACTTCAAGGGCCCCTGAAGACAGTCCTTGCTGCCGAGAAGATGGTTACCCCCGCCGTATACTTGTGTACGGGCGAAGGGAATGGCAGAGGGATGCAATTGTGGGGAATCCTGATGTTCCTGAGCCTAGCCATGTGCTCGATCAAGGGAATGGAGCCCGAAGCGCCCCCAGAGGAGGGTCCCCTGGGGAAGTGTGAGCAGTGTCAGACTGCCGCAGAAATCAAGCGTTTGACCGAGTGTCCTCCAGAATTGCACACGGGAGTATGTTGGTTAAACGATACTCGGTTCAAATTGTGTAAATTAAAAGAAAAAATCTGGTGCTCAAGCTCAGGGGCAAGTATTAAGGAAAGACCCATTCGGACCTCGGAAGAATTAGGGGTTGCAATGACCCACTTCCGAAATAAAAGAGAAATAAGGGGAATTCCCCCAATCTCGGTCTGTGGACAGTGTAATAAAACTGTCTGGATTGGGGGAAGAAAACAATCAACATTTTTGGCTTACCACCGAGTCAACCCTGTATGCTACAATAAAGCAAACTTAAAACCGTGTATGATGGGGGGGAAAATGTATTGGGAAGGGAAAAATTTGAAACACGAAACGAAACTGACATTCAATAATGAACCAATAATTTTGGATCTATTGAAATCAGATGACGAAAACGCGTGTCTTCAATTTGACCCAGTGTTCTGTTTTTCTAAGGATGAGGAAGGGCTAGACCCGGAGAATAAAATAAAACAGATAACCATAGAAATGAAACGGCAGGAAATGGAAAATAAAAAGAAAAGATTGGAGCAAGAGAGGTTAAACTCTCTCAGTGAACAATACGAACTATTGGAAAAACAATACAACAGTTGGAAATTACCTAGCCCAAATCAAAATCTATTTATAGATTTAATGCAAGAGATAGCCACTGAATTGGGTTTATCCAACTGCTGGATATGCGGTGGCTTGAAGTCAGCTGAAAGATGGCCATGGAAGGGAGAGGGATTGACCCCAGAACAATTACTAAAGTGGACAGGATTAAAATTTTCAAAAACAACCCAGAGACCAGAGGGATGGGTGATTGACAAGAGAATAATTGGGACTTTTTGTATCAGCCGGGAGGGAAAGGAGTTTACAGATCTAGTAGGGTACACTCCGTGTGTAAATACCCTCACGGTAAACTCAGATAAGAAGACAAAAATCTGGCAACCGGAACCACCCGAGGGATATTGGATTTCCTATCGGGAAAATAACTGCGAGTGGATAGAAACTATTGGGCTTTGTTGGAACAAAAAACCGGGGGCCAATCCCTTCCATGCATTTATAGGCCTGAGGGACTATTGGGAGGATCCGGCAAGAATTAATAAAGGTTGGGAAGCACCCGATGGAATTTATTGGGTATGCGGAAAGAAAGCGTACAGTGAATTACCACGGAAATGGAAAGGGTCATGCACACTCGGATTAATTCGGCCATTTTTCTTTACATTACCTAAAGATGAAAGCAGGTCTTTAGGTGCTCCCCTCTTTGAAACTCTAGCTCGACAAAAGAGGGATCTAAAAAAGGTACTACCAATGGCAGGAGGGAGCCAAAAGTGGAAAGAGGAGGAATGGCTTGCCGAAAGGATCATACAATATTATGGTCCAGCCACTTGGGCAAATGATGGCAGTTGGGGTTATAGGACCCCCATTTACCTCCTTAATCGGCTCATCAGACTGCAGGCGGTAGTGGAAGTAGTCTCAAACCACACTTCAGAAGCCCTGGAACTCCTAGCAAAGCAGCATTCCCAAATGAGAGCTTTTGTTTACCAAAACAGATTAGCTCTCGACTACTTGCTAGCCGAGGAGGGAGGAGTGTGCGGAAGATATAATGAATCCGAGTGTTGCATGGAGATAGATGATTATGGGGAAACTATAAAGGGACTAGCTGCAGAAATAAAAAAGGTGGCACATGTGCCAGTCCAGAAATGGAATTCCATCCTACAAGCCTCCTGGTGGGACCAAATTTTTGGGCAGGGGGCTTGGTGGAAAAAGCTAGTATTCTTTATAGGTTGTTCAATTGCCGGGATCATCTTTCTACCCTGTTTGATTCCTTGCCTGATTAGATTAATACACTCCGTGGTACAAGGAATGCAAATTGCCACCCTCCCAATAGATCCAGAAAAGGCACAAGATAAAACAGCCCTTCTCTCTAAATTAATGATATTAGAGGAAGAGAAAGAAAGTGACAAGGCATTAAAAGCCTTAGAGGAATTTGAAAGCAAAATGTTGTCAACAGAAATTAATGATTGGGTGACAGAGAAAGAAGAAGGTGAAAAAGGATAAGAAGAGATACTCTTCTTCCAAAGAAAGATTAGTTTTAAAATAACGAATTTTTAAATGTGATAAATTATTAGGTGGGGGACTGTAATAAATTATTGTTTGTATTAAAAATTCGAAGGTTATAACTAAGACAAATGTGTTTGCAATGACATAAAAATATGAAACGTAAAAAGCCTCTCCTCGGGGCGGAACGGGATTCTCTCCGGAAAACCACTGATTGCCACCAACACCCAGATAACGAACTCAGGCAGGCCCATCAACTCGGACAAACAGACAGGACACGGATCATCAAGACGACAATGGAGCTGGCTCGGGGAAATTGTCTGCCTCCGAACCCGAGCAACGCCCTGCAGATTCCTGTAGGGAACAAACTGAAAGAAAGATAAGCTCCGAAAAGATAGGCCTTGCCAGACCTGAACATCCCGGTGTTGAAAAGGCAATCAGGAAGGACAAAGGGGAAAAGCACGGCCGAGATATCCATCGGCACCAGCCCGGATTCCACCGCCCTGCCATGAAAACCTAAAGTTGCAATACATACAGAATCTCCTTTACATATGAGGAGATTCTGTCCGGACACCAGTTAATGTCATTATTCCATGTCAGGAAATCCATTCACTGGACAATCAAGGACACTTGGTGAATGGAACCTGCTTGGAATTTTCGCCTAAGGACAGAAAATCCCTATAAAAACCAAGGCTTGGGAACCCTCGATCGTGGATTTGGGAAACCTATACCTCTGGTGTAGACCCTGTCCACCCAGCGCTGCGCTGATCTTTTTATTGTGGGTTTTTATCGCTGTTTCTCTTGTTGTTGTTTATTAATAAATTTCTCTTTTTTAATTCATATCACGAATTTGCCTTTACATTTATAACACTGGTGTAATAAATTTTTATTATTTGATGATAAAATTTAATATTATTACTAAAATAAAATATGATTGCTAAGGTTGTTTTAAAAAAGCTAACATTGCAGAAACGCCTAACCACAATGACCACATACCCGTCTGTGAAGGCAAGTAGCTGAAGCTGCAGAGCTAAAGCTGCAGGATGGTATCCAGCTGTACAAAGGGGAAGTAGAACATCTCCTTATTCAGGAGAATTGCCTACCCACGACCACCAGGAGTCAGAAGACGACCCCCTAGCAACAGGAGGCGCAGGCGCTGATGCGATCCAGGAAGACACAGATGCAGGGACTGTATAAAAAAGGGGAACCTCCTCAGCCAAGGCGCGTGCCGTGTGCAGGACACTTAAGACGAAGTGTCCACCGGCTCGCCCCCAGCTGGGTTTTTGCTTGCTTTACTGCTTGCTGAATTAATAAAAATTTGCTTTCATTAATTATTATATAAATTGTCCCTTCTATTTTGTCATGAAAATTTATAAGACTGGAATAAAAATTTGGAAAAGGGAAAACCAGCAAGGGCCACCAGGAGACTAGAAAATGCCAATAGCACCTCCTGATTGGAATCAAAATGATGAGGCAGGACGAAGACATATGAATTATTATTGTAATCTGATAATCAAAGGAATAAAAGAGGCAGCACCTCGAGGGAAAAATGAAAAAAAGGCTTTTGAAGGACAGCAAGGAAAGAAGAAACCCGAACTGAATGGTTAGAAAGACTTTGGAGGAATATGGAAGAATATTCTGGAATAGACCCTGAGACAATAGTAGGGCAAGCCCTATTGAGAGTGAATTTTGTTACTCATGCCTGGCCAGATATTAGAAAAAAACTGGAAAAAAATGGAAGACTGGCATGACAAATCTTTAAATTATTTATTAAAGTAGGCTCAAAAAGTTTATGGCAGACAAAATGAAGAAAAAGCTAAAGTGGAAACAAAAATCATGATAACCACTATGCGAGAAAGTAGTTTCCAGAAAAATCTGAAGCCTCCAAATACCACTCCTAAATATCCAGGTTTTAGGAACAGGGAAAAGGAAAGAAACAGAACCGCAGTACAAACAAAATCCCAAGAGCATTTTAAGAACACCTCTTATTACTGTGGGATGGAAGGGCACTATAAGAGAGAATGTCCTCACCTCACCAGAAAATTTTCCAAGAGATAGGTCCAGAAGAGGAATAGGGAAGTCATAGACCCTATTTTCTAGGGGACAAATACCATCTGGAGCCTGTGATAACCTTAAAAGTAGGTCCCCAGGAGGAAGAATTAGAGTTTGTAGTTGACACAGAGGCAAAAAGAACCTGTCCATTAAGTATTTCAACAGGTTGTAGTGTAAGTAAAGAAACTGCAAAACTAACAGGGGCAAAAGGAGAATTATAGAGAGTTTTTCAGCAGATGGGGGGCACGATATATTAGTAAAAGCCTGTCTGCACAAACCAGCCTCTGGAATAAGTCATAATATTAAGGGCTAAAATCCTTGAAATTTGCCTGCAGAAGAGAGAGTAAAGCAAAACAATATTCTTGTGTACAAAGATAAGAATGTAAACTTGTGTGTACTAGCCAATAGTAGCTTGCTCTACCCGCGGACCTTGTAGAACCCTATAAAAGGTGTGTTAATAATAGAAATAAACGGCGTTCACAATTAGTTCTGTGAAGACTGGTGAATAGCTGGCGGTCTTTCAAGATCTGGCGCCCAAACAGGGACCTCCTGCGGGCAGAGGGGCTTTGGAGTCAGTGGAGCGGATCTGGGCGTGGGAACCTGTGGGCCTGGATCGGCACCGGATAGGCAGCCTGAGCACGGTGCGACGCGGTGTGGTAGTACGTGGAAATTCAGGTTGCTGGGGGAGACCGAGAGGCGGGAGCATAGTAGAAGGGTCGCAACCTTCCCTCCCACGGTTTGCCGCTAGGCTGGAAGCGGAATTTGTGGCAGCGAAAACACTGCTTCTTATCACCCTCGTTAAACGAGGCGAAGCAGCCAGAGAAAAGGACCTGGATAAGCTCATTATATGGGTGAAAAATCATGGGCATTTTGGAGTGCCCTCACTGCTTTTTGCGGTGGAAGAATGGATGGATGTCGGGAATCTGATGTGGGACACGGCAATCAAGGGAAAGAGTAAAGACGTAGTAGTCCTCGGTTCAGTATGGAAAATTGTGTTAAATGCCTTAAGGGATATGAAGGCAGAATCCTCAGTAGCAGCAGCTGCCATAGACACCATGGCGCCGTCTGAGACGGACGCACCACAGCCACCTCCTGCCGAGTCCACTAGCCGTTTGAGTGCATTTTTCGGGGTTGGGCATGTCCAGCCAGTGAAGGGGCTCACAGGGAAGCAGTGTAGCACCGTGTCGGAACTTTTAAAATCCCAGGGGTGCTCCAACGCGGCTCCGGCCGCGCCGGCGGAGCCCTCTTCGGCTCCAGCTGCGCCGGCAGAGCCTAAGCCAGAAGTTACCCTCCCGAATGCGGATGTAGAAATGACGGCTTCCCCGGAAGGAGTGGGCGCCAGCTCCAGCCAGGCAGAGCCTGATACGTCAGCAGAAACGAGAGCTACAAAGTGCAAACCAAAGATCTACCCTTTGATGCCATCTACCCTTCACTGGGGAAGACCGCAGGACATCCCTTTCCCCTCCGATGATGATATCTCTATGCACTCCGATGATGGACGGCTTGCAGCAGGAGAAGAGCCAATTGATGATAATGGTACATCAAAGAAAGAGCTACTGGGATGGCAACATCAAATAGAGCAGCTCGTGCAACAGCTTAAGCTCGGATTGAACAAACCCTATGTGCGAATAAAGCACAGCCTCAACAAGAGAAAGCAGCTCTGCAGCAAACACCGAGACAACGATCAGAGTCAGTTCAACAACTACAGGATATGCTGCGTCCTGAACCATCTGCTCCATCTTTGGAAACACTGTCAACACCAAAACCTTGTTCTAGCTCTATCACCTTGGAGGAAGAGAACAGAAAACACAGAGCACAGCAGAGGTGGTCCGGCATCATTCGAGATGCAATTCTTGAGGAAGAATGGCAAGCAGCAGGGGCAGTCGCTTGTCCCATTTTATATGATCAGCAAAATCCACGTTATGAACAACATGACTGGAAGATCTTGCAGCAAGCCAAAAAGACAGTTACTGAGAATGGCATTAAATCCAAAGCTGCAAACACTGCATTGGATTGGCTGTTCACCTCTGATGTTAACAGTCCCATAGACAGCCAAAATCTCACACATCTGCTTTTAACTCCATCACAGCTTATGGTGTGGGAGAAGGAATGGAAAAGGCTAGCAGTTCTAGAAGCCAATCGATCTCGAGATCAAAATGATGTATTATATGGACTTAATCCTGACATGCTCACTGGTTCAGGAATCTACAGTCATATGGCTGTACAGTTAAACTACCCTCTTGCAATGCATCATTTGTCTGCACAGCTTGCTCGTCAAGCCTTCAATGCTGTGCCTGATTCCAAACCTCATCCTTCCTTCACAACAGTACGGCAGGGCCTCATGGAACCGTAACCTCATTTCACAGATCGTCTGTCAGCAGCCCTAAAAGCTCAGAATGACATGACTGAAGAGGCAAAACGGAACATGTTTAAACTGTTAGCTTTTGAGAATGCCAATTCGAAGATGAAGCCTATCCTTGCCACACTCCCAAAGCAAGCAGATGTGGGAGACATGCTAGATATTGCCTTGCGAGTAAATCAGACGCAACAAGGACAACTAGTAGCCAATGCTGTTGCAGAAGCCATCAAGCCAACCACAAGTCTGCTTGCTGCTGCTGTCAGTAAACTGGGAAGCGGATGCAAACCTTCCACCACACCTTCAAGCATCTGTTTTCGATGTGGCAACAGAGGGCACTTTCGAAAATCCTGTCCAGGTACTGTGTGGTGTGATCACTGTCAGACAGGCAGACATGCTACTTCTGTATGTCTGTCGTTCTAATTGGGAACAGCGGGAAGAACGACACGACTCTCAGGGGAGTCAGAACAGGAGAGAATTTCTAGTTTATTGCTACAGCCATGTTATATAGACTAGTTCGTGGAAAGTACAGAAAAGAAACTCTTATTGGTTAGTAGAATACTACATTACCATCATTGGTCAGTGGGGTTCACCACCCCCCCTGACCTTCTCCTGCAAGGAAAACACGGGAACAGACAAACAGCACCTGTAGGCTGTTTTCTGTCTTTGAGGATTGTTTGGAATCCTCCCATGAATTTCCCAGGCTAGCTTCTCAGGCAGGCCTGGCAGGCCATGGGGCCTGCAGCCTGCTCCAAAGCTAGCCTCCACAATTCACCCTTTTGGTTTAGGAAAAAAATAAAAAATGTACAGTGTTTGTAACATCCTGCTGGGCCCTGCAGGAGGGAGAACAAACACGGCACAAGTGGTTTCTTTTACTAGATATTGGAATGGATATTAATTTGGAATTTTGGTTTATGATGGTGTTTAAAGATTGTTTTCCTTGCAAGGATTTGACGGTTGAGTCAAATATCCTTAACTCAGTGAACTAATACAAAACATTGTTAGTCTGTTCAAACTGACGGTCTAACTTGTCAATATAGTAGTTTAAAAGAACACTAAAGTGGTACAAAGTGAGCAAATTTGGGTCTCGCAGGGATTGCAGGACTTTGGTGAGGTTCACCCCCTGCAAGGCGGGGGGGAACGCGTGCTGGCCGGGGCACTGCTCGAGCCCCGGCACCGTCTCGCGGGGCGGCTCGGGTTCGCAGGAGAAGAACCTGGCAGCACAAGGCTGGCAGAACTCGGCCCGGCGCCCGTAGCACGGTCCGCGCGCGCGCGGGCCGCACTGACGGGCGCGAGGGGGAGCGAAGTTCGCTCCCCGTCCTCCCCGCCGCTTCCCCGCTGGAGCGCGGGCGAGCGCGGGGCAGCGGGGGTGTTGTGCAGGCCCCGCGGCTCCGCGCCGCCCCTCGCGGCTCGCTCCGCGCGGGGCGCACACGCGCGGGGGGAGCAGGGGCGTCCGCGCGGGCTCCGCGGTTTCGCGCTGCTTCCCGCGGCACAGAAGAAAGGACCTCACAGGGCGCGCGCGCGCGAGCGAAACGGGGGCCTGGGCTCCCCCCCCTCCCCCGCCGCTTCTTGGCCGGCACCTTGGATGGGTGCGGGGGGGGAATGCTCGCCACGGCCCCGGCCCCGGCTCCAGATCCGGGCTTCGGCTCGGCTTTTACGGGGTTTTCGCAGCCGGCCGGAGCCAGAGGGCCTGGATGGCCGCCCGGCCCGTGGCCGGTGGCGGCGGGCGGCGTCCTGAGTTAGCTTTTTCTTCCTTCTTTTCCACCTTTTCTCTCGTTTTTTTCTCGCCGCTGCTGCTGCCGCTGTGGGGATTTTACCGGTGGCTGCGGCTCTTCTGTGTGCTCGGGCGTCTGCCCTGGCTCTGCGGCGGCGGCGCCGGCGCCCCCCCGCCCCCTGGGCGCGGGGGGGGCTGAAGAGAGGGTTTTTCGCGGCCGCACTGGCAGGTACTCGGGGCACCGGTGGAGGCTCCACGGCGGCCGCTGGCAGCAGTGCTCGCAGCGCTGGTCCTGGAGGGGCCGGCGGAGGCTCCGCGGAGGGCGCAGGCAAAGGCGGCTCTCGCTGCGCTGGCGATGGCGGCGCCTGCGGGTGCGGTAAAGGCAGAGCCGAGCGATTTCTGCTCTTCTGTTGTTTTTCTGCTGGTAAAACCTGCGCGCCGAGCTCTGCGGATGGCGGGCGCTCAAATTTTTCTGGAGAGGGAGATCTTTGGTCCACGGATTGCTCCTGCCCGCTGCTAAAGTTCTCTAAGGGTCCGGGCAGAGCTGAGGGACTGCTACACAGCTCGGTTTCACTGCTTTTAGGCTGGCACTGTTTCAGTGCCTTAAAAATCACTCCCCAAGTTGCTGCTAAGCTGCACGCACTGGTATCTCCCGCAGCCAGCTTAGTCCACAGGTGGTCCCCCACTGACCACCAAATCTCAAGGTTAAACACATCATTCACAGTCATAGCAAACTCCTGCGCTTTCACCCAGTGGAACAAAGCGCGTATATCTTCTTCAGGAATACAGAGTCTCATGCTCAGCAAGGCATCTTGCCATGCAAGGCTGACAAGTTGCTCATCAGCTAAATCACAGTTCTCCATTATGAAAATTTTTTATCTTGGCGGCTCCGCGAATGCAATTATGCAAACGCTATCGGCTTGGACCCGGGATTTCAAGCTCTGCTTCACCAAGATAGGCCGTTCCAAGCCCGCTCTCTGGCAGGCTCCACTATCCCGTTGGTTAAAATACCAGTTCCCTCTAGGAGAACCCGGGAGAATTCCACTTACCCCTCTAGGGGGAAGGGCTGGCTTTGTCCTCGCTCGCTGCTTACCCTCAGGGGATTAGCAGATGTCTTCACGTAGGTTGCTTTCTGACCTCGGGGGTCGGCTGCACATTACGTCGGGTTACCAGACCTCGGAGGGTCGGTTCATCATCACGCGGGGTCACCAGATGTCGTTCTAATTGGGAACGGCGGAAAGAACGACACGACTCTCAGGGGAGTCAGAACAGGAGAGAATTTCTAGTTTATTGCTACAGCCATGTTATATAGACTAGTTCGTGGAAAGTACAGAAAAGAAACTCTTATTGGTTAGTAAAGTACTACATTACCATCATTGGTCAGTGGGGTTCACCACCCCCCTGACCTTCTCCTGCAAGGAAAACACAGGAACAGACAAACAGCACCTGTAGGCTGTTTTCTGTCTTTGAGGATTGTTTGGAATCCTCCCATGAATTTCCCAGGCTAGCTTCTCAGGCAGGCCTGGCAGGCCATGGGGCCTGCAGCCTGCTCCAAAGCTAGCCTCCACATATGTCGCCTCGCAAAAAACATGATCAAGAGCTCGAGGAGCCGCCGCACAGGGACACAAGTTGCCGGCCCAACTCTATTCAGCAGCTCAACTCACCAGCAACCCGGGGAAGCCTGGGAATCGATTTGGCAGCATCAGTAGATGTCACACTCATCGACAGCACCATCTGTAAGATCCCAACTGGAGTTACAGGACCTGTTTATTCTGTTACCAGTGCACTTGGTGCTTTGTTGATTGGGAGATCATCTGCTGGAATTGCAGGACTTATTGTTCTCCCAGGAGTCATTGATGCTGATTACACTGGTGAAATCCAAGTGTGTGCCTACACTCTAGCTCCTCCACTTACGATCAAAAAGGGAACAAGAATTGCTCAATTGGTGTTATTTCAAAAGGTGGCAACTGAGAAAGACATTTTTCGAAGTGCTCCTGGAGGCGGAAACAAAGGATTTGGGTTAACAGGAGACACAGTGGTGAATCTCGTTCAACAAATGAGTGATCAGCCAGTAACTGAAATCACCCTGTGCCACGGATCAAAGCAGCAGAGTAAAGATGATGCTAGACACAGGAGCTGATATTACCATCGTCAGCCGAGTTTGGTGACCAAGAGAAGGGCCTCTCCACAGAGCCTTAAGCTCGGTACGAGGTGTAGGAGGATACTCCACGCCGCTGAGAAGTGTACACCCGATCCAGTTTCGATTTCCTGAAGGACAAACTACCACCTTATGTCCATACGTCATGCCTTTGCCTGGAAGCCTTTGGAGGGCTCGTTGGTCGAGATGTTCTCAGCCAGCTCGGGGCAACACTATCTCTTCCCAATCAATCGCTTTTTCAGTAGTCGCCACTGCTGACAGGCCGCCAACCCGAAGGATTCAGTGGAAATCTAATGAGCCTGTGTGGGTTGAGCAGTGGCCTCTATCCCAGGAGCGGCTAGCAATTGCGCATTAACTTGTCAAAGAACAGCTACAAGCAAAGCATATCCAACCATCGCTCAGCCCATGGAATACTCCAATTTTTGTCATCCCAAAGAAGTCTGGAAAATGGCGATTGCTGCATGATCTACGCAAGGTAAATGACCAAATGTGGGCAATGGGAGCATTACAACCAGGGATGCCCTCTCCCACAATGCTGCCACAAGAATGGCATCTTCTAGTCATAGATTTGAAAGACTGTTTCTTCACAATACCCCTGCAGAAAGAAGACACAGTGAGATTTGCCTTCACTTTGCCGTCAATCAACAAAGAAAGTCTGTCTCAGAGATTTGAGTGGGTGGTCCTTCCACAAGGGATGAAAAATTCTCCAACAATGTGCCAATTGTTCGTGCACTGGGCTCTGACACCTGTGCGGGCCAAGCTCTCCCAGACAATTATTTATCACTACATGGATGACATCTTGTTTTGTCAACGTGATCCATTCCAAGATGAAGATCTCACATTTATCACCGCCCAGCTCGCAGCAAAAGGCTTGGTGGTTGCCCCAGAAAAAATTCAAAAACAAGCCCCATGGAAGTACCTAGGGTGGATTTTGACATCTTCATCAGTCCACCCACAAAAATTGGAATTAACCACTGAGATCCGCACCCTTAATGATGCACAAAGGCTTGTTGGAGATCTGCAATGGGTACGACCCATTGCCGGTATCCGAAATGATGAGATAGCACCCTTAATGAGCCTTTTGAAAGGTACAGACCCACAAGCTCCGATTACCCTTTCTGCAGATCAAAAGAGCTGTCTAATTTATCAAGGGAGGAAACTGCTTTCAACACTAGCAGACAGAAGATTGCCAGATGTGCCTTTAGGACTTCTGATTTGTAACCACTCTGTTGCACCATGTGCTATCATATTTCAGTGGCCTGCTTGGCAAAAAGAGAAAGGGGGAGAAGGCCCATCTAAGAGCCGTCGAGGTGCCAAGCAGCCTGCCAAGAAGCTAATGTTAGTGCAATTAGCGAAGAAATGTGCAGAGCCTTTAGAGATCCTTGAGTGGATTTTTACACCATATACGCCACCAATGAGTATCTGGCAGAGGACAGAAGCAATTGCTTATCTCATCAAAAAGGCGAGAACACGAATTGTGGAAATTAGTGGTGCTGAGCCAGAACATATCAGTCTGCCAATAACGATAGAAAATTTTGAGTGGATGCTGAGACACTCAGAACCAATTCAATTAGCACTGCTCAGCTATCCAGGAACTGTACACAACAGGCAACCTAGAGATCCACGCCTGCAGATCATCTTAAAGCAGCGGTGGTTGCAACAGCCCAAAGTCGTGAAGCAGCCAGTAAAAGGCCTTACAGTATATACTGACGCAGGAAGTAGGCTGAAAAAAGCAGCCTGTACCTGGCAAGAAGACTCGAGTTGGAGAAGTAAAACTATAGATGGAGATGCACATGACTCACTGCAGACATTAGAACTTACAGCCGTCGCATGGGCACTGTCTCATTGGCGAGACAGAGAGCTGAACATTGTATCAGATTCATTGTACGTGGTAGGAGTGGTACAACGTATTGAAGACGCTCTCATCAAGCCACCAGATAATAAGTGATTGTGTCAACTATTTTTTCAAATCAAAAGAGCTATAGAGGACAGAAATGAGCCCTGTTGCATCATTCACATTCTCAGTCATCAAACAGAATTAGGTCTCGGAGAAGGCAATGCAAAAGCTGACACGCTTGTCAGTCCTGTTGTAGCAGCACCAAGAGACTTTCTCAGCTGCAAGAGAGAGTCATGCTCTCTTTCATCAAGCCGCAAAAGCCTTACAATTTAATATCAGCTTAACAGATGCACAAGGCATTGTAAAATCCTGTCCACAATGCAGTCAATATGGAACCACTCTAGGCTTAGGTGTTAACCCTAGGGGTCTTCAAGCCTGTGAGACTTGGCAAATGGATATAACACATGTGCCTGAATTTGGTCGCCTCAAATACGTACATGTTACAATACATACCTTTTCAAAAATGGTTTGGGCCACTGCAGAAGTAGAAGAAAAAAGCATACATGTAATTCGACATTTGGTAGCATGCTTTGCTGTGATGGGAGTTCCGAAAGAAATAAAAACAGACAATGGGCCTGCATATGTAGGAACACGAGTTTCTCGGTTCTTACAAAAATGGGGAGTCAAACATGTAACTGGAATTCCCCATGTGTCAACTGGACAGGCCATTGTAGAGAGAGCCCATAGGACCCTAAAAGAGTATTTGAATAAGCAAAAAACACCAGAACAATTAGACCCTACCATTCGATTGCAGCAAGTGTTATTCACTCTAAATTTCCTCAGTTTAGTTGGAGATTTAGAGCAACCCCCGGTGGTAATTCACAATAGTCAAGTAAAGATGCAAGCTACCCCAGAGGTTAAGTTATACTACAAGAACCCAAAAACGGGTATCTGGGAGAGACCGAGTCCATTGCTATTTAACGGGCGTGGTTACAGTTGTGTTTCCACAGATGCTGGACCGCTGTGAGTGCCTAGCCGATGGACCAAACCAGACACGAAGGATCTGAGGAACAATCAGAACGTTGATGCCCTCAGTCAGTCTCTGATCGGCTGCCAGCTGACACCACGAGAACAACAAATGTTTCAGGACTGAATTGTGTTAAGTCATAGTCTGTTTGTGAGAAATTCCTGTGAAGATCTGAGAAGAGTGCAGAGACTCTATCTAATTGTGCACGAAACAAATTGTAGCTGTGTGTTTACCCTTTTTGCAAATTACTTTCACGCTTAAACTACATATATACCAGAGCACATGTGTTAAAAGTAGATAGATAAGAGTTAAGGAGTTTAGTGTGTGTAGCGATTATTATATTAGCATAAGGTATAAGTATTCCCCCTTCAAGAGCTAGCGTAAGCATCTTTGAAAGTTCATTTAACGTTGAAGTTTTAGCCGTGAGTTTGCAAACATGATGTCATTTGCATGGGACAAACTGCTTATGGTAATTGTGCTGTGTGTAACCCCAACCAGCTGTCTGCTGACTAATATCCAAAAGGGACAGAACATATGGGTCACCTTAGCACACCTGACCGGTCAAAAATCAATGTGTTTGAGCCTAGCCACACCTGGAGATCCTTTTCGCACCTGTCTCGTAGGAGTCCCTGAATGGGATCCTCCAGCATTTAAAGGTTTAGTTAGCAACGAGACTCGACTGAATTGATCGGCAATGCTGCAAGAGTGCAATTGCACCATTGGCTTCACATCTAGACAGCTTGAAGCCTGCTGGCAAGCGAAAATTATTGAGGTTCTTAATGTTACCATGGAGCCCCCAGAAGAGTTAGATCTGCTAGGTTCCACCAATACCTCAGGTGGATGGATGATGTTTGAGCCCCCGACAAAAAGTCATCCTGACAAAGCAACACAGCTCTGGGCTACAGTCAACCCCATAGTTGATCTCGTTACTGCCACTGAGAGTATAGCTTTTTACTCGCAATGCAATCTCACAGGACGATTACCAAAGCGATTACCTAGTTCCATCTTCCTAATCTGTGGGGATAGGGCATGGAATGGAATTCCTGCTAGTCCACATGGAGGACCATGTTATCTTTGGAAACTTACTTTGTTCCACCCAAGCTTACATCAATTGCTAAATGTGGCTAACAAAATGAAAACCAATAGATGGTCCAAGCGAAGCCTAAATGAGTTACAGTGTAATGATGTTAGAAACCCAGACTTTTGGAATCGCGGTATAATATGGGCAACCTCCTTCTTCATTCCAGGAGCAGCCGCCGCTAAAAGTCTAGCCACCCTAAAAAGGCTCGCTTGCTGGGCTAGGAAAGAATTAAACTTAACATCCACAATGTTAAGTGAACTTTCAGCCGATGTAAGCAGTGTATGTCATGCAGTATTACAAAATTGAGCTGCAATTGATTTTTTGCTCTTAGCGCAAGGACACGGTTGTGAGGAATTTGAAGGCATGTGCTGTTTGAATTTTACTGATCATTCAGTTTCCATCCATAAGCAACTACAACAGCTACAGGATGGGTTACGTGCCCTGAAGGAAGATAGTGACCCCATTGGGAGTTGGTTTGCCAGCTGGGGCATCACTGGATGGTTGAGGTCTCTTGTGCTGGAGGGGGGACGG
This sequence comes from Poecile montanus, assembly GCA_038429875.1. Taxonomy (NCBI): domain Eukaryota; kingdom Metazoa; phylum Chordata; class Aves; order Passeriformes; family Paridae; genus Poecile; species Poecile montanus. The sequence continues at coordinate 108,264,831 of CM076541.1, forward strand.
ATGCTATTTATAGGGTTAATGGTGATAATGCTTGTAAGTTGTATGTTATCTTGTGTTCGTAAAAGTGTAGTACAAGCCTCATCCAAAGCCTGGTTTGTGCAAAAAGAGAACGGGGGAATTATAGAGAGTTTTTTAGCAGATGGGGGGCACGATATATTAGTAAAAGCCTGTCTGCACAAACCAGCCTCTGGAATAAGTCGTAATATTAAGGGCTAAAATCCTTGAAACTTGCCTGCAGAAGAGAGAGTAAAGCAAAACAATATCCTTGTGTATAAGAGAAAGAATGTAAACCTGTGTTTGTTAGCCAATGATAACTTGCTTAGCCCGTGGACCCTGTAGAACCCTATAAAAGGTGTGTTAATAATAGAAATAAACGGCGTTCACGATTACTTCTGTGAAGACTGGTGAATAGCTGGCGGTCTTTCAAGAGAGAATGTTTTACAGTTCCAGTCATTAAAGATGTGGTAATTGAGGGAGAAACTAAAATTTGGATGGGGAATGTCTTATTGGTTCCTGGGGCAGGTAGCAACTTATTGGGTGGGACTTACAGGTAAAGCCGGGAATAGGGGTTATACCTGAAGAAGGGAAAATGACAGCTCAAGATTTAAAACTTGACTTAGAAGACGAAATCAACAAGGAAGTTTGGGCTGGGGAAGGAAATAGGGGAGGACTGGACATTGACCCCATAATGGTCACAATTGAGAGAGAAGGATGCCCCATACGTGTGTGTCAGTATCCCATATCCTTAGAAGGAAGACAAGGCTTAAAATCGGTGATAGAAGGACTAATAAAAGATGGGACATTGGAACCTTGTATGTCTCCTCATAATACCCCTATTCTCTCAGTAAAGAAGCCTGATGGGAATTACAGATTAGTACAAGATTTATGGGAAGTTAACAAAAGAACCCAGACCCGTTACTCAGTAGTTCCCAATCCTTATATTCTCCTAAGCAAAGTCCCACCCCAGCACCAGTGGTTCAGTGTGGTAGATCTTAAAGATGCTTTTTAGGCTTGTCCATTAGCTGAGGAAAGCCAAAATATCTTTGCCTTTGAATGGGAGGATCCAAATACTGTGAGTAATCAGCAATTGAGATGGACAAAATTACCACAGGGGTTTACTGAATCTCCAAACCTATTTGGACAAGCTTTAGAAACAGTATTACAAACTTTCCCCACTCCTCCTGGAATACAAATTATCCAGTATGTGGATGATCTTTTGTTATCAGGGGAAGCTGAAGTTAAGGAGGCTACTATAAAACCCTTGAATTTCCTTGGGGAAAAAGGACTAAAAGTATCAAAAGGGAAGCTACAATTTGTAGAATCAGAAGCAAAATATCTTGGACATTTAATAAGCAAGGGTAGCCGAAAGTAAAACCCTGAGAGGATTGCAGGACTTTTATCTCTTCACCCCTCCCTCTTCAAAAAGAGAGATTAGGAAGTTACTTGGATTGTTGGGATATTGCAGACTATGGATTGAGGGGTATACACAGGCAGTGAAATTTTTATATGGAAAATTGACAGAAGGTGAAGACATAAAGTGGACCAACGAAAATGATAATAAATTAGAAGAACTGAAGTTAAAACTGGCCTCAGTATCAGCTTTTAGATTGCCATCATTAGAAAAGCCCTTTCATCTGTACGTGAATGTGGAAAGTGGAGTAGCTCATGGAGTTCTAGTCCAGGAGTGGGGAGGAGTAAAGAAACCAGTAGCATATTTGTCAAAAATGCTGGACCCAGTGAGTCATGGCTGGCCGGTATGTATTCAAAATACAGCAGCTACCGCAATCCTAGTAGAAGAGAGCCATAAACTTACTTTTGGAAGTAAACTAATTATGTACACACCTCATGCAGTCCGAAATGTGTTAAACCAGAAAGCTGAGAAATGGTTATCAGACTCCAGAATGCTAAAATATGAAGCAATCCTGATAGACAGTGATGATTTGACACTAGAAGTAAGTAAAAGTTTAAACCTGGCTCAGTTTTTGTATGGAGAACCAAAAAGTGACTTAACTCATAATTGTTTAGAAATTATCCAATACCAAACTAAAGTTCGGGAAGATCTTGAAGAACAAGCTCTCTCAGAAGGGGAAATAATATATGTAGATGTCTCTTCCAGATGTTTACAAGGGAAAAGAATGTCAGGTTATGCTGTAGTTGATGGAAAAAACATTCATACTGCTGAAAAATTACCCTCAAACTGGTCAGCTCAAACTTGTGAATTATATGTTCTAAAAAGAGCATTGGAACATTTAGTACATAAAAAGGGAACCATTTATACTGATTCAAGGTATGCTTTTGGAGTAGTACATACCTTTGGAAAAAATTGGGAGGAAAGGGGATTACTGAATTCAAAGAGAAAAGGATTGATACATGAAGGACTCATTTTAGAGGTTTTAGAGGCATTAAAATTGCTTGAAGAGATAGCAGTAGTACATGTTAAGGGATACCAAAAGGGAATGACCTCAGAAATAAGAGAGAATAATTTGGCAGATCAAGAAGCTAAAGATGCAGCAGAAAACGAGATAAAAAGAGTTATGTTAATTTTAACTCCAGATATGGAAAAATTTGCAATTCCAAAATTCAATGAAGCAGAGGAAAAAGAGTTAAATAAGACAGGGGGAAAACAGGATGAATTTGGAAAATGGAGACTTCCTGATGTAAGACAGTTACTTAATAAGGCACTTACTAGGAAAATATTCGAAGATACGCATCAAAAAACACATTGGGGTACCCAAGCTTTGTGTGATCACTTTTTAAGGAATTATGGGTGTATTGGGATTTTTGGATTGGCAAAACAAGTAACTGAATGATGTATAACTTGCCAAAAAGTGAATAAAAAGGTAATGAGACAGATGACATTTGGAGGCCATGAGTTAGCCCTCCGACCATTTCAAAGTATCCAAGTGGACTTCACTGAACTTCCCCAAGTACAAAGATGGAAGTTTTTATTAGTAATAACAGATCATCTAACCTATTGGGTGGAAGCAATTCCTACTATCAAGGCCACTGCCAATGCAGTATGTAAAACCCTTTTAGAACAAATCATTCCCAGATATGGGATGGTTAATAAGATAGACTCAGACAGAGGAACGCATTTCACATCAAAAGTCTTGCAGCAAATAACTCAAGCCTTGGGAATAAAGTTGGAATTACATACCCCATGGCATCCACAGAGTTCAGGCCAGATAGAAAGGATGAATCAGACTTTAAAAAAAAGAACTTTAACAAAATTAATAATTGAAACCCAAATGGCATGAGTAAAATGCCTACCTTTGGCTTTATTGAGGGTTCGAACACAACCTCGATCAGATCTAGGAGTGTCACCCTATGAGATGATATTCGGGTTACCCTTTCTGACCACCCAACATGAAACTGCTACCTATGAAGTAAGGGAAATGAGTATCAAAGAATATGTGAAAACAATTGCAAAAACCCTTGAAAATTTGTGGTTAAAAGGGATAATTCCTCAAACCACACCTTTAGGCTTTAAAATTCATGATATCCATGCAGGGGAATGGGTATTGGTAAAAACATGGAAAGAACAATCCTTAACTCCACAATGGGAAGGTCCTTTTCAGGTACTGCTTACAACTGAAGCTGCAATCTGGACCAGGGAACGAGGGTGGATCCATGCCAGCAGAATCAAAGGACCTGTGAAGAAACCTGAGGAGTGGACTGTAACTTCTGAACCGGGTGATACCAAACTGACTCTTAAGCAGGGACTGGGCGGTAATGAACTGGGACAATCCACATGATCCAAGGAACGTACAAAGAATCACACCTACCTGGGAAGTAAGGCCAAGCTTATATCAGCGGTTTCAAGTGCTGCCTGGACAAGTTCTAAGACATCTCCGATACCCACCTTGGGGAGGAATACTCCAACCTCAAACAGGAGGATCCTGACTGTTTCGATTAAGAGATCCTCATGTTCTGGCTTTAGCCTGTGACTTAGGCAAGGAGGAGGGAGAATTACAACTCCCATCAGTGCCATACTATATACCCTGTCTGAATCATCCTAATACAGGACGTGCTAGCTGGGTTAAATGTGTTTAAATTGTAAGGAAAATTGGTATTGTAGCTCACACAATTGGCGCTCTCTTTGCATGAAATGTAGAGTGCCAAATCGATCCCCTCTCCAGACTGAATTAAGAACAACTGAAATAATAACTCTGCTTTGTGGATGGGAATTACTAGTGCCTGTTGAGTGGGAAATACCTGAGGAATGGTAGAAAGCTAAGGTTAAGAAGTGCCAAAAGTGATTTGCCTAGAAATTGACAAAAAGGAAGCAACAAGGAAATAGAGGGCAAGATCAGGTTGGCCACTGTACTCGCCACCAAGAAGATCCTATACACCTGCTATGGGTAGCAACCCCATAGGCATGGGAGGTGGGAGTATAAGTCATACCGGACATCTGTTACTCCTTTTTTGGTCATCCATTTTTTGTGTTTGCCCTTTCGGAATACCAGCAAAAACATGCCATAGATGCTACCGAAAACTGTATATGGAAAGACACCAAGGTTCCTTTTTTATCACTCATACCCATGTCAACAGTCACTGTTATAACCCATCCAAACTAAGTAATTGTATGCACAATGGGAAAAAATACTGGATTACAGAAAATTTAGGAGCAAGTGGTAATAGGCTGGGAAGTGAATGTCCAAAAGGGGAGAGGTGGATTTGTTTTACATATGTTATTGGAAGTAAAGCCCAAGATTTAGTAAAAGAACAACTGGTAAGCAAAAAGGCAAAACCAGCACAGCAATCTAACTCTCTGTCAGTTTCACTTCAAGATTTGTATACAAAACTTGAACAACAACTAGAAAAATAAAGAGATATCTCAAGACTAGGGAAAAAACAGTTTGTGGAGTTGGGAGAGAGAATAAGTAAGGAACTTAACATAACCAACTGTTTGGTATGTGGAGGGGCTTTGACATCAGAGGAATGGCCGTGGAAAGTCAGCAGCTTAAGTCCAATTGAACTCCTAAAGTGGAACCAGACAATTACAAGGGGGGAAAACCGTCCACAAGGGTGGATTTTAAGTTCAACAGTGATAGGGGAAGAATGCCTCTGGTGCACTGGGAAAAATTTTCTAAATGAAGTAGGAAATACTCCCTGTAAGAGATATAAAGTTAGCAATGGAACTTGTACATGGTGGATCCCAGAGGAACCAACTCTGTACTGAGCTCAGAGAAAAACAAAGGAAGGGAACTGCAAATATAATAATGAATTTCAACTTTTTTAATGTAAGAATAAAGGCAAGAATCCTTATTTTGGGATCCCAGAAGTCTCCAAATTTTGGGAGAACTTAAAACAACAACAACAAAAAAAAGACTACTGGAAAGCACCAGATGGCAGAGCATACCCAAAACTCCCCCCCCCCCCCCCCCCCCGCCCCGCCGATGGAAAGGGAGTTGTACTCTGGGAATTATACAGCCAGGATTTTTTCTTTTGCCAGGACCAAATGGAGATAAACTAGGAGTACCAGTATATGAGGACCTAAAAAGAAATAAAAGGGAAGAGGTTGGAGGATTTCAAAAATGGAGACATGAAGAATGGCCTCCTGAATGCATATTGGAAACCTATGGGCCAGCCACCTGGGCACAAGATGGGAGTTGGGGGTATCATAACCCCAATTTATATGCTAAATCACATCATAAGACTCCAGGCAGTTGTAGAAGTAATAACAAATAAGACATTTCGGGTAATAGAATTAATATCCAATCAGCAAAGCCAAACAAGAGCTGCAATATATCAGAATAGGTTGGCTTTAGACTATTTGTTAGCTGAAGGATGTGTTTGTGGGAAATTTAATAAATCAGATTGTTGTTTAAAAGTAGATGACAATGTGGATGCCGTTCTGGATATAGTCAGTGGTATTAGAAAAATAGCACATGTACCAGTTCAAAAATGGGACTCAATGCTAAAAACTAGCTGGTGGGATAACCTATTGGGAATAGAATGGTGGAAAAAGGTGCCGCGGCAATGGAAAGGTTGGAGCGCCGCGACTTCTCTAGGGAAATAGCCCTGAAAAGGGCTGGGCCGAAGCGTGTGTGTGCGGCTTCGGGCAGGCGAGTGATTCCAGCTCGGCTCAGCGGCAGCGAGCAGGCGACACGGGAAGAAGGGACAAGAAAGTTGGTCTAGCGTTCCGCTAAGCACAAACCTTTATTCAGGCAGAGCTTTGGTGAAGGGAGCCAGCAACAGCTAATCTCCTGAACAGGGAAAAACCCGGGATATTTATAGGGGAGGAGAGGGGTGGGGGGAGCCCGAGATACATGTATCGGGGTGGGACAGCAGGGGGTAACACCAATGGGGCACAACAGTTTAATATAACTAACTCAAAGATCCCTGGGAGCGATACATTGTCTCTCTCTGAGTGAAAGGTGTCTTGCTTCCAGGGGAGAGCCAGGATCGCGGAGCCAGTGGGTTCCCTGGCCCCCACAGTTAGGCTTCTTCCTTTTGTGTGCTACAGCTGGTTTGATATTTCTTCCTTGTTTAATCCCCTGTTTTATTCAGCTAATCACCAGAGTAGTCCAAGGCATGCAAGTGGTAACAATGCCTATAGATCCAAAATTGACTGCATCTAGAGCAGCACAAAAGATTATGGTATTAAAGAAACAAAACAACATAGACGACCCTTTTGAAGAAGCAAAATTAATTTGGGAAAAAAATGAGTGAATAATGAAGGCTAGAAAGCAAGAAACATTGCTCAAGCCAAATGATTCATAAAAAGAGGGAGGATATTGTTATAAGTGCATATAATATTATTGGCTTTTCACAAAAATTAAAATAAATGTTATAATATTAGAAAACTTTGCTGTATTAATATAGTTTCTTTTATTTTTGTTATTGATAAAACTTAGAAATAGGGGTGTAATACATATATATGTTAGGCTGTAGCATGGTATTAAAACAAAAACTACTTTTGTTCATATGACTGAAAAGTCAGTTAGAAACTCCCCCTACATTCTTAGATTATCTTATCCAAATGAGGACAGCAGTGACCAGTGCTCCAAGGGAGGAATTTATTTAACCTCTGTTATCAGGGACTGTGAGACTCAACGGAGCCAAGAAGATTGATCTATTGGGGAGGGGGTAAGTTGAAGCTAAACAAAAGAACATCTAAAACTTAAGAGGAATGTTTGAATCATGTATGAAAATTTATGAATACATAATAGGGTTCTGTTTTTAAGAGACAATCCTTTGTTAGTAAGGTGTGCTCTCTTGGCTGAATGCTGAGGCACCCGGCCATATTTGTACATTTTACTTTATTTCTATTTCCTAATTGTCTTTCTATTAAACTTTTTAAATTTTATATAAAAAATATGTGAACCTCATTTTTCACGAGACAAAGGAAAATATAATGATTTCATTATTTTTGTTTAAATCCCTTTGCTGTGAATTGCTAGATTTTGCTGTTATGTTTTTTTGCTACTATGTAATTGCTTTAATTATGAATTGTACCCACTCTTTAAGTATAAAGAGTCAGTGGGTTTGTGTGAACATGTAAAAACTTGTTACTGCTGTTACCTGCTTGCTAAGAGTGTAACCTGGCCACATGTTAGAGCTTTGCCCAGACCTGGTGGGGGCTTGCAGCCACTGCTGCTGGGGAGATAGTCAACATGTTCAGGCTTGCCCAGACTTGTACCCCAGCACAGAAGGCATGAGACAGCCCAACAAGAAACTGCCTATAAAAGAGCCAGTGACCAGGGTAAGGCGGACGTGTTGGTGGAGCAGAGACTCCCCACGTCCCTAGCGCTGCTTGCTCATCCCTTATCAACAAATTAATAAATTGCCTTATTGATTAACTAACCCAATTGTGATGATCTATTTATAACATGAACAAAAGCAGTCTTTATTTTAATACCATGCTACAGCCTAAAAAATACATATATGTATTGCACCACTATTTGTACGTTTCATACAGCAAAGTTTTCCAACATTATACATATAACATTCATTTTAATATTTGTGAAAAGTCAATAATATAATATGTATCTATAACAACTATAGGGTGAAACAGGGGAAAGAACTTAGAAACTGTAAGATCCCCTTCTGCTAAAACCAAATACAGTTTTTCCCTGACAGCATCCCAGAAAGAATTCAAACAAACAGAATCCTGTGTAGCATTTGGGAAATGCTTAAAAGCCTTAAGTGTTAACAAACCAGATAGCCTTTGCTAAATGTAGATCCCAATGTTTATAGGTCCCACCACTCATTGCTTTCAATGTGGTTTTTAATAGTTCATAGTACCGTTCAATTTTCCCAGATGCTGGTGCATGACAGGGAATATGATAAACCCACTTAATACTGTGCTCTCTGGCTTAGGTGACTGTTGCCGCTGAAGATGAATAGATCACATGGACACAGGTCGAGGTGTGGTGAAGAGAAGAGTTTATTTTTCCCCCCAGGATTTATAGGCTTCTGACCACGGCCAGGGATTGGATGGTCAGGATAACACTTTCCCACTGCACTGGCCATGAGAGATGCCCATCACAAGACGTGTAACAGAAAGAATGTACACATATCTATGTTTATAGTTACTGTCCTGGGAAAGTCTTTAGAAAACCATGTCAGCAAGTTCAGAAGCTGAGTTTTCAGGGCGACATCTCACCCTTTTTTGGTTCAATAAAAAGAAAAGAAAAAAAGAAAAATGAACAAAGAAACTAGCAACATTATAAACAATCAAAATAATAAATAATAGGAAAATACAATACTCCATACAATCAGAAGGCTGTAATTTCAGGGTGATATCTCACCCTTTCGTTATTACAAAAAAAACTTTTTTTTTTTTTTTTTAAAAAAAAAAACCAGAAAAACAACAAAACTCAAAACTCAAAAAAAATAAATGAAACAAATGTCCAACATCACCACCTGCTTGTGGATGGGTCTCAGTTTGGTCACAGAAACAAAATCCATGGCCAAACAGAAAGGTGCCTGGGAAAACGTATGAAATGCTATGACAGCAGCCTGTAATTCCATCAATTGGGCTGATCCAGCCTCATTACTCTCTAAAAAAAACCTAAAAAGAAACCAGCGACATCTATGGAAAGATTAATGTAATAAACTTGAGGAGCAAAGATTAATGTAATAAACTTGAGGAGCAGAAACTGCTCACAGAACCTCCTCCAGCACCTACTGTGCCTGTGGGGTCAGTGTCAGAGGTGACTTTAAAATCAGAGTCCCCCTTTAATAGACCAAACAAGGGAGACAGTTCTGTCGTGGTCAGTCCCATATAGGGACACAACCATGTGAAAGTCCATTAAGATATGGACATCATTCATGCAGTGTCTGCACTGAATGCAAAAAAATAATTGCACCTCCAAATGCGGGACTGTTTGTCCCAAAAATTATTTTGACCATCAAATAATTTCAAGGAGGTTGTAGAGATGAGCAGCAGGAAACTGCTTGCAAACTCCAGAGAGGACTAGAGCCCCATATCATCGGCAAATGCCGGCAAATTTGCACGCCTTATGGCAAATCTCCATTGATATCTCTGTGTGGGCTCAGCATTAATGATAGCTGGCACCAAAAAGACAAATTTTGGTCTGTCATCGGGATGCAAAGGAATTGTAAAAAACAATCCTTCAGATCCACAATGAGGACTGGCCAATCAGCAGGAAGCATGGTAGGTGAAGGCATGCTAGCCTGCAACATCCCCATGCTTTCCATCATAGCAGTAACTTTCTGGAGGTGTTGTAGCAACCTCCATTTCCCAGACTTCTTCTTGATACAGAAAACAGGAATGTCCCAGGGACTGGTTGAAACTCCAGATCACCGTGATCCAACTGATCCTGCATCAGGTCATGGAGCGTGACTATCATGAGAAAGGAAAACAGAATCTGCTGAACAAAGAGTCAGTCTCTAGTTCTTCCTCGTGTTGAATGTCTCAGCATCGGGTCCAAGGGTCCATCAGCAAACCAGACAATCGTGATGTCCATGCCAGTGTCTAGAACCCATGGAAGCTAGTCTCTGACAGCATGTCACCAAGGATGGACAGGGTGTAGACCCATTCAGGATGATCCCTGGCTGTCAGAACAGCAGTCCAGTGACCCAGGGAGGTCCAGGGAACCCGAAGCCACCATCTCCCCGCAGCTGGTTCTCAACTCTGCAAACATAAAACTCAAAAGGCACAAGGTGAGCAAATCCAGGTCCCGCAGGGATAAGAACAAGAGGGGTGAGTGTGGAACTCATGGCAGAAATGCACCCCAGGAAATCTGAATCAACGTCCCCTAGGTGAGCAATGATTCCTTGAGCAGTGGTATGCAACCACACCACAAGAAGAGCACTCACGCCCTCACCCACTGGACCAAAGCATTCGGAAGCACATGGAATGCCTGATATGCTCAGCTGCACAGTCATTTTACAAGAGGACAAGGTCCACAGGCCAGCTGAAGAAGCTCCAGCAGCCTGGGACCTCTGGCCCGTCAAAGCCACCAGCTTCTGTCCTGCCGCAGCACCACCGGAGCCAGTGGTAAACAGCGCAGGACCGTGCTCTGCCACAGCCACAGGAGGCGGCGGGGGAGGCCCGGCTCCAGCCGCAGGCTTGGGTGATGCCTGGGAACCCGAGGCGGGGGGGGCTGGAGGCAGTTCAGCACAGCCCGCCTCCAGCGCCGGGAAGGACCGAGGCACAAGTACAGGCACAGCCTGCGAAGCCGTGGCACTGTCCTGCTCCGCTGCCAGGGAGCAGGCATGGGAATCCGGCAGCATGGGACCGGCAGAACCCGGCCCGGCGTCGGCACCACTCGCAGAACCCGCCCCCACGCCCCACGAATCCGGCGCGGGGGGGGCAGCGCTCGGAATCGCCCCTAACAGCGTTTCTTCAGGGGCGGAAGGTCCAAGAAGCGGTGCTGGCCGCTCCTCTGCTGGAAAGGCGTGCGTGGCCACCGGCGCGGAGCCTGGCCCCTGCCCGTCCCCCACCGCGGGGTATGGCATGGCCCAGCCGCAGCAGGGACACGGGACAGACCCCGAGGCATCCCCCAGGGCCGGCGCCGCCCCCCGTTCAGGCACCCCCCCATCGGTCTGTGCCGGGAGAGCACGCGGAGGCGGCGACCCCGCCCCGGGCTTCCACCGCCGGGGCGCGGGCCGAGGCGGCGTTACACCCCCCGGGTCCGCGGCGCCCCTGGCGGCCCCCTCGCAGGGACCCAACCCCGCCCCGGGCCTACACCGCCGGGGCGCGGGCCGAGGCGGGGTCACGCCCACCGGTCCCACGGTGGCCCCGTTCAACCCGCCAGGGGCCCCGGCGATCCCGGGGGAGCCGACCTCGGGACCCGACCTCAGAAAGCCGCACCTTCGCCAGATCCCGAGCAGCCGGAGCAGCCGGGGCTCATAACCGACCAGCAGAGCCTCGATCAGGGAATTGCCTAAAGCCTCCCAAGCCGACTGCGAAAAAATCGCTTCAACCACAGGGAAAAACCCCTCAATTTTCCCATACTCACACAATCGCTGGAAGTCAGCATACGAAACATCAACTCCTCTCTGATCATGCACTGCACGCCATATTTCAAAAACCAGGCCCTCCGTAAGAGAAAGCCCAAAACCATCCATAGCCACAGGCTAGACAGTACCCTGTAACACACGTGCAAGACACGTCGGGGTTCACCAGATGTTGCCGCTGAAGATGAATAGATCACACGGACACAGGTCGAGGTGTGGTGAAGAGAAGAGAAGAGTTTATTTTTCCCCCCAGGATTTATAGGCTTCTGACCATGGCCAGGGATTGGATGGTCAGGATAACACTTTCCCACTGCACTGGCCATGAGAGATGCCCATCACAAGACGTGTAACAGAAAGAATGTACACATATCTATGTTTATAGTTACTGTCCTGGGAAAGTCTTTAGAAAACCATGTCAGCAAGCTCAGAAGCTGAGTTTTCAGGGCGACAGGTGACTATGAGGATGTTTTTGAAATGAGCCCCATTGTCCAACTGAATTCTTTCTGAGGTGCTGTGTCACCACAGGACTTACTTTTCAAGGCCCAGGATGGTGTTCTGGGCAGTGACGTTAGGCTCAGGGTATGTGTCCAGCCATCCAGTGGTTGTTTCTATCATTGTAAGCACATAGTGATTTCTTTGGTGGGTTTGTGGCAGTGTGATGTTATCAATCTTCCAGGCCTCCCCCTATTTATATTTTAACCATTGTACCCCATACTGTCGCAGCTGGGTCTGGGGGTCTGTCCGACCCCCAGCTCTGCCGGCAAGAAACCCAGATAGGCGTCCCAGGAAAGGAGCTGCCGTCCGGGGGGTTCCAGGCAGTTACCAGCCACAGGTGACCTTTAGGACTGTGGGCAGAGGCTTCAAGTGATCAGCTCTTTTAGAAGTGATTTCTGCTCTTGCAGTGATCAGCTCAGATCAGCCTAGCCAGCTCCATTCATGGGTTACCCCAGTTGCACATAGACAAGGGACGGGAAACCATGTGGCTTTCCACTGGAGTTTATTGAGAGACCGCCAGCTTATTCACCACTCTTCACAGAAGTAATTGTGAACGCCATTTATTTCTATCTTTAGCACACCTTTTATAGGGTTTTACAAGGTCTGTGGGCAAGGCAAGCTACTATTGGCTAACACACACAGTTTACATTTTTTTCTCCTACACACAAGGATATTGTTTTGCTTTACTCTCTCTTCTGCATGCAAGTTTCAAGGATTTTAGCCCTTAATATCATGACTTATTTCAAAGGCTGGTTTGTGCAGACAGGCCTTTACTAATATATAAAATATATCAACAGGAGTTCTTTAATGCAGGCTTCAGCAAAGGGGGCCAGTGATGATCTACCACTTATCTGGCAAAAGCTGAGGTTTTTATAGGGAAGGAGAGAATTGGAAAAGGGGCCAATGGTCTGACACCGGGGTAAGATTACCAATAGTTAACAGGAAGATAACATGGGGTCCTGAAGCAGGAAGGGATCCACAGCTTAGTCACGATGACTAGGCAGTTTTGTCTTATCTTAGGGGGCATATCTCCAGGGAGGGGGCCTGTCAGAGGACTGGGCTTCCTCCACACCATACCACAGAGGCTTTACCAGCTTGGCCTGCTTGATTGCATTGCATGTTTCATAATTATGGATAAACTGGGAGATAGTGTCCATGTTTAAGTCTGATGCCTTAAATTTTAGCTTTCATATTTTTCAGATTCTGTGCTGCCTAGGTATGTAGTTTTGAGCTTCATATTAAGTGTTAGTGAGCTCTCTTCACAGAGTAGGTAGACAAAACAATTCCTTTTCTAGCTTGATACCAAGGACAATTGTTACAAGTTTCAGGCCCAAAAGCATAAACAATGGTGGACTGAAGAGAGAAAACAAGAAGGATGGGACTTCATAATCTGAACCTATAATTGGACAACTAACCCAAATATGCAGATGGACCAAAACTTATAAAAATGTGTGATCTTGTGACTAGTCGTCCATTTTGTGACCATTTTTAGGTCCATCTGGGGTGTAGCCCTGGCCAGGCTCTCGTTCTGCCCAAGGTGTATCCTTTAAGGCCTTTCAATAAATACTTCCTTTATTCTTAATTCTGTCTAGCCTCTGTTCTAGGTCAGCCTTCTCAAGGCATCAAGTCCACCCCTTGGTCATGAGCCCATCTTTATGTTGGATCTCTTCCCTGATGGCCTGAGGTATTGGCCCACCGAGCCAGAAATAATTCACCCTTATCCCTTACCTTGCCAGTCCAGATCCACATGGGACACTAATCTTGGCAGACTGATCTCCCTGTCTGTTTTTGCAATGCTCCTTGTTAGCCCAGTGTATTAAAACATTTTAACAGAGTAAAGGCATGATATTTTAGTAAAAGTCTGTCTGCACAAGCCAGCCTTTGGTATAAGCAATGATATTAAAGGTAGTGTCCTTGAAACTCTCCTGAAGCAGCGAGAATGAAAGAAAAACAATAGCCTTGTGTATTGGGGAAAGAATGTAAACCATATGTATTAACCAATAGTAGCTTGCTAAGCCCGCGGACCCTGTCGGACCCTATAAAAGTGTGCTAAAGATAGAAATAAATGACATTCGCCATACTTCTGTGAAGACTCGTCTGAATAGTCTGAGCGGTTTTTCAATATCTGGTGCTCTGACCAGGAACCCTTTGCGGGCAGAGGGAATTCAGTGGTCCCAAAGATGTGGAAGCAGGCCAGGGCCAACCGAGTGGATCTGCGTGCGGATAGACACAGGAGCAGATCAGTACCGGGTAGGCAGGCTCGTCAGTAGCCTAGCTGGGGAAAAACGAGGGTGGAGGAGCTGGGGCGCAGACCGAGGGCGCACCAGGAGGAGGGGTCGCTCCCCTCCCCCCGCCCGTGGCCACAAAAACTGAAAGTGGGGTTTGCGGCAGCACAAAAACTGCTTCTAAACATTATCGTTAAATGAAGCAAAGCAGTCAAGGATATGGACATTGGAAAGCCCATTTTATGGGCTAGAGATAATAGGTGTGGGTGCCTCTGCATCCCGCTGCTGTCTTTTGCAGCAGAAGAATGGAAAGACATAGGAGATTTGTTGTGGAAGAAAACAATTACAGGGAAAAGCAAGGACACTGTCTCTCATTCCAGCTTGGCAGATTGTAATTAATACCTTAAAAACAAGAAAGCGATATATGCTCAGGCTGCGAGCCCCATAATTCTACCTGTGTCAAAGCAGCAGCCACCTCTACCTCCCACTGCTGCATGAGCATTCCTGTCTATGTCGACCTTAAAGAGAGGGAGGGAGAGTCAGAGAGAAGAAAATAAGGAGAAAGCAGCTCCACAGCAAACGCTGAAACAACAAACAGAATCTGTTCAGCAACGGCAGGATGTCATGCATCCTGAACTATTTGCTCCACCTTTGGAGACATATTTAACACCATAATCTTATTTAAACTCCAACTTCACTACCCTGGAAGAGGAGAAGCCAGATATAGATTGGTTTCTACCCAACCCAGGGGGGCATGGGGGATACATTGGAGTGTGCACAGAGAACAACGGCACCCCCAGGGCAGAGGCAGTGCAGAAGAAGCTCCAAGACCATGCTGGACAAATATCAGCAATTACAGAAACAGTTGAGCAGAAACAGGTGGCTCAGACAGCTTCAAAGAGAGACAAAATAGCCAAAAAATTGCTAACTATATGGTATCTAGTTCGAAATTCATCACTGGAATTAAAAGTTGATAAGTTGCAATGATCACCTGTTGTAATGCAGTTGGGAAAAATGGCATGACCCAACGAATGTACTCCTGAAAATGTAGAATTGTAAGTTTCTTTCCCTTATCTTTTTCTCCCCAGTTCCCCTTATTGGTTGTGTGAATGTAACCCACCCCTTTCCCCCTGTCTTCAAAAAGGGGTGCTTATCGATACCTTTTCCTCTTTCCCTCCTGCTACCTCACTCCGTAGGATCCCAAGAAATAAAGCCGTAACTGCCATCTCAGCAAAGGGAAAGAGCCTCGTTTTTAGGTTCTTTGTTAAGCTAAACTATCTCCCCTGTCTCCCTGGTTGATGCGGGGTGGACAGTGTTGACAGAGAGGCAGGGAACATTAGAAATTATAACAGTTGGCGTCCATTGTGCAGCTAGACCCCCAAAAACCAGCTGGAAACACACGTGTGTGTTTCGCAAGCCTGAGCACATCAACTACCTTGAAAAACTAAACAAATATAGCTTACAAGGAATGAATCGGTAGCTTTCTTGAGCCCAGAAACAGTCGATTCACAAAGAAGTTTTTACTGCTTGGCAAAGTAAGAGTGGTGAGTCAGAATGGCCGGCGTGGAAGGGAACACGAAAACAAAGCAGAGCAGGTCCCAGGCACGGCACGCACAGCAGCATGCACGAGCCGAGGCAGGATCAGCTGAGCGTGCGCCTGAGCCGGCGGCGGTGACGTGTCCCCGCAGGCGGTGGGGGACAGCAGGCGGCGCTAGTGGCGCAGACGGCGCGAGCGGCTGCGTGGGGCTGGCAGTGGTGCCGGGCCGCCTCAGACCGTGTGATCAGTGGCCGCGGAGCGGAAGCCTTCCCTTGCGCGGCGAGGAGACCAAGTGTGGGTTTTCAAGCAAGGCGGGCACCCTGGCTAGAGCCAGCACGGGCGGCTATCCTCAGCCGCACCGACCATAACCCACAGCATCAATGTGATGGATGGCGAATATGGCGATTTATTGCAGAAGAATTTAACATTTATAGCCTAGGGTCACTGTGTTACTCCCATCTACATACGTCACACCTAGGTGCTATTGGCTAATTGCAAGGGGCCTTGCTGTCCTAACAGAGAGGGGGGTCTGCTAACTTTCCGTTACATCCCGGTGTCTTCCACTCCGCCAGGCCTTAACTACAACAACCAAGTTGCGGGCTCCGTGAGGCGCCGGCCGTAACACGTTGCTCGTGACAGCTGCACGGTGAGGGCAGCAACAACCGCAGGACAGCTCAGCTTATTTTACCCCAGTGTGTGTGGGGGGTTGGCAAGCTGAGAGAAAAAGGAAAAAATACAGCCTGCCTCTGCATCACTTTGTTGCTTTTACAGTAAAACAAGATAAAAACGACTTGTGAAAACACAATTTTAATAACAGAAATGGGATCAAAAATATCTATACTCCAACCAAATTTAGAATCCAAATTGCAAGAATTTTTAAGTACTAATAATGCTAAGATCTCTCGAAAAAAGTCAAAATGTTTCACATTGTGGTTATCTCATAACATTCCACAGCTTGATTTGTCAGAAGTAAATTCTATCTCCGCATGGGATCAAATTGGCAACCTTCTAACTCTAAATGTAATAAATTATTATTGTTTGTTAATCAAATTTAATATAATTGTTAAATATAATATGATTGTTAAAGCTGTTTTAAGATTTAACACTGTAAAAACGCATAACCGCAATGACCACATATCCGGCTGTGAAGGCAAGAAGCTGAAGCTGCAAGATGCTATCTGGCTGCACAAAGGGGAATTAGAACATCTCCTTACCACGACCACCAAGAAGCAGAGGAAGACCCTCTAGCAACAAGAGGTGCAAGCTCTGATGCGATCCAGGAAGACAGATGAAGGGACTATATAAAAAGAGGAACCTCCTCAGCCAAAGCGCGCGCGCCATGTGTGAGACACTTAAGAAGAAGTGTCCTCCGGCTTTGCCCCCAGCTGGGATTTTGCTTGCTTTACTGCTTGCTAAATTAATAAAAATTGGCTTTCATTAATTATTATATAAATTGTCCCTTCTATTTTGTCATGACAATTTATAACACTAAAAATAGAGGATAGAAATAAAAATGCTTCAAAATACCTCCCAGTTTTTCTTATAATTTGAAAAGAATTTATTAACAGAGAAAAAGACATAAAAAACCAGCCATTGCAGCTTTCATCAGTATATCATACCCCTTTCCCCATAACTTATGCTCCTGTGCTGAAAAAGATACATGGAACAAATCCACAAACTCAAGAAATGCACTGTAATAATGCCATTTCTGGATCCATGTGTCTCATTCAGCCCCCCATCTCTGATACTGTTGCGCAAACTACCAGAGAATCTTCCCTATACCCCAATATTCCGACCATTAAATCCCAGCACCTCCACGTGCCTGGAATCCAAAATGGAGTTGGCCATGTGCTAGATACCCACGTGGAGGAACCCCCTTCATATCTCCCTCCCCCTTCCCATGACTCTTTCTATCCACCACACTCCACCCATTTCCCTCACTCTTCCCATAACCCCTCCCCTCCCTCTCACATTTCCCTCCCTCCTAATATACCCTGCTCAAGCATGACATCACCTTGCAATCCCACATCCAAATGCTGCAATCTTTCCCTCCACACCCCTGCCTCTTGTCCCCACGGGGAGGGGGGGAGTGAGAGGAGTGGCCCTGCCCCTGCCCCTTTGGAGGGGCGGGGAAAGGGGTGTCCTGGCCCTGCCCCCCGGGGAGGGGAGATGTGTCCCTGCCCAGCCCCTGCTGGGGCTGTGGGTGGATCCCTCCACCGACCCGGGGGTGAAGCAGGGCCCCCAGGGCCCGGTGGGGGTGGGGCTGGACAGGGAAACCCCGGAGATAGAGGCTCTGGGGAAGATAAGGCTATGCCTACAGCTGCACCTGTGATATTTACTGGTAAAAAAAGAACTAATAGACAATATCAGCCTTTCTCTTACCATGATATCTGAGAGATATGTAAAATACAACGTGAATTTGGCAAAAGTAGTGAAATATTAAAAAGAATTATTAAAGCTACTTTAAAATCTCAGGAGTTAGTTCCTGCTGACATCAAAGATTTATTCAGGTGCCTCCTAACACCCACTGAATTTGATTTTTGGGAAAGTTCATGGGAAAGGTCATTAAAAGACCTCCTAGATGAACTCAAGCAAAGCATACAGGATGCAAAAGATGCAGAAAATAATGAGATTACTTTTGAACACCTCTGTGGGGAAGGGAGGTTGGCTAAGCCTGAAGATCAGGCTAAAGTGCTAACAAAACCTATTTTAGATAAAATTTGTGAAGTAGCAGAAAAAGCTTACAATAAAATACCTACACTTGAAACCCAAGTCAGTTATGTTAATATTAATCAACTCTCATCCGAGAGGTTCTTGCAGTTTGTAGACCGCCTCAGACTGCAGATACAAGAGCAAGTACAAGAACCAGCAGCACAAGCAGAATTGATTAAAGAAATGGCTCAAAGAAATGCCAACAGAGCCTGCCGTAAAGTGATTTTAAATCTACCCATCCAGCCTCCACCCACTATAGCAGATATGATCCAAGCGTGTGCCAAAAAAGCAGATCTGTACAGTGCACATGGCAAGAAACCAGGACCATTCACCCCAAAGAATGTAGCAGCTGTAACACCAGGGATGAACAAGCCACAGATGTCACCAGAACAGCTGCAGCACATCATCTGCTTCCAGTGCAAGAGGCCAGGACATTTCGCAAGGAACTGTCCTCAAACCCAGCAACAAGGGAAACACCAGAAAGAAGATATAACCAATCAACAAAAAAACTGAAGTCAAAGGGCTCCCCTGTCGAGCACAAGGACACAAATATGACAGACCTGAAACAAGAAAAAGACTCTATTTTAATGGGAAAAGGGGAGAAAAGGGAGCAGGCTGAGAGACAGCAGAAACATAATTGTGGGGAACGCTTGCCTAATAAGGTCTGGCAACCGCAAAAGCAATTCAGACTTGTAACTGCTAAAGCTTTTTGTTTCAGATCTGATAGTTGGACGGTCATTGGAGTGGACTTGCAGGACAATTCACAAGACCTGGCTGGACTGGATAATAGGTATTTTGTTATTGGAGACATAGCACACACACCAGTAGAGATTGAGGTGGCTCCCATGACAATTAAGGGAGACCTAACACCTCATTCTCTTGGCAAGATGTCCTCAACCACCCTTCTATGTAGCCAAAGGGCAGATAATAGCCCAAGTGATCCCTGTTCCAACAGAAGTCCCAGTAGATGACAAAGCACCAGGAGTTTACTGGGCTGAAGTGGTTGGTGAGGACAAACCCATTATGGGGTGTAACCTGACACATAAATCAGAACATCTCCATGTAGAAGGGTTGATTGACACTGGGGCAGATGTGACTATCATACCTGAAAAGGTGTGACCCTCACATTGGGAACTGCAACCCGTGGCAGGCAAAATACAGGGTGTTGGAGGGGTGAAACTGGCAAAAATCTCTAAAGCCATTGTTCAGATTGAAGGCCCGGAGGGTAGATTAGCTAATGTCCATCCTTTTGTCACTGATTATAAGTGCCCCCTGTGGGGAAGAGACACCATGTCCCAGTGGGGAGTGAAATTAACAATTCCTGAGACCCCCCAGGATTTTAAGAAGAGGCCACTGCAAAGCATCCCTCCCAAAAGCTATCTTGGCTAGATGATAATCCAGTTTGGGTAAACCAGTGGCGCCTCAGCAAACAGAAACTCGGGGTGCTAGAAAAATTAGTGGAAAAAGAATTGGCCAAGGGACACATAGTAGAAAGAACCAGCCCTTGGAATTCCCCAACATTTGTAATAAAAAAGCCAGGGAAAGATAAGTGGCGCCTCCTTCAGGATTTGAGAGAAATAAACAAAAAAATAGAGGACATGGGGTCTCTTCAACCAGGTATGCCATCCCCGACTATGATACCACAAAATTGGCTATTAGCAGTGCTAGATATTAAAGACTGTTTTTTCCAAATTCCCCTGCACCCAGAGGATGCACCACGTTTTGCCTTTTCCATTCCCACAATTAACCGAGAAGCCCCAATGAAACGGTACCACTGGACAGTACTACCTCAGGGGATGAAAGTGAGCCCCTTCATCTGCCAGTGGTATGTGGGGTCATTGCTGTCCCCAGTGTGTGCTGAAAAAAGAGATGCCATCATTTTGCATTATATGGATGATGTGTTAGTGTGCTGTCCCAATAACAACATGCTGCAAGACACCCTTGACCGAGTGGTTAAAATTTTAACCTCTGCTGGATTCCAATTGCAGGAAGACAAAGTTCAAAGGATGCCACCTTGGAAATACTTGGGCCTGGAGATCACTAAACGGACTGTTGTTCCACAGAAATTGGAAATCATTAGCAATCCTGAAACTCTAGCAGATCTCCATTCCCTATGCGGATCACTAAACTGGGTCAGACCCTGGCTAGGTCTCACTAATGAAGACCTGAGCCCTCTGCTCAATTTATTGAAAGGGGAGAGAGAGTTGCTGTCTCTCAGGGAGCTGACTCCATGTCCTGCGGTGACTTTATGATACTGGTATCCCCAATCGTCTGGTTTATGTTATATATTAAGTTCTGCACCTTTAAGACTGGCTTTGAGAGCAAGAGAGGGGGAAGAAGAAGCGCGCAGTTTGTGTTAAAGAAAACATCACTCCCACACATCTCGCTCCTGGACTGTGGTGTCTGCAGCACGGACAGACAGCGGGACAGAGCTTCTCTCTGGTTTTTAGTTAGTTTTAGCTAGCTGAGGCAGAGGAGTTCCCTGGACCTTTGGTTTTTTTTCCAATTTTCTTGGATCTGTGCAAGCCTGCTCTGGACTGAACACCCAGCCAAACCCCAGGAGCTCACGCCTGTGGCCCACCGGGGCCTGGGCCTCAGCACTTTACAGCGCCGGAGGGACTGATAAGAAACTGAGCGAGCCGTTCACCACATGAAAAGGACTTTTCTTCCTAGATTTGCCATCCCATCGAACAACAAGAGGTTTTATTATTTAATATTAATCAATTTCTGTTAAATAAACAGCTTTTTCCACTTCTCTCCAAAGAATTTTTTTTTTCCCTTTCCCGGACCAGAAAGTGAGGAGGGGCATTTCCCTGGGGAAATCCCCATTTGGAGTTTTCCTTCCTAATTTGCCCTAAACGAGGACAAACACAGTTTTTGGCGCCCAACGAACAGGGGCAAGAGAAAGTGGAAAAACCTGTACTGATTGTTGGGTGTATTTATTCTGTATTAAGATAAAGCAGTCAGTAGCCATGTTGTTTGGATACATAATATCTCTTGGGGTGGAAGCCTTCATGTGGATCTGGTCCCTAAAAGTTTTTGAGGTTTTAATACCTGTCTTTGCCCTCTTTCCCAGTAGAGGGGCACGGATTAGAATGGTTATTGTGCTGGGCTCGGTGATAATGATTTATAAGAAGTTTATAGAACTACTGAAGTTTCTGTCAGGTATGTTTGGCTTATGGTTTCTTCGCCCGACCCTGCCTCCCAGTCCCAGTAGCACATTTTGGGAGTTTATTAGTAATTGTACCCAGTTTGTTAGAGGAAGAGCAGGGGATGAGGCTTTTCAGCCTTTTCTTTCCTTCTTCTCCTTTGAATCTGTTATGTCCCTCTGAGAATATCCAGTTTCCCCTGAGTGTTAAGGATACCACTTTCCTGGTAGTTCAGCTGTTAAGCTTCCTCTATACGGTCTGCAACTTCTCTAGAATGAGGGCTGAGATATCCAGAAGAGCCAATGAGACCCCTGCCCCAGAAGTAGACTCAGGTGTGAGAAATCCTGAGTGGTGTAGAGAATGGGAGAGAATTGGCCGAATTCTGAAGGAATTTTCTGATCCCCCAGCCTGGGAATTTTCACGTGAACAAATTCAGAACCCAGATGAAGTAGGGAAATATCTGGAAGAGAATTGCTGTGATGATTCTAAGAAGAAAAATCTCATTGCAATAAGCTGGGCCCTAGCGTATGCTTATTGCACGGTGCTAGATACTGTAAGGCAGGCAGATAAATCAGCAGCTACCCCAGTCACTCCGGCTGCAGCTAAGCCAGCAGCCAAACCAGACAGTGAGCCTAAGCCAGTGGCCAAACCAGACAGTGAGCCTAAGCCAGTGTCTGTTGCTCCTGCCACGAGAGGTATGAAATTCAAAACCAAAACCGATCGGCCAGTAGATGATGATAATGGTGATGCGGGGGAAGGACCCTCAAGACCAGCAACTGATCAAAAATCAGAAGGCGCTGGTGAACCTTTCTCCCTGAAAGACCTTCGTGGCCTGAGAAAAGATTACACTCGACGACCTGATGAATCTATAATTAGTTGGTTAGTCCGTCTGTGGGATGCTGCAGGTGAGGCTACAGTTCTGGATGGCACTGAAGCGAGGCATCTGGGATCCCTGTCACACGATCCGGTTATTGACCAGGAGATGATGAGGGGGGCTGACCCTTATAGTCTCTGGGAACGAGTCCTAAGAAGTGTGGCACAAAGATATCTGTGTGCAGACGATCTCTATATACAACAAACTCGTTGGAAAACCATAGAACAAGAGATTCAGCGCTTGAGAGAAATGGCAATAGTAGAGATTGTCTTCGTGGGTGACTTAGGTACTAGAAATCCAGACTTGGTGCCATGTACATCTGTGATGTGGCGAAAACTTGTTCGACTTGGGCCACAAGAATACGCTTCTGCTTTAGCAACAATGAAGCGGGAGGACCGGGAGGAGACTGTGCTGGATATGACGAAGAAGCTTCGAGCATATGCAGATACCGTGCATGGCCCCATACAGACAAAAATTGCAGCTATGGAAACACGTATGCAAAACTTCCAAGACAAAATGAAGGAGAATTTCAAGAAACTCAGGGAGGACCTTCTTCCAGTCTCAGCAGTACAGACCAAGAGCCCTGGTACTCAACGCAGAAGTTCCCCAGATAGAGAGAAAAGGCTACAAGCTGAGCTGTGGTTTTTCCTACGTGACTGTGGAGAAAACATGAAAAGATGGGATAGAAAATCTACTGGTGCTCTGGCACAACGGGTGCATGAATTGGAAGACAGCAAGACTCAGGGGGGATACTCCACCAAAAAGAAAGCCGCTCCAGTAGCCTGTAGTCAAACTGACAAGTATGATGATGACATGTCTGATTCCCTTGAAGGAACCTCCAAGACATATACCCAAGGAAAGAAGGATAACCAGGCTTAGAGGGGCCCTGCCTCTAGCCAGGTAGAGGCTAGGGAAAACCGTGTCTTTTGGACTGTGTGGATTCGTTGGCCTGGCACATCAGAACCATGAAAATATGAGGCCTTGGTTGACACTGGTGCACAGTGCACCCTAATCCCATCAAGATATGTAGGGGCAGAATCTGTTTCTATTGCTGGTGTGACAGGGGGATCACAGGACTTTACTTTAGTGGAAGCTGATGTGAGCCTGACTGGAAATGAGTGGAAGAAGCACCCCATTGTGACTGGCCCAGAGGCCCCATGCATTTTGGGCATAGACTACCTCCGAAGTGGGTATTTTAAGGACCCAAAGGGGCTTAAGTGGGCATTTGGGATAACAGCTGTAGAGACAGAGGGCATCAAGCAATTGAACACCTTGCCTGGACTGTCAGAGAACCCATCTGCAGTAGGACTCCTGAAGGTGGAAGAACAGCAAGTGCCAATTGCCACCTCAACGGTGCACCGCCAACAATATAGAACAACTCGAAATGCTGTGATCCCCATCCACAAGATGATCCGAGAACTAGAGAGCCAAGGGGTGGTCAGCAAAACCCACTCACCCTTCAACAGCCCCATCTGGCCTGTGCGTAAATCTGAAAGAGAATGGAGATTGACTGTGGACTATCGTGCATTGAATGAAGTGACTCCACCGCTGAGCGCTGCCGTGCCGGACATGCTGGAGCTCCAGTACGAGCTGGAGTCCAAGGCAGCGAAGTGGTACGCCACTATTGACATTGCCAATGCATTTTTCTCCATTCCCCTGGCAGCAGAATGCAGGCCTCAGTTTGCCTTCACGTGGAGGGGAGTGCAGTACACCTGGAACCGACTGCCCCAGGGGTGGAAGCACAGCCCCACCATTTGCCATGGACTGATCCAGGCTGCCCTGGAAAAGGGTGAGGCTCCAGAACATCTGCAGTACATTGATGACATCATTGTTTGGGGAAAGACGGCTGAAGAGGTCTTTGAGAAAAGAGAGGAAATCATCCAGGTTCTCCTGAAAGCCGGTTTTGCCATCAAGAAGAGTGTCAGGAAAATTAATCCACAAACACCAGAGGTTTATGTCCAAAAAGGAGACAGAGGAGTCCTTTTACTTTATTCGAATAAAGGGAGAGATCATGGGGCATTCCCCTGGGGTCTCTCAAATTCTTGGAGGGCGCAGCCTCCTTTTTATCCTAATTCCCGGCCGCTTGTCCCTTCTCTCTTTCCCCATAGGCTGAGGTACTTGAGAGGTACAGACTTCCCGGAACGCCTGATACCGGCGGTGATACCTTTCCCCCCCCCCCCATGCATAATCCCTTCTTAACTTTTATAGAATTCATAGTGTTCTGTTAGTGCCCCTTTGATCTTCTACTGGAATCCATCCCATTGTTTCTGTCGTCTCTCACTGATAGCTACATCTTATCAACTGACCCACAGCTTGTTTGTAAAGACAAACCTGTCATTCCTCTCAAGAGCAAAGTTAAGGGACCAGCTCGTGAAATTCAGTTCTTGGGAGTAAAGTGGCAAGATGGAAGGCGTCAGATTCCTACTGATGTCATCAACAAGATCACAGCAATGTCTCCACCAGCCAACAAGAAGGAAACGCAAGCTTTCCTAGGTGCCATAGGTTTTTGGAGGATGCACATTCCTGAGTACAGCCAGATTGTGAGCCCTCTTTACCTGGTCACCCGCAAAAAGAACACTTTCCAGTGGGGCCCTGAACAACAACAAGCCTTTGCTCAGATCAAACAGGAGATTGCTCATGCAGTAGCCCTTGGCCCAGTCAGAACAGGACCAGATGTGAAGAAGGTGCTCTACTCTGCAGCCGGGAGCCACGGTCTGTCCTGGAGCCTTTGGCAGAAAGTGCCTGGGGAGACTCGAGGCCGACCACTGGGATTCTGGAGCCGAAGCTACAGAGGGTCCGAAGCCAACTACACTCCAACAAAGAAAGAAATCTTAGCTGCCTATGAAGGAGTTCAAGCCGCCTCAGAAGTGATTGGCACAGAAGCACAACTCCTCCTGGCACCCCGACTGCCAGTGCTGGGGTGGATGTTCAAAGCAAAGGTTTCCTCTACCCACCACGCCACTGACGCTACATGGAGCAAGTGGATCGCCCTCATCACGCAGCGCGCCCGTATTGGAAACCCAAATCGCCCTGGGATTTTGGAGATAATTACAAACTGGCCGGAAGGTGAAAACTTTGGTCTCACTGATGAAGAGGAGCAGGAACAAGTGACACGGGCTGAAGAAGCTCCACCATACAACCAAGTGCCAGCAGAAGAAACACACTACGCTCTGTTCACTGATGGTTCCTGTCGCATCGTTGGGATGAACCGGAAGTGGAAAGCAGCCATATGGAGCCCCACACGACAGGTTGCAGAGGCCACTGAAGGAGAAGGTGGATCAAGCCAACTTGCTGAACTCAAAGCTGTTCAACTGGCCCTGGATATTGCTGAAAGAGAGAAGTGGCCAAAACTCTACCTCTACACTGATTCATGGATGGTAGCCAATGCTCTGTGGGGATGGCTGGAAAAGTGGAAAAGGGCCAACTGGCAACGCAGAGGAAAGCCAATCTGGGCTGCTGATGAGTGGAAAGACATCGCCACCAGGGTAGAGAAACTGTCTGTGAGGGTCCGTCATGTAGATGCCCATGTTCCCAAGAGTAGAGCTAATGAAGAGCACCGAAACAATGAACAGGTAGATCAGGCTGCAAAGATAGAAGTGTCAAAGATAGATTGGCAACACAAGGGAGAGTTGTTCCTGGCTCGATGAGCCCATGACGCCTCAGGTCATCAGGGTAGAGATGCCACCTATAAGTGGGCACGAGACCGAGGGGTGGACCTATCCATGGACAGTATTTCCCAGGTTATTCATGACTGTGAGACATGTGCCACAATCAAGCAAGCCAAGCGGTTGAAGCCCCTCTGGTACGGTGGGCGTTGGTCCAGATACAAGTATGGAGAGGCCTGGCAGATTGACTACATCACACTGCCCCAAACCCGCCAAGGCAAGCGCTATGTGCTCACAATGGTAGAAGCCACCACTGGATGGTTAGAAACCTAGCCTGTGCCTCATGCTACAGCCCGTAACACCATCCTGAGACTTGAAAAGCAGGTCCTTTGGAGGCATGGCACCCCTGAGAGAATTGAGTCAGACAATGGGACTCATTTCAAGAATAACCTTATAAACACCTAGGCTAAGGAACATGGCATTGAGTAGGTGTACCATATCCCCTACCATGCACCTGCTGCGGGAAAAGTGGAGAGGTACAATGGACTGTTAAAGACTACCTTGAAAGCGTTGGGTGGAGGATCTTTCAAAAATTGGGAGCAGCATCTAGCAAAGGCCACCTGGATAGTTAACACCCGAGGTTCCACCAACCGAGCAGGCCCAGCCCAATCCGAGCCCCTGCATATAGTAGACAGAGACAAAGTCCCAGCGGTACATCTCAGAGGTTTGTTAAGAAAGACAGTTTGGATCAATTCTACTTCGAGTGCAGACAAACCCATTCGTGGAGTTGTTTTTGCTCAGAGACTGGGTTGCACATAGTGGATAATGCGGAAAGATGGAACAACACAATGTGTACCTCAGAGAGATCTGATGGTTGGGTGAAGATCATGAATTAATTCCCTTGTCTGTATATAATGTATGTGTTGTAGAGTTAAAATATATATATATTAATTTTGATAATAAGTTGACGATATGGGGATAAGGGGTGGAATGCCCTGGGGTGACTTTATGATACTGGCATCCCCAATCGTCTGGTTTATGTTATATATTAAGTTCTGCACCTTTAAGACTGGCTTTGAGAGCAAGAGAGGGGGAAGAAGAAGCGCGCAGTTTGTGTTAAAGAAAACATCACTCCCACACATCTCGCTCCTGGACTGTGGTGTCTGCAGCACGGACAGACAGCGGGACAGAGCTTCTCTCTGGTTTTTAGTTAGTTTTAGCTAGCTGAGGCAGAGGAGTTCCCTGGACCTTTGGTTTTTTTTCCAATTTTCTTGGATCTGTGCAAGCCTGCTCTGGACTGAACACCCAGCCAAACCCCGGGAGCTCACGCCTGTGGCCCACCGGGGCCTGGGCCTCGGCACTTTCCAGCGCAGGAGGGACTGATAAGAAACTGAGCGAGCCGTTCACCACATGAAAAGGACTTTTCTTCCTAGATTTGCCATCCCATCGAACAACAAGAGGTTTTATTATTTAATATTACTCAATTTCTGTTAAATAAACAGCTTTTTCCACTTCTCTCCAAAGAAATTTTTTTTTCCCTTTCCCGGACCAGAAAGTGAGGAGGGGCATTTCCCTAGGGAAATCCCCATTTGGAGTTTTCCTTCCTAATTTGCCCTAAACTAGGACACTCCAGAAGCAAAAAGTGCAATTGAAAAAGCACGAAAGGCCTTGACAAGAAAGACAGGCACATTGTTTTAAACCGGAGCTGCCTTTCAAATTTATTGTCCTGGGGAAATTACCACACTTACATGGGTTAATATTCCAGTGGGCCGAGGGGCAGAGAGATCCATTCTTAACAATAGAATGGTTTTTCCTCTCCCATCAACGACCCAAAACTATCACCAAGCCACAAGAGCTGATGGCTCAGCTGATCCAAAAAGCCAGGGTAAGGCTGTGATAACTGGCAGGTTGTGACCTTATGTGTATTCACCTTCCAGTCAGACTCTCTGGAGAAGGCAAACACTCCACTGAGAAACTGACCAAGGAGACTTTTGAGCACCTGCTGCAGAGCAATGCTAATCTCCAGTTTGCTCTGGACAGCTACAGTGGGCAAATATCGGTCCATGCACCATCACACAAATTGTTTAATGAGGAATTCCACCTCATTCCTTGTGAGAAAAGGAGCCGAAGGCCACTCAAAGCTCTCACAGTGTTCACTGATGCATCTGAAACCTCTCACAAGTCGGCGATGACTTGGAGAAATCCACAGACTCAGCTTTGGGAAGCTGATGTTGAGTTTGTAGAAGGATCGCCCCAGATAGCTGAACTGGCTGAGGCCATAAGAGCCTTTGAGAAGTTTTCAGAGCCAATTAACTTGGTTCCTGATTCAGCCTACATAGCGGGAGTGGTGTCCAGAGCAGAGCAGGCAGTTCTCAAGGACATTGAGAACCAATATCTCTTTAGATTGCTCTCAAAACTGATTTATTTGGTTTCAACTCGAGAGCATTGTTCCTATGCGATGCATATAAAGTCGCATTCTGATTTCCCAGGTGAAATCGCTGAGGGAAACCAGAAAGCTGATTCCCTTGCTGCCCCAGCTGAAAAGGAATGTCTCCCAGATGTGTTTCAACAGGCAAAGATAAGTCACCAGCAATACCATCAAAATGTGCCAGGACTGATCCGTCAGTTCCAGCTGACACGGGGTCAAGCTAAAGCCATTGTGGCCACCTGTCCCAGTTGCCAGCTTTAGGCAGTGCCATCATTAGGCATTGGGGTCAATCCCCGAGGCCTTGGAAGCTGTGAGGTGTGGCAAACAGACATCACTCACATTCCCGGTTTTGGTCGCCTTAAGGATGTACACGTGAGCATTGACACATACTCAAAAGCAGTGTATGCCTCTGCTCATGCAGGAGAAAAATCTGTACATGCCAAACACCACTTAGTACAAGCCTTTTCAGTGCTAGGGATCCCTAGGGAAATTAAAACAGATAATGGCCCAGCGTATAAATCCAAGGAGTTCCTGGAATTTGTCCAGCAGTGGGGAGTGGAACATAAAACTGGCATCCCCCACTCCCCCACAGATCAAGCTGTGATTGAGCGTACACACCAGATGCTCAAACAAGTCCTAGCCAGGCAAGGTACTGGAACAGTGTGGATGTCTCCACAACAAAAGCTTTGCAAAGCTATGTTTACCATCAGTTTCCTGAACTGTTCATTTGAAAACATGAATCCTCCAGTTACTTGGCATTTTAACAGTGGTGATCAGTTTAAATTGTCACAGCATCCACCGGGTTTAATGAGGGACCCTGAAACTTGGCAAATCAAGGGCCCCTATGAACTTGTCACCTGGGGACGTGGTTATGTGTGTGTATCCACCCCTACAGGCCCTTGATGTATTCCTCAAAAATGGGTAAAGCTTTTTGTTCCCAAAAACCCAGCCCCAGCAGAAGAAGAAGAGAGACAAGTGGCAGTGGCTTCCAAAACAAGACGCCGCCAGAAAAAAACAAGAAGAAACCTTCCTAACCTCTGGTTACTCTCTGACCTGCACACATTAACTGTGAATATGCTTTAAAAATGTTTGTTTCTTTTCTTTTAGAAAAAACCTACCTCACAATCAAACCCATGATGAGCCTTACCTCAACTATCCTCCTGCTCGCTCTGAGCAGCCTGACAACTGCCTGGATCGTCCCTCAGCCACGACAGAACATCTGGGTGACCCTGGCACACACACTTCAACAAGATATATGCCTGTCCACAGCAGCAGCAAAAAACCCTATGTCCACCTGTCTGGTAGGAATCCCCCTGCAGGCTGAAGATTTTACAGCCAGCTTTAGTGATCCCAAGTTTAATACAATTCCCAAAACACACAGTGATCAACCACATGAAAACCATAAATGGTGAGCTGTGGCAGTGAAAAATCCTATAGAAAAGTGGTTACCAGTACTGCCCAGAACTAATAAGGAGACCCAAGAATTAGAGCTATTAGGCTTCTCCCCTGCATCCTTTTGTGTCCACTTCATTTACAATTCACTGACAGACACAAAACTATACAATCACATAATCCAGTATCGAAAAGAATACAAAGCAAAACAATGGTGTGGTGCGCTAAGTCAGGTCTTAGTGGACGATCTTTGCCATTCACATCCAAGAATCCTCCCTAAAGGTATATTTCTAATATGTGGAGATAAAGCATGGGCAGGAGTCCCATATCGCCTTTGAGGGGGATCTTGCACTTTTGGAAGGCTGTCCCTGTTTGCACCCAACCAAACCCAAACTATTAGATGGACTAGGAAAGACAATTCGACCCATGAAATCCACAAAAGAAGCACTGATATTTTAGACTCAAATTGTGATTCGGATATATTTCATTGGGCAAAATCAAAAAGGGTTGCTGCATCCATATTTCTTCCATGGGTTGCAGCTGCCAAGGCACTAGATGAATTAGGTCAGCTTGAGTGCTGGGTGATCAAACAGGCCAACTTAACATCAGCTGCCCTCAGCTCCCTCCTCGAAGATGAAGAAATTACGAGACAGGCCACACTCCAAAATCGGGCTACCATAGATTTTCTTCTGCTGCTGCATGGACACGAATGCCAGGAATTTGAAGGATTTTGCTGTCTAAACCTGTCCTCAAAAGCTCCCAACATCCATGGAGCCCTCTGAGAGATGAAGAACTTGATCGGACAAGTGAAGCAAGAAGCCAAGGACTGGTTTAGTGAGCTGTTTAAAGGCTGGGAACTCACAGGATGGTGGGGTGGACCTCGATAATCAAAACAATCTTGTTGTTTTTTGTTGTTCTGTTTCTAATTGTGCTAGCCTTCGGGATTGTCCATCTTTTAGTTTTAAAAGCTTTCAAAAAATTAGTCTTTACTACCTCAGAGATCAACCACATAGAACTAGAGGACCGGAAGCAACTTAACTGGCCCGCCAATCACGAGTGGTGGACAGACTCGCAACCTGTATCAAGATAATCTCATAACCCTTCAAAAATTTTATATAATAAGAAAGGGTGAGATGTTGTAATGCAGTTAGGAAAAATGGTATGATCCAAAGAATGTACCCCTGAAAATGTAGAATTGTAAGTTTTTTTCCCTTATCTCTTTCTCCCCAGTTCCCCTTATTGGTTGTGTAAATGTAATCCACTGTCTTCCCCCTGCCTTCAAAAAGGGGTGCTTATCGACACCTCTTTCTCTTTCCCTCTTGCTCCCCGACTCTGTAGGATCCCAAGAAATAAAGCTGCAACTGCCATCTCAGCTAAGGGAAAGAGCCTCGTTTTTAAGTTCTTTGCTAAGCTAAACTATCTCCCCTGTTTCCCTGGCTACTGCTGGGTGGACAGTGGTGACAGAGAGGCAGGGGACATAGAAATTATAGCAAATGACAATGCTGATTATAGGAGGGTGATTGAGGCCCTCCGAGGGGATCCTTCCTTAGTGGACATGGTCCAGGCTTGTGCTAATGTAGGCAGCACAGATTATAAGATTGCTGCCTTGGTTACTGCCTTACCAGCATCTTCAAAAGGGCCAAAGGGTAAGCAGCAGAAACAGGTGACTGTACAAGCCATCAAAAAGCATGGAAAACAAAAACAGGAAGAGAAAACTCCCTCGTTTCTGTGTGGTCAGTGTGGAAAGCCAAAGCATGTTGCAGAGGCTTGCACAGTGAAATTAGATGCTAAAGGCCAGCCTTTGCCAAGTTCAGGAAACAGAAAGCCAAGCACTTTGGGGAAAGACGCGCAGACATAAGCACTTCCCCAGGTCCCGATGCTGATGCAGGTCTGCTTAGCCAGCTTGTGGCCAGCACCCATGGCTCAGCCGGACTTGATGTCTTCACAGCAGGAACAGTCGTATTGGACTCTTGCAAAATGCACAAAGTTCCTTTGGATGCCTTTGGACCCTTGGGAGAGGGCAAAAGTGCTCTCCTCATAGGGAGATCTAGCACCACCATTCAGGGTATCATTGTGCATCTGAGACTTATTGATGTAGATTATACAGGACAGATTTGTGCTATGGTTTCCACCCCTACCCCCCTGTCACTATCCCCGAGAAAATGTGCATTGTTCAACTTGTGCCTTTCAAGTCTTCAGTTTCCAGGGCTGTCACACTATTTTAGGAACGGCAAAGTATGACACAGACTCTCTTAGCTGGGTTGCCCACGAGGCCAAGTTTTATGATTCCAGACCTTCTTTTATAGACAGGTTCGAGAAGGTCTGAGAGGTAAAACTTTCATTGGTCATTAAACCAACACATCACCAGCATTGGACAGTTGGGAACAACACCCCTTGACTGTTTCTTACAAGTAAACAACAAGGATCCAAAGAACACCTGCAAAAGTTGTCCTTCTCCAAGGACTGTTTAGATTCCTCCTTATGATTACTCAAGCCAGAGTGAGAACTTTGTGTGACTTGGTTTCACACAGGCTCTGTGTTCCCTGCCTGCTTTCAGCATCCATACAGGGCTGTGAATCGGTGTCGAGGGGACAGCTGCTTTGGATTGACCAGGCCACCTCAAGTTCACTGGGCTGCAACCCTGACTGACAAACGTCCTGAGATGTGGTCTACCCTGCGCCTCCCTGGAGCTACCCCTCCAGAGATCCACCTTTGAGGTCTGATTGACACGGATGCTAATGTAACCATCCTGTCTGTCTCTGTGTGGCCTCTAGAGTGGCCTCTGGATCCCGTGGAGTCGCCTGTCACAGGATTGGGTGGAACAGCGCGATGCTTCTTGATCCAGCAGCCTGTGCTGATCACAAACTCAGAGGGACAATCGGCTATGGTTAGACCTTATGTCACCACAGCTATTGCTAACCTCTGGGGATGGGATGTACTGGCGGCTTGAGGGGTATGGATAGGAATGGATTTTTGATGGGGGCCACTGTGATGAAGGGCGCACTGTGTCCTACGCCTCCTTTACAGTGGCTGGTGGACAAACCCATCTGGGAAACCCAGTGGTCCCTCCAAAAAGAAAATGTAGTCGTCCTTTGAAATTTGGTTCAAAAGCAAGTTACAAGCTATACCAATCTGCCAGATGTCATAGCAGAAGGTAATGCCAGGGCTGACAAGTTGGCTAACCCTGCATGGGTAGCACCTCAGCCTGATGTACTAGCACAGGTCAGAGCATCGTGTGAATTCTTTCATCAAAATGCACATACATTGCAAAAGCAGTTTCAGTTGACTCCAACTGAGGTTAGTGACATTGTCAGTTCCTTTGATGACTGTCACGCACTTGCTCTGCCTTTATTGGTGGGGTGTCCTGGGGTGACTTTATGATACTGGTATCCCCAATCGTCTGGTTTATGTTATATATTGAGTTCTGCACCTTTAAGACTGGCTCTGAGAGCAAGAGAGGGGGAAGAAGAAGCGCGCAGTTTATGTTAAAGAAAAACATCACTTCCACACATCTCGCTCCTAGACTGTGGTGTCTGCAGCACGGACAGACAGCGGGACAGAGCTTCTCTCTGGTTTTTAGTTAGTTTTAGCTAGCTGAGGCAGAGGAGTTCCCTGGACCTTTGTTTTTTTTCCTTTTTTCTTGGATCTGTGCAAGCCTGCTCTGGACTGAACACCCAGCCAAACCCCAGGAGCTCACGCCTGTGGCCCACCGGGGCCTGGGCCTCAGCACTTTCCAGCGCCGGAGGGACTGATAAGAACCTGAGCGAGCCGAGCTACACCACATGAAAAGGACTTTTCTTCCTAGACTTCCCATCCCATCGAACAACAAGAGGTTTTATTATTTAATATTATTCAAATTTCTGTTAAATAAACAGCTTTTTCCACTTCTCTCCAAGGAATTTTTTTTTTTTCCTTTCCCAGACCAGTTGGTGGGGAGGGGCATTTCCCTGGGGAAATCCCCATTTGGAGTTTTCCTCCCTAATTTGCCCTAAACGAGGACATGGGGGTAAACCCCAGAGGCCTCAAGGCCTTGGAGATTTGGCAAACGGATGTTATCCAAATTGCCAAATTTCGCCGACTCAAGTATGTGCATGTGTCTATTGACACTTTCTCCTCTGCCATGTGGGCTTCTGCTCATACTGGAGAAAAAACTCATGATGTCATTGCCCATTGGAGTCAGGCTTTTGCCATGCTAGGGATACCTTCTACTGTGAAGAGCGATAATGGCCCTGCTTATGCGTCACAGAAAGTGCAGCAGTTCATGCAGTTGTGGGGTGTTTCACACAAATTTGGCGTTTCACATTCTCCAACTGGTCCATTGTTGAACGTGCTCATGGTACTCTGAAGCAGGTTCTTCAAAAACAGAAATGGGGAATGTAGGGTGAAACCCTGCAAAGTCGATTGGCAAAAGCTTTGTTCACGGTAAATCACCTTACGGTGCTGCAGAATTCAAATAACCCTGTTATCTTGAACCATCACCTTTCTTTGCAGGCTTCGGGCAAGACACATCAGCCCCAAGCGAAAGTTCGGGTGCAAAATTTGACCACCAAACAGTGGGAGGGCCTGTATGAACTTATCGCTTTTGGTCATGGATATGCGTGTGTATCCACAGATACTGGGGTACAATGGGTACCTACAAAGTGTGTCCACCCTGACCTGCAATCGCAAAGGCAGAACCAAGCCAACAGGCAAACCACAAGCTGTGACCAGCAAACCACAGGCTGTGACCAGCATGAAGGTCATCAAGTGGAGGAACATTTGAGTGATGACACAGATGTAGAAGATGCGAGTGATCACTCAGATGGTCCCTCTAGAAGCAGACACTAAACATCTTGCTCATTTTTTCTTTTTTTTTTTCTTTTTTTTATAGAAAAAAGGGGTGAGATGTGGACCTGATTTTCTGTGTGTGAGAGAGTTCTCAGCCTGTCAGTGGCTGAGCTGTTCCCAAGGGAAAGTCTCTTGAGAACATTTCTCTCTTGAGGACTGTTTTTGTAAATAGATTGTAGTTCTCAAAACAATACTGTAGAGCTGTGTTGTGTGTTTTCTCTTGTCCCACCAATGGGACGAGAGAGGTGTTGTTCCCTTCACCAATCATGTTAAACCTGTATCGGAGCACCTTATAAAAAGAGCTGACAGGTTCTGAGAATAAACCCTTCTGATGACCCTCTTTCTGCTGCTGCATTTAATCCACGCTTCTTATTTCATGTCCAACAGCGACACCACAGCATTTTCCTTTCAAATATTCTGCTACTTTATCAGGGTCCTGTAGTTGTTCAGGGGTGAACTTCCCAACCATTGGATCAGAATAGTCCTTCAAAAGATGGCTCATTTTCTCCCACATTCCATGCTTTGAGAGATTGGATGAGATTGCTGGCTCAAAACAATTCTGATGCACGTGTGTGAGGAAAAGGGGCAGATCAGGCCTTGCCTTTGCTGAGGGAATGCACTGCTCTGGACACCCCACCCCCCCAGGCATGTACCCCAGCCCTGCAGTGGCCTTCAATCATTGGCACACCAGAGGCAATGCTTCACACCCCACACCCAGAGCCCCATTCTAGCTCCAGAGTGGCCAGAAGATCAGAAGTCCCATCTGGGGGAAGGGCCCAGGAAAGCCAAAGGGTACTTGAACTGAGGCAGAAGGCAAGCACATGTCTTGATCCTACCTCCTCCTGGAATTTCTATCAGCTGAACACTGCTGGAACTAGAAGTGGTAGCCATGTTTGTTCTTTTCTATATTTCTGTCTTTCTCTTTCTTTTTCTAGTTCTCTCCCCTTGGAATTTGAGTAACTTAAAATCAGATGGGTTTGGAGTTTGCTAAGTTGAATAGACTAAGTTAATGCTTTGTTAAATGTTTTATGTTGATTGAACGCTGCTCTAAAACTTTTGTCAAAGTTCTCTGATTTTCTAAAGTTGTCAGTAAAGTTTTTGTTGTTTTGACCTCTTGAGAATATCTTGTCAGTGTTTCCCCTGTGCATCTAACTCAGAGCACATGAAATACTGTAAGCCCTTTTAAGAGTCTCATCATATGAGTTTTTGGGGCCTTACACATGCCATTCATGACTATCCACCCTCAATGCAGATCTCTGAATAAACTCCCTAGAAATCTGTCTTGACTCCAAACACGGTATTGACTGTACTGAGACCTGGCAGATTTAGCAACAAGAATATGCTTTCCTTAACATCCAAAGGGAATTCAAAATTTTCAAAAGCTGTTGTAACAGGCCTGAAGGAGGAAAAGTGGGTGAAAAGCTGGGGAAAATCACTGTTCCTGTTCCCCCACAAACTGGGTATGATTATAAATGAATTCCCAGAGGTAGGGCCCAAAGCCAGGGCAGGAGAGCAACACTGAATACACATCCCAAATGACCTGTTGCACTGTATTAGAACAGCAATAGTGATGACACAGACTCTCAAACTTAGTTGCCAAAGAGAGCCAGTTTTATTCTTCCAGATCCTCTTTTATAGACAGTTCCTAAAAGGTCTGAAAAGGTAAAACTTTCATTGGCTATCAAACCAACACATCACTGTGGACATGATTTCTGACCCTGAGAGAATTTCAAGCTCTCAGGGGCTGATTGTTCCCAAGGGAAAGTCTTTTGGGAACTGTTCACTCTCAAGGACTGTTGCGTAAAAACAAGGTTTGGTTTCCTAAAACAAGACACAGGTGTTCTGAGAGTGTTTTCTCTCTTGTCCCACTAATGGGATGAGGGAGGTGTTGTTTCTTCTACCAATCAGGATAACCTATAATCGGAACACCTTATAAAAAGGGTTGAAAAACCCTGAAAGAAAGGCTTTTCTGCCTCATGTAAAACCTGTGGCTGTGTGTGTGATTCTTGGAACCCTTCACTCTATACTTTGTGTCCTCTAGTGACACATCACCATCACTGGACAGTTAGGAATGACACCCCTCGACCGTTTCTTGCAAGTAAACAACAAGGAGACAAACAACACCTGCAAAGGTTGTTTTTCTTCTCCAAGGACTGTTTGAGTTCCTCCTCACAATTTCTCAGGCCACACTTTCTCAGGCCAGTGTGAGAAAGTTATGTTACTTAGTTTCACACAAACACTGTGCTACCTGCCTGATCTCTCACATTCAGCATCCACAATGACCCTCATTGCCCTTGATTTTATCATGTCATAAGCTGATATCACACAGTACAGCAACAAAACAATCTTGATTCCTTTCCCTGCTCTGAAAAAGAGCACTGTGAGGAGCACATGTTGCATATACAGGAATATATACAGGGTTAGGTACCACAACCATATGAGCAGACCAAGCAACATTGTGGCCATTGGCTCTGTACCTAATACAACAAATGCTTAGATTCAATTTGGTTCCAACCTCTTCTAGTGAGATCTGTTGTCATCTCAACCCTTTGAGCCCTACATTGGGCGCCAAATAAGGCTGTCATTGTTTAGGAATGGTATACCCCAATTTAGTGTTCACACTCTAACACTACAAACCATATGCTGCTCACTCACTCCTCCCTCCTCCTACCACTCAGTCCTTAGTGGGATGGAGGAGAATTGGAAGCACAAAAGGTAAAGATCACAGGTTGAGATAAGAACAATTTACTGGAAACAGCAATGAAATAAGACAATGAACAGTAACAGCAACAATACTAATGATAAAGTGTACAAGAAAAAGAGGCAAACAATTCACACATGACTGCTCACCCCATGGAAACCCTGGACAATACCCAAACACTCCTTCCACCACCTTGCACAACCTGAAATGGAACCCTTCTCCCATCCCCAGAAAATGATGTAAGGTGGTACAGAATAACCTCCAGGTCCTAGCCATGCCCTCTCCTGGCTACTGAAAAAAAATTCATCCTTTCCTGGTTGTAACCAGGACAACGGAGCAAGTCTCACATCTGTTCTGTGAATAAATGATTGGCTCATTGTGAAACACCGTTCATCCCAGAGTGATGCAGTGACACTTGTCCCTTTGCAGCTCTGCTAAGAGTCTAATTCAAAACCTTCATGATCATGTCCTTTTGCTGCTGCTTGCACCAGGCTGCATATCAGAAACAGGAGGCAGTTTCTCTTTGCACTCTGCTGCAGCAAGCAAAGTTTTAAGGTGGTCAACCTCAGTTTTAAGATTATAATTTTCAATCCTAAGTTTATCAACTTGAATTCCCAATTTTTCTCCTGTTTCCCTCTCAGAGGTTAACAATCACTTCAACATCTCAATCTCTGATTTCAAAGCAGTATACTCTACATCAGAAATCCATTTGGAAGCAAAAGAATCCTTGGTTTCTCCCTGCATACAGGAGAAACAGGCTCCTAAAACTGCACAAATGATACCTTTATCTCTTCTTTCTTTAGACTTTTGCTCAGCCTAACATTGATCAATGCATTCCATCACTTTATTTTTCCAAAAACTTTGAACCCACTGCTTCCCAACCTGGGAAGGGGCACATTTATATTTTTGAAGCAGTCTATACATGGCAATCCTGCCAACTATGCCAATTAGCTATTACATGAAAAGGGGGACATTTACTCCACTGTTAGTTTGGGGTGATTTCTCAACTCTCAGTATATGATTTGTCTGTCAGCACCCCAGGAAAGCTGAGACCCTTGTGCCCAACCAGCCTGTCAGCATCCTGTTATAGGGACCCTTCACTGAGCAGTCCTGCTGGATTGGAGGGTGACTCAACTGACTTATTCAGGGACACACACCAACAGCATAAGGGACACCCCTCAGCAGGTCTTCCCCTTTATTTGAGTATGTAACTGTCGTGATTTTAAACCAGTAACTAAAAAATTACTTACTTCTTGCTGTGAGATATGGATTAGAACAAGAGCAAAGCAGGCTTAAAACTTAAAAGGAATAAAGAAAGTTTATTAACAAAACTACAAGGAAAAAACAAACAAACAAAAAAAAAACCCCAGAATAAACTTCCAGAATACTTTTTTATCCCCCACTACTCGACCATTCTCTTGTACACGTGACAACATAGAGACAGAAAAACTTTAGAACTTTGGTGGTTAAAACAGTCCCAATTCCTGCTACAGTCTTTTCATCAGTCTTTGTAGAGAAACAGAAGTCTCTTTCTGTTAATCTATGGAGTTTCTCACAAGAAAACTATTTCTGTTATAGTTTTCTATTTCCCTGATGTCAGCTGCCCAGAAATCCTGTCATCAGAGCTCACTCCTCCCATTTCGCATCACTCTGAGGTGTGTATGGGCCATGAGTCTAGGGATGTCATTTTAAGAATGAGTTATTCAAAGGCAAAAGTCTTCTTCATCTGTCTCTGTGAGCTCCACTAGAAAACAGTTTTCTCATTGCCCCCCAAGGCTTCAAATCTTCACTCTGTTCCAGCACTTCACTGTATCACAATTACTCTATCTTTTGCTCAAAATCCACACTTTGAACACTCCATTCTTCCCTATATACTCTATCATGAATTAAAGGAGTTTTTTCAGGACCTTATTGTCCATCTCCATAGCTTTAACAGAAAAATATTTCAGCTTATAAAGCATCTCCTTATTCTCTACCTTTTCTGAAGCTTCTTTTCTTTACTGTCTCTGATAGTTTATAAAGGCTCTTTACATGTTGATTACTCTCTTTTTCTCTCTCTGGATAAAAGGATTAATCTGCAAGTCTCATCTGGGTAATGAAAGGGTTAAAATCTTGCCCAGGCTTTTGTAGATGGTTCTGTGATCTCTGCCGGAGCAGCAGCTGGCGTTGTCTGCAATAGAAGATTCTTCATGGCTGTTTTGGAGAGTGTGGTCGCTGTCTCAGAACGCCGCAGGTCAAGAGCTTTTTCCTTTCTTTACTCGGCAGTCTCTGGTGAATTCAGTCACAGCAAAAACTGCAGCCGAGCCAGGGACCGGCCTGGCCCGGCCAGAGCCCGGGGCAAGCCTTGCAGGCCCCCATCTCCCAGCCGGGAGACACTGGGCCCAGCCCAGTCCCTGCCCAGGCCGCATGGCCTGGGCAGGGAACGGGAGGCCAGCTGGAGCTCTGTTACCTTTCACAGCCAGGAAACAAAGAGAACAAAAGTGCTCTGACTTTACATCTTAAGGAGGTGTTTACAAGTTGACTTCACTTTTTAATGGTTAAAACTGCTGTCAATTCTTAGAAATTACTGATAATTGGTCAGGAGAAAAGACTCCCATCAGTCACCAGCAGCTTCAACTTCCTTAGCTCCCAAAGCTATCTTAAAGGTAAAGCCACCCCATGACAGTAACCCACTGCCAGTGACTGCCAGTGCCTGTGAAGGACTCATACTAACATTTCACAGAATAACCCTCTTTATTTATTGTCGAGATGAAAAACGAGGGATGGGACCACCATGCTTTGAGATGATTTATTGCTCAAGTAGCCAGATAAGATATCAGTCTCGAGGCATGAGATTTAGAAGTGACAAGTCAGCCATAGCTTGAGGAAGTCATGAGTTTTTTCTTTGCACAGGAATATATAACATTCTAGCCCAATAGGCAGTTGTAACAAAGCTTGTTTTCACTTATTAACCTATCACTTTTACTTAATCTTGCTGCACTGCGTCTCTCTCTTAGCCAATAAGCTGACAGGTCACGTACTCATACACACCTCTATTATAGTTTCTAGATCTCTAACTTACTCTATAAGCCACACTATTACAGCTTAAACTTCAAACTATTTTACCTAATATAATTTTTTACTTACTCTAGGCATATTCTTACTTATAACTATAGAGACTTAAGTTTATAATTTCTCTACCCAATGTCTGTGTACCTTCATCACTACATCAATCTAAGCTCTTTCTAAGGCTGCAGACTGAACCTTTCAGTATCTGCAGAAGTTTCTATTTTTCGGTTTCCAACAATTTATTAATATAAAATTGTGACAGGTTAAGGTTCGATGATTGTCAGTGATAGTATCTGAATGCAAAAATGTATTCAAAGTAATACACAGATATTTGGATTTTAAGAGAGACAGGACCACTGGGAGATGTCTTAAAGCATGATTTATTTATTCTTCTTCTACAGTCTCATGAAGGAGCGAGAACGTCTTCATGTTTGCTAGATGTTCATGGTCAGTGGTCACAAGACCACAGGTTAAAAGGTCTCTTAAAGTTAATTAACCAATAAACTACTGCCACAAAAGAATGTTTCTACTTTTACACAAATAGTTAATTATTTTGCTTTATACGTCTATGCTGCAGTGTGGATTTTCTTAACCAATCATATAATGACAAACAAAACTATTTGCTACACTTTAAAACTTCTTCTTACCTTTATAACTACTTCTATATTTTAACTTCAAAACCTTAAAACTTTCTACTACCTAGCTTAATGTCTTTCTATCTAAAGTACAAACCCACATTCTTGCCCATGGTTTCTAAATTCAGAAGCCTTTTCCAAGGTCTCAGGTCAAACCCTGTATTCATTTCTGTGTTTGGGCCTGCATGCACAAGATTTTGAGAATTTTCTGTGCTTGGAATTCCCACACACAAACTCTTATCCCCAGTAAAAGTATTCAGTGCACAAAGAGTATGGTTCTTATCCAACAGGCATCCCTATGGGGCAGAAGACAGGTTCAGCATGTCAACGGATCCCAGCAGTTACGATCGGGTCTTCCCTAACTTTTGTCCATTCTAGACTTCCTTTGATACTATTTCTTTGTGTTTAGGTGGAGCTTAAGTGACTCTAGTCATACATACTGAAACAGAGAAATTAAGAATTAGGAGTAATTTATAAAAAATTGCCTTGCATAAAAGAAGGGGCTACAAAACCTGTGTGAAATGCTGACTGCTCCCATAATAGCAGGAAGAGAATAAAGACTGCAGGATGAGATAAGGAGCTAGAATATGTAAACAGAATGCAAGCATAAATGCGCCATGGGATGAGGGGGTTCCTTGGATTTTTTTGGACCCCTAAGCCAGAAGAAATGGAAAGAGGGGGGGTCAAAAGAACTGAAAGAAGCATGCGCAAGAAGACAAGGTGAAAAGTTCAGCTGAAGGAAAATTGCTGACTTCAGCCTCAAAGACCCCCAGACAACCACCAGAATGACCAACAAGGAGCAGTGCGCAGCTGCAAATAGGCGTGGAAGTAATTTTAATCCGGAGTGAGGACAGGCGGGGTTAGCAAATGAATATATATTAGGTGTACTGTGTAACCCTAGTTTGTAGAGAATAAAAAGGGAGAAACAAGTCTCCAAGGTGTGCATGCCTTTTGGAGGAGATATCCCCCATGCACCTCAGTGCTGAATAAATTCATACCTACTCTTATAACTACTCTGTGAGTTATAGAGTTTTTATTCTA
The DNA here is from genome assembly GCA_038429875.1 of Poecile montanus. Classification (NCBI taxonomy): domain Eukaryota; kingdom Metazoa; phylum Chordata; class Aves; order Passeriformes; family Paridae; genus Poecile; species Poecile montanus. Next base: position 108,306,933 of record CM076541.1, read on the forward strand.
TCTGCATATCAATACTTTTGTTACTGATTGGTGTAAAATTCTCTCACTTTGCATTTAAAGATACAGTCAAAAAAATATAGAGCGCATGCCAGGTGAGGGGTGGTGGTAACTTGGAGGCAGGTAACTTTGGGATGGAGGTGTGTGTTAATATTATTAGGTATTCCGGTTTGAGACAAAATTTAGGAGGAAACTTCCCAAAGGGGTCTCCTCTAAAAAAGCAGATTCCAGCAGCCCCTCCCCCAACCAATTCAGGAGATATTCTCTTTGGAGGAAAGTGGAAAAAACTGTTTACTTCACAAGAGTGCTCACAGATATGAAAAAATAAGTAATATTAAACAATGAAACCTCTTCTTGCTCTGAAGAGATGGCAAATTCAGAGTCGTTCTGTAGTTCAGAGATTTGAGGTGCCTCCGCCCGTGGAGGCAAAGATTTAGTTTCAGATAAGCATTGTTAAAGTGAGAGATGTGGCTTTAAAGCCCGAGAAGAGTAAATTCCACCCTCCGCCTTGGGGATGGGCCCTGTGAGCCTGGGAAGAGTTGCCCCACCCCAGACCCTCGTGGGGTGGCAGCCCAGGGTGTTCTGATTGGTTTGTGCCCCTAGGGTTTCTTCCTTGCTATGTTCCTATTAGACCCCAGTCTTAAGCTCCACCCTGGTTCTGTCCTATAAAACCCACCACCGTGCCTCTATTCTGGGCTCTCTGTCTCTGGATTTAAGCTGAGTTTGTTCCTGTGTTGAATAAATGGTTTCCTGAGGTTAACCAAGCAGAAGCCCCTCTCATTGAGTCCCATGTCCGTCACCAGTAACTGTAGCCTCCCTGGACATGATCCTGCAGCTGCAGAACACTACACAGAGTCCTTTCATGGGTGTGTCTTGGCTCACTCAGTCTCTCTCAGTCCCTCTGGGGCTGAAATGCAGCATCCCAGGCCCTGGTGGGCTACAGGCGTGAGCTCCTGGTGTTATTCTGGGTTTTCAGTTTGGAGCAGAGCTGAACAGTTCCAAGAAAAAGAAGCCACAGTCCAGGAAACTTCTCTGCTTCAGCTAACTAGAAAAAAAAAAAGCCTAACTAAAAGCAAAGGAAAGCTCTCTCCTGCTGTCCATGCTAGGCAGCACAGTCTGTGAGATAGGAATGTGGGGGAGGGAGTGAAGCTTCTGCAGACAAGTTGTGCACCACTTCTACCCCCCTTGACTCTGTCTCTCTGGACCCACCTTAAAGCTACAGGACCCATTTCTGGACAGAAAAAAAACCCCAGATGATGGGATACCAAACCATACAGTCACCCCAGAACATTAGGCTATAATGAACTGAGTTCATCCAAGGAGAGCAATTTGGCCACAGTTCCTGGCTCAGCAGCAAGATATCTTCTCTCCCTCAGTTGACAGGTGCTATGTGGTTTCTCAGCTGTAATGTACTATTGAGTTCCCCTCCCTGCAAGGATTTCAACAGAGCCTGGCTCTGGTGTCTCCACTCAGCTCTACCCGCTGTTCCATCCCCTTTAGCAGGTATTTACTTTTGTTATGGGGAATCATCATGGAGCATGCCTGTCGTTCTAATTAGGAACGGCAGAAAGAACGACACGGACTCTCAAGGGAGTCAGAACAGAAGAATTTTTTTTTATTGCTCCAGGCCTGTTTTATAGACAGATACGTGGAAAGTACAGAAAGGAAACTTATTGGTTAGTAAACTGCTACATCACCATCATTGGTCAGTGGGGCTCACCACCCCCCTGACTTTCTCCTGCAAGGAAAACAAGGAATACAAAACAACACCTGCAAGGCTGTTTTGTGTCCCTGAGGATTGTTTTAATTCCTTCTCATGTTTTTCCCAGGCTACTTTCTCAGGCAAGCCTGAGGAGCTATGCGGCCTGTAATTTGTACAGGCACTCTGGTTCAGATTTAGCATCCATACATGCCAACCGCATTCTATCCAGGGAGTAGCAGCTGTATGTTACCCTATAATTTCCATACCATTATAACTTCTGTTAGGATGTAAATATAACTTCTCAGTTTCCTCTTATTTTACCAACCGACATCTTTCCACAAACACCTTGCCCACCAGCTGCCACCTCCAGGTGAAACAGCTAGCACAAGGCCATGCGTCCCAGATACTCCATGGGAGCATCTGGAGGTGACCATGGTACATCACCATCCCGTGGGGTTGGTTGTCCCCATCCATATTCAGCTAGAGCCACCCTATGCTCAGCCAGGTCTCTACAGGACAACTGCTGTTGGATTTGCCTTTGCTCAGGGCTCCTCTGGATTTTTTTCCCATTGCTTCCTTTAGGAATGGTGCTTTGATCCAGCCCCATGGGAGCAATTAGGTGAAATAGAGGAGAGGGTAATTAGGGGAGGAATTGGGAGGCAATGGGTTGTACAAAGAGGGGCAGGAGGAGCAAGGGGAGATGAGGGTCCCTGCATACTCCTCGCAACATTTCCAGGAGTGACATCAATGTACATGGGTGGTGGCAATTCCTGGTGGACTTTTGGGATGCAATCCCAGCACAGTCCTGATAAAGCATTTGCAGAAAATGTTTAAAAGAGAGAAAACCCTTGTTCAAGATTCTAGTGATCTAATTGGGAAATTCAGGGATCACCCAAAAAGGTGAGTGCAGATGGGGACTGGCACAAGGATAACTCATCATCTTCAAGGGGGAGACATCCTCAGGTCTGGAAAGGGAGCCAAGGTGGCCAAATGTGACAGCACAGAGATGGAGAGGGGAAGGGCCCCTACCTGCAAACACAGAGGGACCAAACAGAAATATAAGTTACAAGACTGAAAGAAAATGGGGAAAAAAAGGGTAAATTGGGCTGAAAACCAGAACCCAAGCACCAGAGCCAGGTTATTTGTACTTAGCACCCTCGGAAAGTGGTGAGCCCCTGCAGTACCACTTTTAACTGCTCAGAAAAGCAACAGAAACACAATTTTATATAAAGAACATATACAGTGTCCATGCAATGATTGTAAAAACCACTTGCATTCTCCACATGTGTCTTGGTTTTAAGGCAGTAACTAAAAATTACTAGAAAACTTACTTATTTCTTGCTGTGAGATATGGATTAGAACAAGAGTAAAACAGGCTTAAAACTTAAAAGGAATAAAGAAAGTTTATTAACAAAACTACAAGAATAAGAACACCAGAATCAATTTCCAGAAAACCTTTTTATCCCCCACTACCCAACCATTCTCTTGTACACGTGATAACATAGAGACAAAAAACTTTGGAATTTTGGTGTTTAAAACAGTCCTAATTCCTGCTAGAGTCTTTTTATCAGCCTTTGTAGAGAAACAGAAGTCTTCTTCTGCTAATCTATGGAGTTTTTCATGAGAAAACTATTTCTGTTATAGTTTTCCATTTCTCTGATGCTAGCTGCCCGGAAATCTTGCCATCAGTTCACTCTTCCCATTTCACATCACTCTGAGGTGTGTATGGGTCAACGAGTCTAGGGATGTCATTTTTTTAAGGATGAGTTATTCAAAGGCAAAAGTTCTCTTTATCTGTCTCTGTGAGCTTCCCTGGAAACAGTTTTCTCATTGCCTCAAGCGGCCTCAAATCTTCGCCTCACTCTGTTCCAGCACCTCACTGTATCACAATTACTCCACCTTTTGCTCAAAATCCACACTTTGAACACTCCATTCCTCTTAATATACTCTGTCATGAATTAAAGGAGTTTTTTCAAAACACTATTGTCTATCTCTATAGCTTTAACAGAAAAATATTTCAGCTTATAAAGCATCTCCTTATTCTCTTTCCTCCATCTAAAACTTAACTCTTTTCTTCACTGTCTTCTTCATGTTGATTGTCTCTCTCTCTCTGTGTCTCTCTGGGAAAAAGGAGTAATCTGTACATTTTATCCAGGTAGTAAAAGAATTAAAGTCTTGGAAAAGCTGCAAGTGTTCATGGTGTCATGTTTCAGTCCAGCAGCAGAAACTACAAACTAAGCCAGACCAGCCGGCTCCGTTTCTCTCCCCCCCCCCCCCCCGCCCCCCACCCTCTGTGGCCTTGTCCGGCCTGGAGGGGGGAGGAGGAGGCCGAGACAGAGCCTGTTACCTTTTCAGAAGCCGGAAACCAAAAAGAGCAAGAGAACTCTGGCTTTACATCTTAAGGTGGTGTTTACAAGTTGATCTTACTTTTCAATGGTCAAAACTGCTGTCAATTCCTAGAAATGACTGATAATTGGTCAGGAGAAAAGACTCCCTTCAGACATCAGCAGCTTCAACTTTCTTAGCTCCTAAAGCTATCTTAAAGGTAAAGTCACCCCATGACAACATGCAACACCATCCCTCTCCCAAATGCTTCATTGCCCTGAAAAAAGAAGACTGCATTTATCCTTAGGAAAGCAGCATAAACCCTTGTTCTCCAGCTCCTGCACAGGGGGTTGCATATCTGATGTTGGAGCATGAGACTGTCTGTATGCCAAGAAAGCCCAAGATACTGCAGAATTCACTATTATTATTTTTAAAGGTAAGAGAGAGTTGCTTGTTCCCCATGTCCAGAAATAGGACAACAAGCAGAAGAAATGCCTCCCAGGTGCATGCAAGATGCAAAAACTATGAAATTTGTCTCTTGGATCCAACCAATACCCCTGTGAGCATCCCCCAGATAAAACCCAGGCTCAGCGCTGCCTGTGGAAGTGTGGAAATGCTCTCCATAACCACTGTCTTGGACTTTGCAAAGCTCCCAGACACTGGGGACTCTCATGGACCACTTTTTCTACCTCATACACCTGCAAACACTTGCTGCAGCCCAGTTCCTTAGCCAGCTGTATTCACCACACCCCCACAAATTGCAAGATATGCTCCAGGACCTTGTTTCTTCTCACAGCTCCATCACTGATGAGTGCTGCAAGGTCTCCAGCAGCACCAGTGTGGTCTGTGCATCTCCCTCACTGTCTTAGCTGTGAGGCCATATGTTCATGTCATGTATTTGGGCCTCAAGAATGACACGTGTGGGAACAGAAATTAAATGCAGTGCATTTCCCTCCATCAGGGCTGGGAGAAGAGGCATAGAGCAAGCCCAGATCCAGAAAATGCACATTGGAGGCAGTTGATCCCATCAGACCTTTGCCACCTCACGGCATCACTTTCTTAAAGTGGAAACATTTGATGGGAAAGCTTTATAGGAAGTTATTGAAAAGGTCTGAGCTAATAAAGTCCAAACATTTTGTTTAAATGTTATTGTTACAGCAACATAACATGCATTGAAACAAAATGTATTGGTGAAAAACTCAGATGATTTAGGACAGAATGGAATTTTGAAATCTCAGCATTTCTTTTGAGAGGGATTTTCCATTTTTTACCATTAACTCTGTGGCATGACTATGACTGGTGGGAAATGGTTAGCCACCTTTGATTTGGCATGGGTTAAGGCATCATCTTAGCAAGCCATCCACCAAGGCTTTGTCCTCTGCAACACCGCTAATCCCCCTGGAAGGCTACAGCTCTGAGGGGTGTGATGACTTGGCAAAGGGCAGAGGAAGACAAACTTCCCTACAAAAATTCTGTTTCAGTGTCCTGCCTTGGGACCATCCATCCTTGAGGCCCTGTGAGGATAACCAGAGTATCTGTCCAAGAGTTACAGGCAGTGTCTGCATCCCTAGAAATGTTTAAATCATTAAATTTTAGCCCAAGGATGTAATACTATTTTGCAGAAATCTGTCTCTAGGAATTCAGAGAAGTCCTGAGGAGTGGTAGAAACTTAAAGCTAGGCTCAATAGTCACATTTATGTATCCACTAAAGTATTTGGCTTTATAATTAGTGATGACAATGTAGGATCCAAAAGTAAGAGTCCATACAGTCTTGTAATGCTCATTTTTGTTTTTATACCATTTTCTTGTTGCACCCCAAGAAATAATAATTTAAGCTACAGTTCATCTTGCAAACATTGTAGCAATGCTGTTACTTAAGCATGAACATCCTTTACCACTTAGGATGTATCTTTGTTACCTATTTTGCCACCAGCATGAGCATTTAAAACCCCTGCTTATTATTCAGTATTAAGAATAGAGCTGTTGGAAGAGAGCTCCCCAAATCCTGGCTACTTGCAGGTTTGACATGTTTTAGGAAAGTGAAGCAAACTTTGTCAGATCTGTGGGGTTTCTTCATTTGCTTCTGTCTAAGGTTTTTGGCAGTGAAAAGGAATTTACAGAAATATTCATACATCTTGAAAGCTTCAGTATTGGTGTGTAAAAACGCTCGCTCGCGGTGAGAGACTTCTCCAGGGTCAAGCTGTTCAAGTATAAGCAATTTATTATAAGGGTAAAAAGAAGGGAGACCCATGTCCGCCACCAGCCTTGGCGTCCACGTGGTCCGGGGGAGGGGAGAGAGAACAGGTAGAGCAGGGGAGGTGAGGTTGGAAAAGGGGAGGGAGGGAGTAAGAGAGAGAGGCTCTTGTTACAATCCAATATATGCTTTCTTATAGTGAATATTCTAATTCTTAGTAACCAATCACCATGTGACACACCCACTAAAGAATTTACATACAGCCTATGCGCTTCCCTATATTAACATACAGTGTTGCATTTTAGACTCTACATGGCTTTACAAGTTCTTTGGTCATATAGTAACCAGTACTCTGTATCTTATGACTCAAAGCAGGCTTTCATTTCTATCTCAATTCTAGGCCTCATACCTTCAGAATCTTTCGTTAAACAATCATATTTACAAGGTTTCCCTGTTTCATCCTCCCCAACACTTCAGCCCATCCATCTGCTCCAAAATCTTGTTTTATTGCAGGTTATTTTCTCATTTAATATATCTTGGTAGGCCCAGGGACTGTCTTCATTCTTGACTTTGCTGATCCCAGCCCAACTCCAGTGCTGATAAGCTCTTTCTGAAGCTTATCCAGATGCTCACAACCTTGATTTGGTTTAACAAGCCAAACTCCAACTGCAGCTCACCCTGGAGCAGTAGGGTCTGGCTGTAGGTTGATGGGGACATGTCACAGACAGGTAAAGAAATTGTAAAAGATAGGCCTCATAAAATCAGGCCTTGCTCTGCTACATTAATAACTAGTCTGTCACTTCTGCTAAGTGCAGCTAAGTAGTTTGCAAGTTCCCATGTGAAAACATCTTAAGAATGAAAAGTTTGTCTTCTTGAGGAGAAAAATAAGTGCACCTGTAATAACAAGTGATCTGTCCCATGAGAATCAGTAGAAAAAGTATGCAAACTAACTAAAAATACAGAAGTTTGGTAGATATGCAAAATGCCATGTACCAACCAATGAACTGTGAGTGTATTGTCAACCAGTAAGATCTGACATAGTGCCTTCTGATAATCTTATAAAATATGACCTATACAATAAAGATTCGGCTTTTTCTGCATGAAGAAAATGGAGTCTCAGCTGATTTATTACAACAGGGACATTTAAAGATGGATCTTTGAAGAAGGTGGCTTTGGAGGAGAGATTTGGATGGTTTTAACCCTCATTTGCCAGCAGTGATTTGTCTCATTTTCTGCAAAGCTTTCTCCCACACAGTTGATGCAGCAACAGGAAAAATGGGAAGGAGCCAGGAGTACTTCCCAACAGAAGCAACACAACAAAACCAATTTCTCCAGGGTCATCTTTTCAGTGGCAGATGGCATGAACCAGTTTATTGTCTTTCCCCATGCTATCAGTAAAATAATCCAAAGCAATGCCTGATGATTGTTTGAAGGACTAAACAGGGGGGTTATATATTTCTGTTTTATGCAAAAATCCAGGAATGACCCCATTGTTCATCACAAGACATTTTGTGTAGGAAACGGTCAATCTGCCCTCCATCAGCAGAGGTTTTATGAGCAGGTTGGACAAACTTCCCCAGGAAGGGTGCTGGTGTCGTTGGTCCTGCTTTGTGGCAGAAGGATGGATCAGGTGATGCCCCATGTCGTGAGTAACACTGTCTGGTAGGTCATGTCATGCCTACACCTCATTTTAATGTCTCACCTATTCAAGGCTTTACAGCAATTAGCTGAGCCCTCAGCCAGCAGCAGAGTTCCCTCTGCCATGGCCCCAACTTCTTCCATATATATTGCAGTGATCTTTGAGCACAAGAACATGGTCACATCATAGAACTATAGAACCATAGAATGGTTTGGGTTGGAAAGGACCTTAAAGACCATCTAGTTCCAATCCCCCCTTCCATGGGCAGGGTCACCTTCCACTAGACCAGGTTGCTCAAAGCCCCATCCAATTTGGCCTTGAACACTACTTCAAAAGCAGAAACTATTTCAACTCAAATTTTCTGGCTGGAGCCAAATGACACACCAGCACAAATCACTCACTTCCAGTGACCTGTGTGGCTTCTCAGGCCAATGTGTGTGCTTCAATTAGCCAAAACTTAATTGGCTTGGGCTAAAGAAGGGTTTTCCAGGGAAGACATAGAAAAACTGTTTTTTGGGGGTTTTTTTGTTTTTTGTTTTTTTTAAGTTTGAATAGGGTAAAAGAACCAGGAGAGGAGCCCAATCCATCACCCATAGACCTCTGAGCCCTTTGCACCGCTCCCATGGGCTTCATCCTCACCTCTGTGAGAAATGATAGGGACAAGGACCAACTCCAACCGAAGCTGCAACAGAATGTGACCCAGCACCAGAAGCACAGGCTGAGCCATCCCCACACAGTGTTTCCAAGCAGACACCATTAAAGGTATTCCCTTTCCCCATTTTCTTTTTCCTCCATCCTAAACAAAAGGAAGGTCTCCTCCAGACCAGCAGAAGTGATAGACCATACCCACAAAGAAATGGGGAAGTGTCAAGCTTTAAACATTTATTACTTAGATTATGCATTTTACAGCATACATTGCATCTGGATGTTCTATAAACAGACTGAATTGCCACAAAGAGTTATTAGCTCCCTTGTTTTAACAGTCTCTGAAATGCTGAAGATGAGTTTGTGTTTTCTCTAGTATGAATAGCTAGTCTTTATTCTCTACAACACTTATTTCCTTTTTTTAAAAGAAAAATTAAAGCACTTAGTTTAACAAATATGATTAAATTAAAAATACTGCTTTTTCAAATGCAAATAAATTAAAAGAAAAAATAATTGCTATTGTTAATGCCATCTTCTGCAGGACACTGCAGCTCCCTTGGGTATTGACAGTGAACTTTGCAACCTTTAGTATCGTTTCTCCGGAAAAAAATACTGTAAATATAACTGGGTCTGTCTAATAGCTAACACCAAAAGAGCAAAATTGACGTAAAGCCATAAAACACATATTGGGGCAATAAATTTTTTTTAAAAAAGTATTTAGGATTTTGAGACACTTCCAAGTGAGGGATGTTATAAAAATAAGCATGAAAATAAATAATAAGTTAATCTGACAAGTTTTCTTTCAAAGCCATCAATCATGCCAAGAATAGATATTAATTAATTTCCTTAGGGAGAAGAGGGGAACCAAGCAAATCACTTACTTTTCCTTTTCCCCCCATTTTCGTTTCACCTCCATGTACATGAAACTTCTCCAAACAAGGGTGAAATTCCTCATGGGGAAACCAAGCAAGTCACTTTCTGGGTAGTATAAATCTTTGTTATGGAAAGAATTTCACCAGAAATTAGGTGAATTAGATGCTGGGGTGTCTGGCAGGGAGTTGGCAAACGTCTTCTGCATCCAAGGGGGAGAGGCATGGCGGTGGTGCAGAGCACTGCTCCTCTGCAGGTGCTTCAGCTATTTGTCTTCACACCAGCCCGAGGTTTGATCCCTGTACTGGATTTGCATGGCCTGGTTTTTGGTAGCAGGGGGGGCCACAGAGGTGGCTCCTGTGAGAAGTTGCTGGAAGCTTCCACCATGTCCAGCAGAGCCAATCCCTGATGGCTCTGAAGATAGCCATGTGCTGTAGGCCAAAACTGGGCCAATGAAAGAGGTTGGTAACACATTTCTGACAACATATTTACAGAATCACACAGAATCACAGAATGACTAGGTTGGAAGAGACCTTCAAGATCATCGAGTCCAACTGATGCCCTAATACCTCAACTAAACCATGGCACCAAGTGCCATATCCAATCTTTTTTTAACCACATCCAGGGATGGCAACTCCACCATCTCCCCAGGCAGACCATTCCAGTACTTTATCACTCTTTCCGTGAAGAACTATTTCCTAACGTCCAACCTAAATTTTCCTTGGCGCAGCTTAAGACTGTGTCCTCTCGTTCTGTCAGTTGCTGTCTGGTGAAAGAGATCGACCCACACCTGACTACAACCTCTTTTCAGGAAGTTCTAGAGAGTGATAAGGTCACCTCTGAGTCTCCTTTTCTCCAGGCTAAACAACCCCAGCTCCCTTAGCCATTCTTCATAGGGCTTGTGTTCCAAACCCCTCACCAGCCTTGTTGCCCTCCTCTAGATGCGCTCAAGTGTCTCAACGTCCTTCCTAAACTGAGGGGTCCAGAAATGGACACAGAACTCAAGGTGCGGCCTCACCAGTGCCGAGTACAGGGGAAGAATGACCTCCCTGCTCCTGTTGGCCATACCACCCCTGATACAGGCCAGGATGCTGTTGGCCTTCTTGGCCACCAGGGCACACTGCTGGCTCATATTCAGCCAGGCGTCAACCAGCACCCCCAGGTCCCTTTCCTCCTGGGCACTGTCCAGCCATGCTGTCCTCAGCCTGTAATGCTGCAGGGGGTTATTGTGACCAAAATGCAGGACTTGGCACTTGGACTTATTAAACTTCATCCCACTGGACTTTTCCCATTCATCTAAATGTTCCAGGTCTCTCTGCAGAGCCCTCCTACCTTCCAACAGATCAACACACGCTCCCAGCTTAGTGTCATCTGCAAATTTACTAATGAAGGACTCAATACCCTCATCCATGTCATCAATAAAAATATTGAACAGGACCGGCCCCAGCACAGACCCCGAGGGACACCACTGGTGACTGGCTACCAGCTGGATGCAGCACCATTCACCACCACTCTCTGGGCCCGGCCATCCAGCCGGTCCTTAATCCAGCAAAGCGTGTTCCTGTCCAAGCTGTGGGCTGCCAGCTTCTCCAGGAGTTTACTGTGGGACACAGTGTCAAAGGTTTTGTTGAAGTCCAAATAGACAACATCCACAGCCTTTCCAGCATCCAACAGGCAGGTCACCTGGTCATAAAAGGAGATCAGGTTGGTCAAACATGACCTACCCCTCCTAAATCCATGCTGGCTTGGTCTGATACCCTGGCCATCCTGTACATGCTGCATGATGACACTGAGTATAAACTGTTCCATTACCTTACCAGGTACTGAGGTCAGGCTGACTGGCCTATAATTACTAGGATTCTCCTTCCTACCTTTCTTGTGAATGAGTGTCACATTGGCCAGCTTCCAGTCATCTGGAACCTCACCAGTGAGCCAGGACTGCTGGTAAATGATGGAGAGTGGCTTCACAAGCTCATCTGCCAATTCCCTCATCACCCTGGGATGGATCCCATCTGGTCCCATAGATTTATCAACATCCAAGCATCTCAGCAGTTCTCTGACTGCCTCCTCTTGGATAACAGGGGGACCATTCTGCTCCCTGCCACCATCTACCAACCCAGGAGGACAGATGTCCTGAAGGCAAGTTGCTTTCCCACTAAAGACTGAGGCAAAGAAGGCATTAAGCAGAATTAAAGAAGAAAACAAAAACAGTCAGTTTTTCATCTCGTCAGAGAAGAGGAGGTGAGAACATGTGAGGGAAACAACATGGAGACACCAAGGTCAGTGAAGAAGGAGGTGGGGGAGGTGGTCCAGGCACCAGAGCCAAGATTGCTCTGCAAGCTGTGGTGAAGACCATGGTGAAGTAGATTGTCTCTCTGCAACCTATGGGGATCCACGGGCGATGCAGAGATCCACTCACAGCCCATGAGGGAGGTGCTCATGCTGGAGTGGGTGGATGCCTGGAGGAGGCTGTGATCCAGTGGAAGACCTGATGGAGAGAGAGGGCCCTGCTTCCAGGCTGGAGCAGTCTGTCCTTGGAGGACTGTACCCTGTGGAGAGACCCATGTAGCAGCAGTTTTGGGAGGACTGCTGCTCATGAGAGTGGACCCACGCTTGAAAAGTTCACAGAGAACTGTCTCCCATGGGAGGGACCCCATGGTCTCACAGGGGAAAGACTCCTCTCCCAGAGAAGTGGAAGAAAATCTCAGTGATGAACTGACCCAAAACCCCCCATGCCCTGTCTCCCTGTGCTGTCAGTGGGAAGGAGGGAGGGGCTGGGGGAAAAAGGTGTTTTAAGGGCTTATTTTACTTCTCATTATCCTCCTCTGATTCTGTTAGCAATAAATTCACTTTGCAACCTTAAGTTGAGTCTGGTTTTGCCCTTGAAGTGTTTCTCCCATGTGGTGGCCAGGCTGGGTCCATTGGTCCAACCCAGGATGCCACAACCTTCTCAGAGAGAGGTCTTCTAGGAGACAGTCTTCAGGGAGGTCTCTGGCAATCCCTGGCCACCAGGTAACATCAGCAAGGTGCAGCCTGTGGCTGCAAGTGATCAGCTCAGTGATTTCCAGCTCAGTGATTTCAGCTCAACTTGCTAGGTTATCCCAGGCTGACTCAGAGACAGAGAGACAGAAGCGTTGTGTGGAGATTTCACAGAGATAGCCTTTATTGCCCAGCAGCTCTGTGAAGGGGTCCCAAGGACGGCGGCTCTTGAACTGGGCAGAAGCTGGGGTTTTTATGGGGGAAAGCAAGGGTAGTACCAAGAGGGAAAAAACAATGGGTTACAAACAATCAACATAGGCATCAAGGCATGGTGGGAAACCTCACCATGACAAGGGAGGATAGCCTTGTTCAAGAAGTATCTTTCCCAGTGAGGTTTTGAGATAAGCCTTATCACAGCCCTCTCAAGGCACATCACTCCAAGGGAAACCCGTGGCAGGCCCATCTGCCTCCACACTCCTGGAGGTTGAGCAAGCAACTCCTGCGGGTGCCTGGCATTTGGCCAGTGTCAAATCACAACAGTCCCACATATATTTGGCCTGACAATGTTATTTTCCCCTTTGCTGATGTAGTCATATGGGGGCAACATATTAAAATCCCATGTGGATACTTTTATTGAGCAGCAAAGATCAGATCTGGCTAATTTGAGGAGATGTTGTTTGTGGCTTCACACCTTCAAAAATACACATTGGAGAATTACACTCTTTGGCAACTGTTTCTAAAGAAAGCTGATAAAAAGAAGACACTCAATTACATTCCTAGCTGCTGTCACCAGGGACCTCCAAAAATTCCCAGTGTTGCTCCCCAGCTGCCCATTAAATGACCTCATGGTGTCTCTTTTCCCAACATGGTACCATAGTTAATGATGCTGCATGCCTGCTGTCTTCCTGCTGATAGATTTCAGAAAAATACCACTGTCAGCATGTAATTTTGGGATAATAAAAAAAAAAAATTTGGTCCACATTTTGATTCTCAGACATCAGTGGGGTGACTTGTATAGCAAAGCAGTTAATAGATGGATGAACATATGCTAATAATGGAGATAAATGGCAAGACGTTAAGAACCATAAGATTTCACACAGAAGTTCTTTGGTGGGAAAAATCCCAGTGTTGGGGGAGAAAATGATGGAACAAGCCTGGTTGGTGGGGGTTGCAGGATTGTCTCCCAATGGGAAAATTGAATAAATCTCCATGGCTTGCAGGGGTAGGGAAATACTTAAGCAGAAATACTGCTCTGGGGCTTATACTCCACCTCTGCATGCCTTCTGATGAAGAACAACCTGGGAATCTTGGTGGATGACAAGTTGACCATGAGCTGGCAATGTGCCCTTGTGGCCAAGAGGCCCAGTGGTATCTTGGGGTGCATCAAGAAGAGTATGGCAAGCAGGTCAAGGGAGGTGATCCTATCCCTCTACTCAGTCCTCGTGAGGCCACATCTGGAATACTGTGTCCAGTTCTGTTCTACTCAATACAAGAAAGACAAAGAACTACTGGAGAGGGTCCAGTGGAGGCCACAAAGATGATTAGGGGTCTGGAGTATTTCTCTTATGAGGAGAGACTGTGGGAGCTGGGCCTGTTTAGAATCATAGATTATGCTGAGTTGGAAGGGACTCATCAGGATCATCAAGTCCAACTCCTGGACCTGCACAGAACACCCAAAGAATCACACCATGTGCCTGAGAGCATTGTCTGAACACTTCTTGAACTCAGACAGGCTTGGCGCTGTGACCACTTCCATGGGGAGCCTGTTCCAGTGTTCAGTCACCCTCTGGTTGAAAAACATTTTCCTGATATCCAGCTTAAACCTCCCCTGACTCAGCTTCATGATGTTTCCTCAAGTACTGTCAATGATAGTGATGAGTACCTGCCACTCTGCTTCCCCTTGTGAGGATGTTGACGACCACTGTTATAAATGCATATCATATTACTGGATTTTCACAATATTATAATGAATGTTATATGTATAAGATTAAAAAAAATTGTTGTATTAATATAGTTTCCTTTATTTCTGTTATTGATGAAACTTAGAAATAGTGGTATAATACATATATGTTAGGCTATGGCATAGTATTAAAACAAAAACTACTTTTGTTTGCATAACCCAAAGACTGAAAAAGATAGCTAGAGACCCCCCCGCATTCTTAGACTATCTTATCCAGATGAAGACAGCAGTGACCAGAACGCTGGGGGAGGAATTTATTGCATTTCTGTTATCAGGGAATGTAAATCTCAATGGCGCCAAGAAGATTGATCTATTGGGAAGGGGGCAAGAGAAAACTAAACAGAAGAACACCAAAAATCCTAAGAAGAATGTCTGAATATGTATGAGAATTTATGGATATATAGTAGGGTTCTGTTTTTAAGGGACAATCCTTTGTTAGTAGGTGTGCGCTCTTGGCTGAATGCAGAGACACCCGGCCATATCTGTATACTTTATTTTTATCTCCTAATTGTCTTTTTATTAAAATTTTAAATTTTATAAAAAATATGTGAACCTCATTTTTCACAACCACAATGAGGTCTCCCCTCAGTCTCCTCCAGGCTGAGCAAACTAAGTGACCTCAGCTACTCCTCATAAGGCTTCTCCTCCATACCCTTCACCATCCTTGTGGCACTCCTTTGGACATTCTGTAATAGCCTAATGTCTTTCTTATATTGCAGTGCCCAAAACTGCACACAGCACTCAATGTGAGGCCACGCCAGTGCAGAGCAAAGTAGGTCAATCACCTCCTTTGACCAGCTGGTGAGGCTTTGCCTGATGCACCCCAAGACACGGTTGGCCCTCCTGGCTGCCAGGGCACACTGCTTACTCATATTCAACTTTGCATCAACCAGGACCCCCGGATCCCTTTCCACAGCACTGCTTTTCAACCTCTTCTTCCTCAGTTTATCAGTACATCCAGGGTTGCCCCACCCCAGGTGCAGAATCTAGCACTTGCTCTTGTTGAATTTCATACAGTTGTTGATTGCTCATCTCTCTAATTTATCCAGGTGTCTCTGCAGGCTGTCTCTGCTCTTGAAGGAGTCGACACCTCCTCCCAATTTAGTGTGTCTGTTGAACTTAGTACTTCTTTGAGTCCTGTGTCCAAGTCATTCATGAAGATGTTGAAGAGAACAGGGCCTGTGAAACCCCACTTGTGACTGGTTACCAGACTGATTATCATGGGGTTAGTTTATTATCCCATCCCATTTTTGGGGTCTTTGATCTGTTTTGCTCGACTTTGTGCCCACAGGTGGTGTCTGTTCCCACCCCCCATCCTTCCTGGCTCCGGGGCTGTCTCGATGAATGGAAGCTGAGTCGGGGTTTTCGGGGAAGTTGGGGGTGGGGACAGAGGCAGTCTCTGCTCTTCTGGAGGGCGGTTCAATGGGACATATGCAGCCGGTATCTCTGACCAGGGATCCTGCCGTTTCTGTGGGTTTTGCCCTCTTCTTTTGCCTTTTTTTTTCTTTTTTTTGGTTCGCCACTGTGACTGAGCTTGCCGGCTAGGCTTCTTTTGCTGCTCTGCTGTTGGGAAGCCCAGAGCCAGTGCATGCCTCGCCAGGACCTGGGATCGCCCTCATTTCCCGCCAGGGGGCTGCCCCCACTCTCCGCACAGCCGGGGTCCGAAGAAAAGCCTGAGGAGCCTTTTACTGCTTTCAGGAGCCAGACTGCTACTGCCCAACTCCCACCATACCTCTGCCATTGCTCTGGGTTTGTGCTACACTGTAGCTTTTCACCCTCCACCTGACGGGAGGTCCTGCCATTCCAGCTTGCTTCTCCTGAGCTTCCTGATATTGAAACAGAGAAATTAAGAATTAGGAATTAAGCATAAAAAAATGCTTGACCAAAAGAGGGGGGGGGGGGGTTTGACAAAAAAAACATACCCTGCTCCACAAGAGCAGGGGAAGAGTGAGACTACAAGATAAGACAAAGAGCTAGAATAAACAAACAGGATGCAAAGACAAAGGCACCACAAGATAAGGGGATTGTTTAGACCCCTGTTATAAATCTGTATTGTGATATTGGCTTTCGCAAGTATTAGGATGAATATTATATGTTAAATACTTTTTGGCTATGTATGTACTTTTTCTCTTGCTAACAAGTTTTAAGCTTAAAGGAATTTCGTGGTACAAAGCCAGAAAACCCCAGAGGGCAAAGACAGTGGGGCCCAAGCTGTTATCAGCAGAACAATGGAGACCAGGCTGTTATCAGCAGCCAGGACCAGGCCGTTGGCAGCAGCAGAAGGATGGACGTGAAGCCCAGCTGTCACCAGGGCAGGACGAGGGACCCAGACTGTTATCAGCACTGACCGCTTGCAAAGAAAGGAAATCAAACTAAACAATAATGATGATCAGCAAAAATAATGATGATCAGCAAAAATAAAAACCATACAGAGCATGTTGTAAGAAAGCGGAACCAGGGAGGGGACATGCTAAATACTTCTTGAAGAAGTTTGAATATGCATTAAACCCTCACAGCAGGATGGGATAAAAAGGGTGTTCCCAAGATACCAAGGGTGTGCTTGGCAAGGTGCCAGGGCACCCGGCCGTTTGAACCCTTTGCTTTATTTCTTTTGTCTCCTAATTGTCTTTTTGTTTATATTAAACTTTTTATAATTTATTAAGTGAATCTCGTTTTTCACACCCCTAAGCCAGAAGGAGTAGTATCAAAGTCCAAAAAGTGATCAAAGGACTGCAAGAAGCATGCGCGAGAAGACAAGGTGAAAAGTTCAGCTAAGGAGAAAATTGCTGACCTCATCCCAGACACCCCCAGATGACCACCGAACTGACCAAAAACGAGCAGTATGCAGCTGTAAAGGGGCGTGGAGCTAATTTTAATATGAAGCGAGGACAGGCTGAGTTAAGAAATGAATATGTATTAGGTCAATTATGCAACCCTAGTTTGTAAAAGATAAAAAGAGAAAGCCAAATATCAAAAGTGTGCATGCTTTTGGAGGAGATATCCCCCATGCACCTCAACACTGAATAAATTCATACCTACTCTTATAACTATTCTGTGAGTTATAGAGTTTTGCTATCCACATATCACTATAGCTCCTTTTGCTATCTAGAGGGGGCACTGGGATCAGCTGCCCCTGGAGGTTCATAAAAGAAGCCCCTTCTCTATCCCATCCCATTGGCTGCACCAGACAGTACCGTGTGGTCCCCAAACTTGCACCAGAGCACCCCCTGCAGCTGCAGGGGAATCATCACACTCACCCTGCCCAGCTAGGAGGCACCAGCGCCTCTGCCAGCTGTGACCATAACTACACCAAAGGGGAAAGTGCCTGAAGCCGAGAAGGCTGTTACTGAGTTTCTGGTTTTGTCTGTTGTCGCTGACGTTGTTGTTTGTTTGCCTTGTTATACATATTAGTAAAGAACTGTTATTTGTTTTCCCATATCTTTACCTGAAAGCCCCTTACTTTCAAAATGTTAATAATTCAGAGGGGAGTCATATTTTCCATTCCAAGGGAGGCTCCTGCCTTCCTTAGCAGATACCTGTCTTTCAAACCAAGACACTGATGTCACTCCATTCCCTATAACTATTTGTGCCTGACCTGTGAGCCAGTTTCTCACCCATTGACTATCATGGTTATCCAGCTGGGTGCTGGACATTTTGTCCAGAAGGATCCTGTGAGAGACAGTATCAAAAGCTTTGCTGAAATCTGAAAAGATTGCATCCACTTTCTTTCCTAGATCAACTAGGTGGGTTACCCTGTCATTGAAGGAAATCAGGTTCGACAAGCAGGACTTTCCCCTCAAGGCCTCCTGGTTGTGACCAATGACTGTGTTGTCCTCCAGGTGTTTTCCAACACCTCTCAGAATAATCTTTTCCATGATTTTACTGGGCACTGATGTGAGACTGACAGGCCTGTAATTACCAGGGTCCTTCTTGCCCTTCTTGAAAATTGGGGCAATGTTTGCCAGCTTCAAGACAACTCTGACGTCTCCAGATTCCCAAGACTGCTCAAAAATCATTGAGAGAGGTTTTGCAATGACATTAGCCATCTCTTTGAGGGTTCTTGGCTGAATCCTGTGGATGTTAAATGCAAGAAGAAATCAGGGAGCACAGTGTCTGTGGAAAAGCAAGTCACATAACTTTCTCAGACTGGCCTGAGAAATGTGGTCTGGGAAATCATAAGGAAGAATCAAAATAATCCTTAGAGATAGACAACCTTGCAGGTGTTGTTTGTCACTTTCTTATTTTCTTGCAAGAGAAGGTCGAGGGGTGGTGTACCCCACTGACCAATGATGGTGATGTGTTAGTTTACTTACCAATGAGTTTTACCTTTCCGGACCTTCTTGGACTTGTCTATAAAAGAAGATCTGGGATAATAAA
Organism: Poecile montanus; assembly: GCA_038429875.1. Taxonomy (NCBI): domain Eukaryota; kingdom Metazoa; phylum Chordata; class Aves; order Passeriformes; family Paridae; genus Poecile; species Poecile montanus. Next base: position 108,325,621 of record CM076541.1, read on the forward strand.
CCTTGCTCTCCTGTACAACCCACAAGAGAGTGTGTCATTACTTTAACCATTCCAAATATAGTGTGACAGAATCCCATCAAGTCCATAGATTTGTAGGGATCAAGCTGGAGCAGTAGATCCTGCACAAGTTCAGGTTTGACTGGGAGTTGATCATTCTCACAGTCATGGGCCTCCAACTCAGGGCACTGAGACCCCCTTGGTCTGGTATACATGTTGAAAACAGAGGCAAAGAATGTGTTAAACACCTCTGCCTTGTCCATGTCCCGGTTTGTGAGATGACCATCCTCATCCTGGAAAGGGCTGATGTTCTTTCTACACTGCCTATTGCCATTAACATATTTTAAAAAACTTTTTTTATTGTCCCCCCACAATTATTTTTGTTTAGTCTAGAGAAGAGAAAAATAAGATGGGATGCCATCAATGCATATAAATATCTCAAACGTGGGTTCCAAGAGGATGGTGCCAGACTATTCAGTGGTGCTCAGCAACAAGATGAGGAGCAAGGGCCATAAACTAAAACACATGAAGTTGCACCTCAGCATGAGGAAGAATTTCTTTACATTGAGGGTGGCAGAGCACTGGAACCAGCTGCCCAGAGAGGTCATGGATTATAGGACTTCTCTGTTCTTTAAAGAAAAAAAATCAACACAAAATTGTTTTCCAGGTCTTCTCCCAGAAGATGGATGCTGTGCCTGAGTACTCTGCAATGGGTGTTAAATCCCCTTTTCCTCTGCTTCCTGAGAAATCAGGGAGTGGGAAAGACCAAGAGCAACGGGCACAACCCTGAGCCTTATATTACTGATGGGCTTTACCACTGTGTTGGGTTTCCATGGCCAAGCTTTGGTAGTGGGAACGTGTGTTGATTTATCACAGCCTGGTTTTTGGTAGTGGGGGGCCGTGGAGGTGGCTTCTGTGAGAAGCTGCCAGAAGCTTTCTCCATGTCTGGCAGAGCCAATCCCTAGTTTCTCCAAATACAGATGTGCTGCTGGTCAAGGCTGCACCTATTAGAAATGGTGGTAATACCTCTGTGATGACATATTTAAGAAGAAGGGAAAAAAAAGGAAAAAAAAAAATTATTGCACAGTTGTAATTGCGACCAGAGAAGAACGAGGTGAGAATATGTGAGAGGAACAGCTATGCAGACATCAAGGTCAGTGGAGAAGGAGGGGGAGGAGGTGCTTCAGGCTCCAGAGCTGAGATTCCTCTGCAGACCATGGTGAAGATCATGGTGAAGCAGGTTGTCCCCCTGCAGCCCATGGAGGTCCACAGGGGTGCAGACATCCACCTTCAGCCCATGGAGGAGGCCCATACCGGAGCAGAGGGATGCCTGAGATGAGGCTGTGAGCCTGTGGGGGAACTGTGGAAAGAGGGGTCCACACTGGAGCATCCTGTCTTTGAAGGACTGCACCTTGTGGAAGGGTGACCCACATGGCAGCAGTTTGGGGAGGACTGTTGCCAGTGGGATGGACTCGTGTTGAAGCAGCTCTCAGAGATCTGTTGCTTGTGAGATAGACTCATGTTGGAGAAGTTTGCAGAGAACTGTGTCTCATGGAAGGGACTCCATGCCTGGAGCAGGGGAACAATTCCTTTTCCTGAGCAGAGGGAGAAACAATGGGTGATGAACTGACCATAACTACCATTTCCTGTCTCCTTGCTCTGCTGGGGTAGGAGGTAGAACTGGGAAGGAGGGAGGGGTGAAGGGAAGGTGGTTTTAAGGGTCTATTTTACTTCTCATTATCCTGCTTTGATTTTGTTAGGAAGAAATTAAATTCATATCTCTAATTTGAGCCTGTTTTACCTGTGACAGTATTTGATGAGTGATCTCTCCCTGTCCTTAACTCATGAACCCTTTGTTAAATTTTCTCTTCCCTGCCCAGCTATGGAGGGGAGTGAGAGAGTGGCTTGGTGGGTGCCTGGCATCCAGCCAGAATCAACCCACTACAACCATCTTAATCAAGTTCAGGTGCTCATAATTCTATCAAACACCATTGCTACTAATGAAACTGACCCAACAAAAGGTGCCCTCACCATGGCTCCTGGGCTTGAATCCACAAAGCAGAAAATAAATTTTCCAGACAAGTCAAGTGCACCTAGCAACCATTTTGCTGCTTTCTGGGTAGACAGAAAAGCTGAAGCTCCTGTTGTTTGCTACTGATACTTCATGTGCAGAATAAAAACCTCATCAGCAGACAACCAGATGAAAATTCAAATAATATTGAACCACAGCATCACAACCTAAGCTGAGCCAGGGGAGGTTTAAGTTGGACATTAGGAAAAAGTTCTTCACAGAAAGAGTGACTGGGTGTTGGAATGGGCTGCCCAGGGAGGTGGTAGTCACTGTCCCTGGAGGTGTTTAAGAAAAGACTAGATGTGGCACTTAGTGCCATGGTCTAGTTGACAAGCTAGTGTTAGGTCATAGGTTGGACTTGATGACTTTGAAGATATTTTTCAACCTAGTTAATTCTGTGATTCTGTGTTTTAATAAGTAGCATCAGTAGACGACAAATAAGGAGACCACCAAGTCATCTTCATAATTCGGGGAGGGATGCAACAGCATGGCATTTCTGTGTACCAGCCTCCTTGCCATCTGGTCATTTCCTTGTCCAGGAGGCATCTTGCTTTCACCTCCCAGCAGCTGCCTTCTCCCTTGGGATGCTCTAGCACAGAGCAACCTGGGTATCCTGGAGCAACCTGGAGACCCCTGGGCAAATTCTCCCCCCTGAATATGCCACCCATCCCTTGATGATGTGGTGCCACTTACACCAACCATGGGACAGAGTTGCTCTTGTACATTGCACACCTGGAAACATTGGACAGCAAATTCAGCTAGTTAGAAGCCAGGCTCAAAACCTCTATTTTTGTCTTTTTCTTTTTTTACTCTCTTCTTTTTTCATCCTTTTATCCATGCATTGCTTGTCTTCTCTTTACCAACCACCAAAGAAGAACATTAACCTTCATTTCTCCCTTGCTCTGCATGTTATTAGGTCCGACTATAACAGGCCTGGATTTAAATGTATAATTATAACCATGACAGTAACTACAATGAAGCACTCCTTCAACAGAAAAAAAAAAAATACATTAAAAAAAACCGGTTATAGTGTCTGAGGGATAATGGTGACTCGAAAAGCAAGGGCCACAGAATTCCCTGTTTTTTAGAGCTCCCAGCTCATAGGACATGATTCTCAATCCATTGAGAAGATTACTGGCAAGATGATGATGGCTATGTTACTTCTGCAGTGGCTTTTGGGCTCCTTTAAAATAGTCCTACTTCATCATCTTCACATAAACCATTAGTAAGGTTTTGGGAAGGCGTTGCTTTCCTCATCTCTGAGCTGATTGCAATTGTTCATTCAACGATACAATGAAATAAGAAGAAATCACAAATAATAAAGAAAAAGAAAACCCAGTGCAAATAAGGTCAATCTGCTCTCCAATCCATTTTCGAAGGGGTGGAGAGTAGGTGGGGAGGCACACAGAAAGTTGAAGACAGAAGGGGAACCTAGCACAAGGCCCTCTTGACAAAAGCCATCACTTATGAGTGTCTGGTATAGTGTGTATCTATCTTTGTCCTCCCAAGACATCTGCTGCCTGCTGCTTCCTACCATTTGGCCAGGGCAAGGCAGGAAGACAGCATGAAAACAATACTAGCCCCCACTTGGATTAGTTGTTTGGGCTTTTTCTTTTCCAAATTCTCTGTCTTCTTTTGAAAGTCAAACAATAACCTGATGGGACACGCTGCTGCTTGAGCAATGAGTTCAGAAAAAGAAACTCATCATGGCTGAAAAAGAAATATACTTCTCTATCCCCACTCCATGAATGTATTCTCAAGCATGCTGGGAGTTGGTCTTCTGTGGAATTTAAATCAGAAAAGCTTTTGCCAGATCCCATCAAGGTGCATGTCTTCTTCCTGTTCCTTCCCACCTCTCCTTGTCCTGCCCCTCAGGCTGTCAGTTTTTGGATGGTCTTGTTGTAGTACTGAGTGATGGTGGGCATTAGGGGGTTCCAGTTGTTGGCATGCAGTTCAATGACCTCCAGCAGCAGGGACCGTGTCAGCATGGACTCAGAGGGACACAGCATCTTGTCACGTGCTATTGCCAACAGCTCTGTCATCATCTCAGGCAGCTGCTCCTCCAGCAGCCGGCCAATGCTCTGCAGCTGTCAGGAGAAGAAGGGGTCAACCATGGCTTATTGATCCTTGTGTGTCCCAAGTTGAGACATTTTATTATTCTATCATTCCATAATATTCAGATACCCCACTGGCTTTTACAAACATGCTCCAACCTTCCAATTCTTCCCTGCTTGGTGTGGCAGAGCCACCAGGCAAAGTTAAAGGCATCGTGACTTTTGAAAACCAAAACCACATGGTAGCAGGCTCCAAGAGCATGAAGAGCAAGGTTTTCAAAAGCATCTGCACTGGGCTGCTAAAGGAGCAAATGGTCCAGCTACTGCTGACATTAAAAAGAGGATTGCTTTTGAAAAAAAATAATCCCACCTAAAAATCATGCTATTGTCAAAACAAATTGCAGGCTGTGATGTGTTATTCTTGCCTTCTACCTGGCCCTTCATTTACTTGCTGATTCAGAGCTCACAGTAACCCCCAGTCATTAATCATAATAAGCAGAACTCTTCTGTATGCATAACAAATCCCACCCTGACAAGATCTGCATTTATACCTGTCATGCTGCTTCACTGAGGACAGCCAAGGGGTTTTTCTTAAACAATTACTCCTTGGAGAGCCTCCATGGAGCAACATAAGCCTTAGGTTGTTCCACAGAGGAGAAGGTCCAAGCTGAGACTGGACAGCAGCAAGTCTACCATCATGGAAGATTAGTGGGTCTTGAATGCAGAGCTCCTCAAAGTCCTCACCTTAAAAATTCAGACCTTTTTCCTTAGTTGCCTCTTACTTTGCTGAATTTCAACCATTTGGGCTATAATTTCAACTGCTTTCTGCAAGGAAAGCATTCATCCTCACAGGCAAATCAATTCCCCAAAAAGATAGTAATCAAACCCTTCTATATTTGTACCAGAATTTCCCTGCAAATCTGCTGCTGAGTCAAACAAACCTGTCCGTGTGAGCCATGGGGTAGTTTTTTCTCTAATACAGGTGTTTTTGTGCTTAAAAAATAAGTGCAGGGTGAGATTTGAAGGAACTGGGATGATATAATTTTGTGATGGGACCCCTGCTACCAAACCTTTTGCATCCATGTACATGCATCAAAAGTCCAGTGATAGAGTCTCAAGGGCCATCTCTTATCACACAGTAGTGTCTTTTATCTATTCTGCTCTTGTGAGACCCCAACTGGAGTACTGCATCCAACTTTGAGGTCCACAGGACAGGAAAGACATGGACTTGTTGAAGAAGGTCCAGAGGAGGCTACAAAAATGGTCAGAAGGCTGGAGCACCTCTCCTAAGACGACATGCTGAGAGAGTTTGGGTTGTTCAGCCTGGAGAAGAGAAGGCACCAGGGACACCTTAGAGCATCTTCCATTACCTAAAGGGGCTACAGGAGAGCTGGAGAGGGACTTTGGATAAGGGCATGGAGGGACAGGACAAGGGGGAATGGCTTCAAGATGACAGAGGGCAGGTTTAGATTAGATATTGTGAAAAAATTCTTTCCTGTGAAGGTAGTGAGGCACTGGCACAAGTTGCCCAGAGAAGCTGTGGATGTGCCTTTCTTGGAAACAGGGTTGGGTTTCAAGGTCAGGTTGGACAGGACTCTGAACAACCTGATCTAGTTGAAGATGTCCCTGTCCATAGTAGGGAGTTGGATTAGAGGCTCTTTAAAGGTCACTTCCAACCCAAATCATTTGGTGATTCCATAATGCAAAGGGGCAACACAGCTGTTTGGATTTGGAAACATCTAATAGCTGCTTGACATGTGTGGCCAAGGACAGAAGAGGCAAAACAATGAGGACTGGTGCAGGTGCTTCCCTACCTCCATGGAGCAACAAAGCACAGCATCTTCCTTCACATCCTGAGATTGCAACAACTGCAAAAGAGAAGAGAGAGATGGTGAGAAATGTATGACCTCCTCCTCTCTTACAACCTTCCTTTCATGTCTTCATCCAGCTTGACTTTTGCCAGTTCCAGGAGGAAAGGACATAAAATCAGAAAGGGGGAGGGGAGGAGGGGGGAGAAAATATATAATCAACACAAAAAATTAAGATAAACAGTGACAAAATGCAGGGTAAAGGGTATCACCAGCTTATCCACTGCTGAGAGCAAGCAAGCGGGGCAGAATGTAGACTTTAGATTAACAGCTTTCAGAATCAAATTATTTAGGTGTAGTGGGTTGACCCTGTCTGGGTGCCAGGTGCCCACTCAGTTGCTCTATCACTCCCTCTCCCACTGGGACAGGGGAGAGAATAAGATGGAGCACAACCAGCAGGGTAAGATAAGGCAGTTTTATTACAGCAGAAGAAAGAAATAATTGGAGATTGCGCACAAGAGCTAAAGAGGAAAAATGTCAGTCTCTACTTCCCATCAGCAGTGATGTTCGGACACTTCCTGGGAAGAAGGGCTTCAGCATGTTATAAATGCATATTATAATATTGGCTTTTTGCAAGTATTAAGATGAATGTTATATGTATAATGTTAGAATGGCTTTGCTCTGTGAATGTAGGTTTTTTCTCTCTCCTGCTATTAGCAAAAAGGCATAAGTGGTAATAGTCAATACAGTATGCTTGAAGTGCCTGCCAGTTAAGATAACCTCCAGTGAACAGATGATAGAGACCTGACTGCTATCAACACTCACCGCCTGTAGAAAGAAAGAGCCAAAGCCCAAATTAAAAGATGATAAGAAGGGAATGTCAGAGGTACAGCATTGCTCAGCAGTAGCCAAAACACTGGTCTGTTATCAACACCCGTCCAACTACCAATGCAAAGCACATCCCTGTAAGGGTTGTGAACTTTACCTCGGTCGGACACAATACATTAGGTTACATTGCTTTTTTAATTCTGCAACACGCAATGAGAAAACACTAGTTTCACATACACAGTGACTAAATGCAACCATCAGACAACAACATTTGTTGTTTGGAAGCGCTCTGCCCAAGAGGCAGCCACCTGTTGCCCTGAAAACTCAGACTTTCGATCTTGTTTACATAATTTCTAAGAACTTTCCCAGGACAGTGACTGTAAACATAGATATGTATACATTCTTTCTGATACACATCTTTTGATGGACGTCTCGCACGACCAGTGTGATTGGAAAGGTGGTAACCTAACTATCCAATCCCTGGTCATTGCCGAGAATCTATAAATACTGAAGTTGTAAGAATAAAACCAGGTTTTTCCCTGTCATACGGGAGCAGTGTCTGTGTGAATCATTGCGTGTCCTACAGCGACATCTGGTGACGCTGACGTGACATTGCAGGTAACGGTTAGTGTCGAGGTAGGTAACTTGCAGCAAACATGACTTCACTCGGGTTCTCTCCAACGGACACTGGTTATGGAGTTTTGGCGTGGTTTGCTAGATAGAAAGCAGATCGATGTTTCAGATGCTGATTTTCAGCGATTGTATCATTACAGAAAATCGGAGGGTTTTTTTCCTATGGTTGAGACAGCCTTTTCGAGGCAGTCTTGGAGTGCGTTAGGGACTGCGCTGATTCAGGCGATGCCCGCAGGGTATAATGCAAAAACAGCTCGGCTTTTGGTGATTTGGGGAATGTGTGACTGTGCTCTGGAGGACTGTTGGTCCTCTACTGCTAATTCAGTGGCTGTTTCCTCCGAGTTGGATGAGGAGGGTGACATAAATTCCAGCTTGGGAGGCGAGGCGGAGCTCTCCCCTTCCCCGTGTGACACGGGGCTGGGGGAGGACTGTGTCTCGGGTCCCGAGGTTGGCTCCACCGGGGTTGCCGAGGCTCCCGGCGGGCTGGGCTCTGACCAGCAGGCTCTTGGGGACTCCGCGGAGCTGTTGAACGTGGCCCCGCCTGGCCCGGTGCCCAGGAGGCAGAAGGCCGATGCGGAATCACCTTTCCTGTGTGCGTTGCCAGCGCAAAAGTGGGGAGAGCTGTCAGGGCAGGGGCCCACACCGCCCCGGGAGGCGGAGTCGGGGACGATCCAGTGCCCTCATTGCGGCGGGGCTGTACCGTATCCTACAGGAGCTGACGGGGAAGGCCCGAACCCCATGCCGACTGCTATGCAGGTGCAGGCGGGAGCTGTCCTGGAGGACGGGGGTTTGATTGACTTTCTCTCAGACCCTGTCCCAGTGGGCGGGGCGCCCGGGCGGCTCCGCACCGAGCAGCCGGTGTCGGCTCTAGGGTTGTGTGTCACCGGTGAGTCCCTACTGGGGCAGTGCCTAATGCCCCTCCTCCAGCGAGCTCGGGACAGCCCCTGGCAGCGGGGCAGGGCGGTGCCACGGCTCCGCGAGCCACACCCCTCCTTGCGCCTCGCCCCCCCACCCCGCGCTGGGGAGAGCAGCGCCGAGCCGGCTTCACCCTGTCCTGCTTCCAGTTCCTGTGCGCCGCCTGGGCCCGCAGCTGGGGCGGGGGTGCCTCTGCTGTCTCCTGTAGCTGGGTCGGCCGGGGTGGATGCGAGCCTTATGTTGTTTACTCTGGGCACAGGTGGTGATACGGCTGTAAAAATGCCAATGGCCCCCAGGAGCAAGGGGTCCCGGGCTAGTGGGGTTTCTTCAGCTGGCCTATGGACTTTACCTCCCTGCCAAACAACCGTGCGACCGCGCGACCAGACACGGTTTTGGGAAGCAGTGAAGGCAAAGATTGATGAGGTGGCTGGCCACGATTCTGGGCATAGCCCCCTGGAAGGCGGGGATGACTCCTCTGACCCTGCTGGTGCTATGCCGGCTGTGACACCAAGCACTGTTAAGATGGCTTCTGGCCAGGTGCCTGGCCCTGTTTCGGAGGAGTCCGTGGGACAGGATGGTGCAGGGGGGCCATCCTTCCAGATGGTTCTCAAGCGTTCCCTTTGATTCAGGGTGCAATTCAGAAGGTACATCAGCCATTATCGTGGAAAGCCTTGGGGAATCTCTGGGAGATGGCTGAGAAACATGAATTAGGGTCACCTGAAGTTATGCAGTCCCTTTGAGGCCTGGTCGGTGATGTCTTGGTGCCTTATGACATCCGGGGCTTAGCCCGTGTTCTTCTTCAGCCGGTTGAATATGATATGTTTGAATCTCAATGGGCTCGGTTGGCATGTCGAGTGGTACAGCAGAATACTGCCTTGGGTCAGCAGGATCCTAGGCGTGCGGTCGGATCTGATGCTCTGCTGGGCAGGGATGGCTTTGCTGACGTTAATAGGCAAGCTGGCCTTGACCCCCTGGTGCTTTAGCAATGCAAGGAGATGGGCATGGCAGCATTGGTGCGGACCATAGAACTAGCTGCCCCAAAGGAGCCTTTTGCGGCTGTTGTCCAGCGGGCTGACGAATCTTTTCTGCACTTTGTGAATCAGCTGTCTGCTTCCATAGAGAGGCAGGTGCAAGATCTTGAGGCGAGATGGCTCTTGCTCAAGAGCCTCGCGAGGTCTAACTGCAATGCCGTGTGTAGGAGGATCATTGGGGCCCTCCCTGGGGATCCCTCACTGTCACACATGGCAGAGGCTTGTGTACAGGCAGGTGCTGCTGAGGAGCCACCTGCTGTGGCTGCGGTTCTGTGGCCAGCTTGGGTGGCACCACAGGGCGGGCAGTGACAGCAGGGAAATGCTCAAGATGGCAAGAAACAGAAGAAGAAAGCTCAGGGGGCAATACCCCCCTTGTTTTACTGTGCCCGGTGTGGGAGGCCGAATCATGCGGCAAATGTGTGCAAGGCAAAGGTCCATGCCAATGGTCAGCCTCTGTCGAGAAGAAAAAACTGAGTGCGACAGAGAGACACGCTCAGACACAAGCCTCTCTTCACACCCCGGAGCTGATGGAGGTTTGCTTGGCCAGCTCGTAGCCAGCACCTGCGGCTCAGGAGGCCTTGATGTCTGCACAGTGGACACAGTTGTCTTGGACTCTTGCAGGATGTACAGGGTTCCCTTGGATGCTTTTGGCCCAGTGGGTGAGGGCATGAGTGCTCTTCTTGTGGGGAAATTTAGTACCATTGCTCAGGGCATCATTGTGCACCTAGGAATCATTGATTCGGATTTCACGGGGTGGATTTATGCCATGGTTTCCACGCTCAACCCCCCGTCACTATCCCTTCAGGAACCAGACTTGCTCAACTTCTGCCTTTTAAGTCTTGTGTTCACAGAGCTGAGAACCGGCTGAGGGGAGATGGTGGCTTCGGGTCAACTGGGCTGCCTCAGGTTCACTGGACTGCTGTTCTGACGGCCAAGGATCGTCCTGAACAGGTGTGCACCCTGTCCATCTTTGGTGAGACACTGTCAGAGGTTAGCCTCTGTGGGCTTCTTGACACTGGTGCGGACGTCACAATTGTCAGACTTGAAGATCGGCCCTCGGAGTGGCCCTTGGACCCGGTGCAGACGTCAATTGCAGGACTGGCAGGAGTGGCACAATGCTACATGAGCCAGAGGCCTGTGTTCGTCAGAGGGAGACACGGCCATGGTTTGGCTGTACGTTACTAAGGACTCCCAGATAACTCTCTGGGGGGAGGGATGTTCTGGCTGCGTGGGGGGTGTGTATTGGGATGGATTTTTGATGGGGGCTACTGTGTTGGAGGGTGCAGACGGTCCAACGCCTCCTATACAGTGGCTGGTAGACAAACCCCTTTGGAAGAACCAGTGGCCCTTCCCTCATCATAAGCTAGTCGCCCTCTGTGATTTGGTACAAGAACAGTTGTACCAGAGTAATCTGGAGCCTTCGACCAGTCCCTGGAACACTCCTGTTTTCTGTATCAAGAAGAGGTCTGTAAAATGGAGGTTGCTGCAAGACCTCCAGAAAAGTTAATGCTGTGATGGAAAGCATGGGGACGTTGCAGGTTGGCATGCCATCACTCACCATGCTTCCCACTGATTGGCCAGTTCTCATCATGGATCTGAAGGATTGTTTCGTTATAATTCCTTTGTATCCCGAAGACAGACCAAAATTTGCCATCTCGGTGACAGCTGTCAATAATGCTGAGCCCTCACATAGATATTAATAGACAGTTGTGGGGGCCAGGGAACCTGCTGGCTCCGTGATCCTGGCTCTCCCCTGGAGGCAAGACACCTTTCACTCAGAGAGAGACAATGTATCGCTCCCAGGGATCTTTGAGTTAGTTATATTAAACTGTTGTGCCCCATTGGTGTTCCCCTTGCTGTCCCACCCCGATACATGTATCTCGGGCTCTCCCCACCCCTCTCCTCCCCTATAAATATCCCGGGTTTTCCCCTGTTCAGGAGATTAGCTGTTGCTGGCTCCCTTCGCCAAAGCTCTGCCTGAATAAAGGTTTGTGCTTAGCGGAACGCTAGACCAACTTTCTTGTCCCTTCTTCCTGTGTCGCCTGCCCGCCGCCCCTGAGCCGAGCTGGAATCACTCGCCTGCCCAAAGCCGCACACACGCGCTTCGGCCCAGCCCTTTTCAGAGCTGCTTCTCTAGAGAAGTCACGGCGCTCCGGCCTTTTCGTCGCCGCGGCAACTGGCGCCCGACCGTGGGGCATTCGAAGGAGCGCTGAAGAAGCGTCCGCCTGCAGCTTTAACTGCGAGGCGTGCCGCCATTCGAGCCGCTGCCCCTCGAGGAAGCTTCCTTGCGTTTTAGCAAGAGGCGATCCAAGAGGCTGTGACCGGGACCCTCGCTGACCATCCGGGGCAAGGAGAAAAGCCCCTGAGGACCGGCTGCCCAGGTGACCACCCACCCAGCAGCTTTTTGTTTGCCTGCCTGCATCTGGCGAAGAGAAATTGTAAGTTGATCCCGTGAAGGGTTTTTTAGGGCTTTTTTCTTTTTCTTTGCTGTTTTACTGCTGGGCGGGGAGTGAAAAAGGATGGGGAACCAGTCCTCTGCATCGAGGCTGACCCCACCTGAGAGGGACTTTTACATCCAAGTTGCAAGCACCCTAAAAGCGGGAAATTTTAAGTTTTCTAAAGGGGATTTAAAGAGATTTATTCATTGGGTTTTGAAACATTTTAAGATTAATTCAGATTCTGCTAAATCGGGAATTTTTTGGGATAATGTGGGAAGAAAGTTATATACAGTTCAAGCTAAGGGAGATTTTTCTGTTGCAAAATTTTTTCCTGTGTTTCAAAATATTATTTTCTCATTGGAAAAAGAGGGAAAAAAAGAAAAGGGAGTTTTGGGTCCGCAGTTGAACCCCCCAACCCCGTCAACCTCTCCAAGTGTCCCTAAACCCTCTTCCCTATCTGAGAGCCAGTCGGCGGGTGGACGTTGCCCGGGCACAGGGCTGCTGCTGTCTCCCTGACACCCCCCCACCATCTCTCTACCCTTACCAGGGCAGCGATGGCCATGCCGCTTTGGGTCTTTCCTCTAACCTCTCTCCCATGCCCTCACACCCAGTTGTGTCCCCCCCAGTTCCTAGCGTTAGCACAGATGGCTCTGGCAGTGTGGCCAGCCCTGCCATTTTGTCCCACTCCCACCTCAGTTTTCCCGCCCTCGATGCCCAAAATGGCCACTTTCCCGCCTTCACCCCTTCTCTTCCTGCCGCGTCCTGTTCCTCCTCCCCCCTCCACTGCGTCGTTGGGTGTAACCGCGTCGGGCCCCTCCCCATCCATCGGGAAACCCCTCCCCGTCGCGGACCCCGGTCCCGCCCCTTCGTGCCGGGGCCCCGCCCCCAGCGGCATGCTCGCTCCAGGGTCCCAGTGCCCCAGAGGTCGGGACGGCTCTGACCAGAGCGGGGCCATCTTGGCTTCACCACGCGGCCACAAAAGGGCCAGCTCTAGGCACTCAAGCCGGCCTTGCGCTGCCACCAAGCGCCCCCCATCTCCACTAGGAGATGAGAGCAGTGAATCTTCTTATTCAGATTCTGAGTATGAAGACCACTGGGCTGAGGTGCAGAGAGAAGCCACACGAGCGGGGATCTCAGCTCTGTCCCGGGAAAATACTTGCCTTTCCTGTAATAATGAGGAGAGACAGGACGGGGGCACAGGTTGCTGCATGGGAGTCCCTTCACTATAGGGAACTGCAAGAACTTTGCAAAGCTGCCGAGGAACATGGCAGGGGTTCACATTTTTTTAAACACTTGCTGGAAGCCTCCTTCTCTGCCCACGTCATGGTCCTGCATGACATCAAAAATATTATGAACTGCCTTCTCTCCCCAGCAGAGTACATGTTGTGGGAGAGGCAGTGGAAAAAACATTTAAAGCAATTGGCAGATGTTTATGCAAGAGATGCTAACAGACCTAATTTTACTTTAGAACAATTAGCAGGAGAAGGAGATTTCCAAAAGCCCCGAGATCAGGCCCGGGATCTGCCTGAAGCAGCTTTACAGGATATAGCTAATGCTGCCAAGATATCTCTTTTTACCACCCCTGATGATAAAGTGCCAACACAGTGCTTCACCAATATTAAGCAAGGGGCAACTGAGTCTTTTATTAAGTATATTGATAAGTTAAAAGTGGCCATTGAAAAGCAGATAGAGAGACCTCAGGCTCAAAAAGAATTATTAGTAAAAATAGCAATGGCCAATGCTAATCTGGAGTGCAAAGCAGTTTTGCGAGCCCTCCCACTGGACCCCGAACCAACCATAGATCAGATGGTTGAAGCCTGCACCAAACACTCCTCTGCCTCAAGTGAGAATACAGTGGCACTTACAGTGGCTAAAGGAGTGGCGGGGATATCTGGAGCTTATGCTGCAGACCCCAACACAAGTAGTTGTTTTAATTGTGGTGAGCCTGGACATTTTTTCAAAGACTGTCCGGAGAGACATTCTATACAACCACCAGCCGACCAACGGTTACCCAGACAGAACTGGCATTCGGGAAACTTTAAGCAGAGCGCAGAACGGCCCCGCGCTTCGACATCAAATCAAATGCCACACCGCTCCACCCCTCCTGCCAAACCCACCATCCTGCCTCCACGAGAACCCCGATATCAAGCCCAGCAGGCGGAGCGCTTCAGATGGGAACCCGGCATCAACTGGTGACTAGACTCTCTTTATATATGAAGGGTGACTGTATTTACAAAATCACCACAGGGAGAGGTGGACCACCAGGCGGTCCCTCCAACATCTTAATACTTGGAGATCCAACCAACTCTCCAGGGCAAATTCATACTGTTCCTGAGGTTCAGACTATATACCCTGGAGATGAAATTTCCATCTCCCTGACCTGCATAGACCCTCCTTATTATTTAAAGAAACAGACTACCGTGGCACAAGCCTTTTTACTTCCTAGAGACTGCCCAGATCATGTTCCCCTCAACCCCAGCACTATGTGGACTCAGGTTGTGGGCTCCAGCAAACCCATCGTGGACTGCAGCCTATTTTGTTATGGGCAAAGGATTCAGCGCCCAGGAATGCTGGACACCGGAGCAGGTGTTACCATCATCGCCCACTCCGAGTGGCCAGACAATTGGGAATTACAACCTGTGGCAAGCATGATTTCAGGAATTGGAGGGATGACAGCTTCCATGAGGAGCAAACGGAATATTGTCATCGAAGGACCTGAGGGAAAAATGGCAACCATCAGGCCATTTGTGGTGAGAGTACCAATCACCCTCTGGGGACGGGATCTGCTGTCCCAATGGGGAGCTTCTCTGCGGATTCCCAGCAGGGATTTTTAGTGGGGGTCACTGAGAAGCGCGCCACGCCTACCATCCCCCAACTCACCTGGAAACAGCACCATCCAGTGTGGGTTGATCAGTGGCCACTATCTTAGACCAAACTGCACGCACTGGAAGCCCTCCTGGAGGAGGAGCTTGCCAAGGGCCACATTACAGAGACCAACAGCCCTTGGAACTCCCCTGTCTTTGTCCGACGCAAACCAGGCAAGGACAGGTGGAGACTCCTTCATGACCTCTGGAAGATCAACGATGTCATTGAAGACATGGGATCCCTTCAGCCTGGAATGCCCTCCCCTTCTATGCTCCCCCGGGATTGGAAGCTGGCTGTCATTGACATAAAGGACTGTTTTTTCAACATACCCCTCCATCCTTGGGATGCCCCCAGATTTGCATTCTCGGTTCCCTCTCCAAACAGACAAGCACCTTTAAAAAGATACCATTGGCTAGTCCTTCCCCAAGGGATGAAAAATTCTCCTACCATCTGCCAATGGTACGTGGCCCACATTCTGTCACCTGTGAGGACCCTGTTCCCAGATGCCATCATCCTCCACTACATGGATGACATCCTGGTTTGTGCTACTGACAATGACTATCTGCACCGGACTTTACAAAAAACTATCCAGACAATTGAGGACGCTGGATTTGAGATCCGTGAAGACAAGATCCAGCACACCTGCCCTTGGACCTACCTAGGACTCCAGATCCGTGAGCGGACCATTGTGCTCCAGCAGCTGATCATCAAAGATGACCCCAAGACCCTGCGGGACTTGCATCAGCTCTGCGGGTCCATCAACTGGGTATGCCCTCTGCTTGGGGTAACGACAGAAGTCCTTGCGCCCCTCTTCAACCTGCTCCGTGGCAGCGAGGCCCTCGATTCACCACGCTCCCTCACGCCGGAGGCCCGGGAATCCATCACCAAGGTCCAGGAGGCCCTATCTTCGCGGCAAGCCCACCGCTATGAGCCCAGCCTGCCCTTCCAGCTGGTTGTCCTGGGTAAGGCCCCGCGCTTACACGCGCTCATTTTTCAATGGGACATGGCATTGAAGGATCCTCTCCTTATCATCGAGTGGATCTTTACACATAACCAGCCCACTAAGACTATCACCACTCCTCAAGAAATCATGGCTGAACTCATTAAAAGAGCTAGAGTCTGTCTCTGCACTCTTGCAGCCTGTGAGTTCACATGCATCTTCCTCCCATTGGCAACTGGAAGTTTGGAGCCTTTGCTCCAAACCAATGAGAGCCTTCAGTTCGCTCTCGATAGCTATTCAGGCCAAATTTCTATACACCCACCTGGCCACAGACTTTTCAAAACCACATTTAATTTGGTCCCCAAATAATTTCAGAGCAAAACACCGCTCAAGGCTCTGACAGTTTTCACAGATGGCTCGGGGAAATCCCACAAGTCAGTCATGACTTGGAAGGACCCCAGGACACAGAAATGGGAGTCTGATGTCCAAGTGGTTGAGGGATCACCACAGATTGCTGAATTAGCAGCCGTCGTCAGAGCTTTTGAGAAATTCCAAGAACTTTCCAATCTGGTGACTGATTCGGCTTATGTGGCTGGAATTGCTATGAGACCAGAACATGCATTTCTAAAAGAGGTCTCTAACTCAAATTTATACAAATTGCTTTCTGAATTAGTATATCTTATCTCCCACAGAAAGCAACCTTACTATGTCATGCATGTGAGGGCACATACTGACCTCTCAGGTGCCATCACCGAAGGAAACAGGAGGGCAGACGCCTTAGCCATGCCTGCTGGAGCAGCCAATGTCCCTGACATTTTCGCACAAGTGAAATTGTCCCACCAGTTCTTCCACCAAAATGTGCCTGCACTGATGAGGATGTTCAGACTACCCAGAGACCAGGCTAGAGCAATAGTTGCCACCTGTCCTAATTGTCAATCTTTCCAAATACTGGTTGTTAATTCCAGGGTTAACCCCCGAGGACTTAACAGCTGCCAGATATGGCAAACCGATGTCACTCACGTCCCGTCCTTCGGGAGAGTCAAATACGTACGTGTCTCCGTGGACACTTTTTCTGGTGCAGTGTTTGCCTCAGCCCATGCAGGAGAAAATGCCAAGTACACCATCTGACATTTTCTCCTTGCTTTTGCTACCCTGGGAGTCCCAGAACAAATTAAAACAGACAATGGACCTGCTTACACCTCTCACAAATTAAGAGACTTTTTCAATGAGTGGGGAGTGAAACACACCACGGGCATTCCTCATTCCCCTACAGGGCAATCAATAGTAGAGAGGACCCACTAAAACCTGGAAAGAGTCCTTGATCACCAGCGGGGAGGAACAGAAATCATTCCTCCCATTGGGAGGCTCTGTAAGGCTCTATATGTCATGAACTTTCTAAATTGCTCACCTACAGAGCCTGACCCCCCTGTAATTTGGCACTTCTCTAATTCAACTCATGCCAAACTCACGGAGAAGCTGCCAGTGCTGATCAAGGATCCTGAATCACAACGGACATCAGGACCTTTCCCATTGATTACCTGGAGGAGAGGGTATGCGTGTGTGTCCACACCATCAGGACCTAAGTGGCTCCCAGGGTTTTACATTTTTTGTAAAACCTTATTTAGGCCCTACAAACCCTGCACCAGACTCAGAACTTTCAAAGTCTCCTGAGACCCACACAGGTCCAGAAAAACAGCAGTCCACTGCAGCCTGGAAGCGGAGACGTCGTCTGTTGGGGAAGGTGAAACAGGGAAACCTTATGAATGTGATTGTTTGGCAGAAGATTCTAAAAATATGAAGGCTAGAATCGAAGTAGCAATGAAAGCCTGCTTTGAGTCATAGGATACTGAGTACTGGTTAACCAAAGAACAATAGCTTAGCCAGCTAGAGGAGAATCCCTGTTGATAAAACAATGTCCTTCTGCTGATAGAGAATGCAAAGGTCAAGAAGCAAGGAAAGAACTTGTAAGGTTTTGTAGAATCTAAAATGCAACACTATATGTTAATATAGGGAAGCGCATAGGCTGTATGTAAATTCTTTAGTGGGTGTGTCTCATGGTGATTGGTTACTAAGAATTAGAATATTCACGATAGAAAAAGATATATTGGATTGTAACAAGAACTTCGCTCTCTTAACTCTTTACTCTGACCCCTTACCTCTTACCTCTTAGCCCTTAGCCCTTACCTCTTACCCCTTTACCCCTCTCCCCCACTCCTAACTCTCAGCCCCCTCTCCCTGCTCCTACCCCTCTAATCTTCCCTGCTCTCTCCCTCTGCTTTTTCCCTCTTTTCCTCTGTTGCTCTTACTCCCTCCCTCCCCCTTCCAACCTCACCTCCCCTGCTCTACCTGTGCTCTCTCCCCTTTCCCGGACCACGTGGACGCTGAGGCTGGTGGCGGACACAGGTCTCCCCTCCTTTTACCCTTATAATAAATTGCTTATACTTGAACAGCTTGACCCTGGAGAAGTCTCTCACCGCGAGTGAGCGTTTTACGCTCCAATAGTCGTCGGAGTCCACCGAACCGACCTGCCACCAGAGCAACAACCAGACAGAGGCCAAACCATCCTGCTACCAGGGCCGCAACGAGACGACTGCCAATGTCATGCCTGACACCGTGACAGTACACAAAATCTTCTTAACTCCCTCCCCCTTCCCCTTCTCACCCTCGTTGCCTAGCCCAAATTGCCAGTTTACACCAAAATGCACCTCTGTGCTGTTGCTGGTGTCGGGTCATGTGTCCCTAATACACAGAATAACCTTGCTTATAATTGTTTTTTTTTTAAAGAGGGGGGAGACGGGAGAGAAAAGGAAAAAAGACAATAGCCCCCCCCCCCCCCCTCCAAAAATCAGGGCTAATCTTTTATGTCCTGTTAAAGAAAATGGAGACCAAAAACATCCTTGAGTTCCTGATGTTCCTGATTATCTGGATGCTCCTGAAAACATCAGCTGTGGATGCCTGGCTAGTAGCACAGCCCCAGGAGAACGTGTGGATCACCCTCGCAAAGATGCTCAAACAAGACCACATGTGCTTGTCCATGGGCAGCGCCACCAACCCTCTAGACCTTTTGCTCCTGGACCATGGACACGGCTGTGAGGAAATTTAACGGACTATGTTGCTTTGACCTCTCCAGCCCCAGTGAAGGCATCCACGCCCGCATCCAGAGACTCCAACACGCGGTCCAGGAACTCCAGACTGAAAAGGAGCCCCAGTGGCTTGAGGACCTTTTTGAGAGCTAGGGGCTCAAAGGATAAGTTGCCTCCCTTCTCAAAAACGTTTTTAAGTTTTCTTGAGTATTATTTTCCTATGTATGTTTTCATGTGTCAAGTTATTAGCCAAATCTCTGGGAGATGCCCTTTTAATAAGTAAAGAAGGGGGAGTTGTGGGGGCCGGGCAACCTGCTGGCTCTGCGATCCTGGGTCTCCCCTGGAAGCAAGACACCTTTCACTCAGAGAGAGACAATGTATCGCTCCCAGGGATCTTTGAGTTAGTTATATTAAACTGTTGTGCCCCATTGGTGTTACCCCCTGCTGTCCCACCCCGATACATGTATCTCGGGCTCCCCCCACCCCTCTCCTCCCCTATAAATATCCCGGGTTTTCCCCTGTTCAGGAGATTAGCTGTTGCTGGCTCCCTTCGCCAAAGCTCTGCCTGAATAAAGGTTTGTGCTTAGTGGAACGCTAGACCAACTTTCTTGTCCCTTCTTCCCGTGTCGCCTGCCCGCCGCCGCTGAGCCGAGCTGGAATCACTCGCCTGCCCGAAGCTGCACACACGCGCTTCGGCCCAGCCCTTTTCAGGGCTGCTTCTCTAGAGAAGTCACGGCACTCCAGCCTTTCCGTCCCCACGGCAAAAGGTTTTGCTGCAAGGTATGCGAAATTCACCGACCATTTGCCAATGGTATGTGGCTTGAGCCCTTTCTGGAGTTCACCAGCAGTTTCCTGATGCTCATCTTTATCATTATATGGATGACATCTTGGTGGCTGTGTCCACTCAGGATGAACTGCTGAGGATACAGGCTCAGCTGCTCACCGCCTTGCACTCTCATGGGCTGCAAGTAGCTCCAGAAAAGGTTCAGCAACAACCTCCTTGGAAGTATTTGGAGGTCAAAATTTTGGAACGAACAGTCCAACATCAGGAGGTGCAATTTGTGCATTCGGTGAAGATACTGAATGATGTCCAAAAATTGGTGGGTGTCGTTACTTGGTTGCATTCCTATTTGGGACTGACCATGACACAACTGTCTCCCTTCTTTGGTCTGTTAAAAGGGGACTCTGATTTAAAGTCACCTCGGACACTGACCCCAGAGGCACGGCAGGTGCTGAAGGAGGTTCAGCGAGAAGTTTCTGCTCGTCAGGTTTATCACATTGATCCTTCCATTGATGTCTCTGTTTTCCTTACTACTCCAGATATGCATCCCACAGGTATCATTGGCCAATGGAATGATGAGTGGTCCGATCCCTTGCATGTCCTGGAATGGGTCTTCCTGCCCCATCAGCTGCAGAAGATGGCAACTGTGTTGTTAGAGCTGACAGCACACTTGATAGTCAAGTGCTGGCAATGGTGTTTGCAATTGATGGGTGCGGAACCTGCAAAGATTGTGCTCCTGGTACTGCGGGAGGATTTTGACTGGAGCTTTGCAAACAGTATTTTCATGCAAAGTGCTCTGGAGAATTTTTCTGGGCAGATCACTTATCATCTGCCCAGCCACAAGCTATTGCACGTGGCAAACTTCACTGAACTTTCTTTGCAGCCCAAACATAGTCAGGAGCCTGTGCAAGGACCCACTGTCTTTACTGTGGGTTTGGGTAGGACTGGGAAGGTCATTGCTACCTGGAAGGACGGATCTGAGTGGCAGGTTTTGGAGAGTCATGAGGATGGGTCAGCCCAATTGGTGGAATTACGGGCTGCTGTCATGGCATTTCAGAAATTTTCCCAGGAATCTTTCAATCTGGTCACAGATTCCACCTATGTGGCCAACATAGCCAAGTAGTTGGGTCACTCAGTCTTGAAGGAGGTCAGCAATCCTGCCTTGTTTCATTTACTGAAGGCCCTGTGGAGAGCCATTCAGGCCTGGTTGCATCCGTATTATGTTCTGCATGTGAGGAGTCATACCAGTTTGCCAGGGTTTATTGCAGAAGGTAACGCGAGGGCTGACAAGTTGGCTAACCCAGCGTGGGTTGCACCTGAGCCTGATACGCTCGGCCAGGCCAAGGCATTGCATGGGTTTTTCCACCAGAACGCACATACTTTGCAGAAGCAGTTCCAGCTGACATGGGCTGAGGCCCATGACATTGTCGAGTCTTGTGACGACTGTCATGCACTTGCTGCACCTTTGCTGGCAGGGGTAAACCCTAGAGGCCTTAGGGCCTTGGAGCATTGGCAGACAGATGTCACCCAAGTTGCCAAGTTTGGTCGGCTCTGGTATGTGCACGTCAGTGTGGACACTTTCTCCTCTGCAATGTGGGCTTCCACTCACACAGGAGAAAAGACCCGCGATGTCATTGCCCACTGGAGGCAGGCCTTTGCCAATTTAGGCATACCTTCTGCTGTGAAGACCGATAATGGTCCTGCTTACACTTCTCAGAAGGTGAGGCAGTTCCTGCAGCTGTGGGGTGTGTCACACAAGTTTGGTATCCCTCATTCTCCGACAGGTCAGGCTATTGTAGAACATGCTCATGGTACACTAAAGCAGGTTTTACAGAAGCAAAAACGGGGAATGCAGGGTGAAACCCCGCACAGTCGGTTGGAAAAAGCTTTATATACCCTCAATCACCTCACGGTGCCGCAGAACTCTAGTAACCCAGTCATGTTGAACCATCACCTCTCATTGTGGGCTTTGGATGAGACACATTAGCCTCCAGCGAAGGTTTGACTGAGGAATTTAGTCACCAAACAGTGGGAGGGTCCTTATGACCTTATCGCTTCGGGACGTGGGTATGCATGTGTATCCACAGATACTGCGGTACACTGGGTACCTGGAAAGGGCGTCCATCCTGATCTGCAACCACAGAGGCAGCATCCGGCCGATGAGCAGGTTGAAGACCGTGACCAAATTGGAAGTCATCGAATGGATGGGACATCGGATGATAACTCAGATGCGGATGATGTGGGTGATCACCCCGATGGCCCATCCACGAGCAGGTGCTGATGTTAGACATGTTTTCACTTTTATTTTTTTTTTTGTTATAACAAAAGGGTGAGATATCACCCTGAAATTACAGCCTTCTGATGGCATGGAGCACTGTTTATTTTCTCTGTTAATTTTCCTTTTGATTGTTTAGAATGTTGTTAGTTTTCTCTGTTAATTTTCTTTTTCTTTTTTCTTTTTTAAAGACAAAAAGGGTGAGATGTCACCCTGAAAACATAGACTTTCAATCTTGTTTACATAATTTCTAAGAACTTTCCCAGGACAGTGACTGTAAACGTAGATATGAATATATTTTTTCTGATACATGTCTTTTGATGGACGTCTCGCACGACCAGTGTGATTGGAAAGGTGGTAACCTAACTATCCATTCCCTGGTCATTGCTGAGAATCTATAAATACTGAAGTTGTAAGAATAAAACCAGTTTTTTCCCTGTCATACGGGAGCCGTGTCTGTGTGAATCATTGTGTGTCCTACAGCGACAGCCACCCACCACTGAACCTTTCCATCCCTGTGGAGCCACTTATATGCAAGCTCCCGGTGCTCTCCCGAGTTCCCAGTCCAGAGCATGTTTGATCCGTTTCAAGGAAAAGGGAAAGAAAACAGTCCAGGAAGACCTCTCTGCTTTGGCTAGTTGGAAAGCCAAGGCGATTTGTCTCTTGTTGTCTGTCTGTGCTGTAGTCAAAACCCCCTCCCGGGATGTGGGGGGAGCAAGTACAGTCTCTGATAACAGACTTGGTGCTTCTTCTCCACTCACTTTTACTCTTAGATGAAGTTTTAAGGATCCAAAACATATTTCTGGGCTAGATGGACAAATGGGGATACAATTTAACATCACACTCACCCCAGGACAAACAGCCACAAAATTACCTGATGGCAAAGCATTACATCCAATACACTGTAATTAACATGGGTCCTTCTAGACCAATTATATAGTGGTGCAAGTGCAATGGGTGCCAACAAAACTATGGTGTCTTAAGTGTACTGAGTCCAATCCTATTCTGCTGTCCATGAACTTTGCATTATAAACATGAGTTTGTAAGCACAAGCAAATTTCAAGAGACCCAAAATATTGTTGGGCATGGCATGGGATGGTGAAGGAAGATGCTTGCCCAGTGGTTCAGACTCAGGGTTGTCGTAGTTACAGGAAAAAGGGTGCCAATATGGGTGTAACCAAACTGTATTCTACTAACATCTACATGATTTCTGATGAACGGTTAATGATTGGTTGTTCACAGTAGCTGCCCAGGGCACACCAAATCCCTCAGGCTACAAGCTGGGTGAGGTTAACCCTGCCAGATGGGACAGTGTTTATCTTCACAAATGACCCAGCAGTGATAA
Source organism: Poecile montanus (assembly GCA_038429875.1). Lineage (NCBI taxonomy): Eukaryota > Metazoa > Chordata > Aves > Passeriformes > Paridae > Poecile > Poecile montanus. The sequence goes on from CM076541.1 coordinate 108,348,685, forward strand.
CTCCCTCCAGGGGAGCACCAACACAGTTACACCCATCCTGAGGGCACCATCTCTGCTAATGGGCTAAATAGGCAGCTGCAATTCCCATCAAAGACTTCCCAAATATCCTATGACTCACAGGATTACATAACTCCATTGCAAAACTCCCTGCCCTGGGGGAGGTACTGAGCATTCCTACATGGTCTCGAGGGTATATAATCTGGGGGTTTGGGGACTGGACACCACCACCACTGGAGAGTTCCAGAGGAGAACCCAAACTTCCACAGGAGGACCAGACCTTCCACAGGACCACTGCTTTTGGCAAAACTGCAACCATCACTTCAACAGCACTGCAACCACCACTTAATCAGACTGCGATCATCACCCTGACCAACAGGGTGCCAGGTTGTACTCTCACTTTGTGGTTTTAAGCTAGTTTTTCTGTATCATTGCATTTATTGTAATTTCTCTATTAAATTGTAACTCTGACTTGAAATCTCTCTCAAGGTATTTGTGTGGGGTTCATTTCTCCCACTGGTTTACTTTCAAACCAGCACACGGGTGTACAGTGAGGGTCAATGCCTCTACCTGACAATGGCAAAGTGTAGGAGCTCAGCATCTCACCCCACGGACCTTGAAACCATGAGCAAGGACCCTCAAAAAGGGATCAGAAATACCCATTTCCCCCTTTTTTTCTTTTTTTACCTTTATGACTTTGTTACACGCACAAAGATGCCATTTCAGGTATTTTACTAAAAACACAGTTGTTCTCGTAGATAAAAAATACTGAGATTCTCAATCATCCAACAAAGTAAGATGGAGAGTTATGAAAAACACTGTATCATGAGGTAGCTGATAAAATTACAAGTGGTGGCAACACTTGAAGCTACAGCCACTTTAATCTCATCACTTTGGGATGAACAAGATGAGTGCATGCATTAAACACTGAGAAAAAAGGATGAAAAATTGGGAAAACTGGCTTCATTAGTATCTGAAACTCATTAGGGAAAGGCAAATTTTGTAAAAGTGTTTGGACTGATTAAAGCTGCCCATATAAAAATTGCTCAGCATAACTAAACATGCTCAAAATTCACATTGTTTAGTTAAAATCACAGTTCAAATTCTCAACCTTATCTCTCTTTCCCACTCTTATTTTTTCATATTTCCTTTCCTTTACAAATAAATGCCTATTTTTTTACCAGGTCCGCAGACTGGAAAATAACTAGGGGAAAAAAAAGAGGTAATTGTGTTGCTGCTGTTGTTGTTTGCTTGTCTTGATATACATACATACATACATACATACATACATACATACATATATATTCCTTTTCCTATATCTTTGCCTGAAAGCCTTGTAATTTCAAAGTTATAATAATTCAGAGGGAAGAGGGTCACATTTTCCATTCCAAGGGAAGTTCCCACCTTCCTTGGCAGACCCCTGTCCTTTAAACCAGGGCAGATCTTGGTGCCCAATGTGGGGCCTGAGGGCATTGAGAGAAAAGGGTGAAAAAGGAATAATAATTCCTGGGTAACCTAATTTTTGTGTGCTGAATATAAAAGCCTCGTTAGGCAGCACCATGTTGTGATAAATATAACATTGGATAAAAATTCGTGAAAGAGAATAAAGAATTATATGTTATATTTGTAATACTGTAAAGATACAAAATGTAAAATAATCCAGAGATACCTTCCCGAGTCGGGCAGTAACGATCGACAGCAACGCTTACCAACACAAAATAAAAAGCAGGACACGAGCAATCAAATCAGACAATGAGAGTGGCCCGGTCGAGATATCCATCTCCTCCGAACCCAAAATGGCCACTCCACCCCGTAGGTGCAATCAGAGAACACTCAGAGCCATTTTGCATGTGAAAGGACTCTGCTCCACCGACCATTGACTCAACTCAACGGATCCGGGAAGTCTATTCAAACTCTTTTGTTGGACGGTGCTTACTCCGGATTTTACCCCAGGATACGAAAACCCCTATAAGAACCCCGAACTGCAGTTCCTACTTCGTGGATTTGGGAACTCGGTACCTCTGGGTACAGACCCCTGTCCACCCGGCGCTGCGCTGATCTATTTATTGTGTTTTTTTTCTCTCGTTGCTGGTGCTTGAAATTATTTTATAATAAATCTCTTTTATATTAACCCTATTTTGCCATTGCATTTATAACAATGTGGTCTAGCCTACCCTGGTTTCATTGGCATGTGTTTGTGGCTACATTTTTCCCATTTGCAGTTTCTTATCTAAACATGGGCCCTATGACTAAGGCTACTGTGGCTATTATCCAGTTGGCACTATGGGTCAATAAGGTGAGGAACTTGTGGATCTTTAAATTCCTCTGGAAGGTGGGCAGGTGGATACAGGGCTATCATACACTGTGTGTGTTTTTGGGGTTTCATTAATAATGATACCCATTGTGAGGAAGTAACACCAGGAAAAGTTTTCTCCCAAACCTTCACCCATTTCTTTGGGCCTACCCCAACAGATTTTGAAGGGTTCAAATTTTCTCTAAATGCTAGTGATATTGTACAATGGCTAATGTTGCTGATAGGCCTATTCTTTTTAGCATTTAGAGATAAGGTGAGATTGCATTGGGTAACCACCCTGACATCTATCCCAGAGACTAGGGATACTGCCCCAAAACCTGACACTGACCAACAGCCCACCTCAGAAATTAACCACCTGGATTGGATGGGGGTATTGGAGGAGATACTCCAGGTGCTGAAGGAATACTCTTCCCCAGCTGGTGGGAAATTCTCTCCCTGCCTCCAAGAGGGAGAGTCTGAGGGTGCAGCAGTGGAACCCACAGATGTTACAACCATCCAGATTCCAGCTGAACCACAAGGGCAGCCACAGCCAGCAGCAGTTGCCCCTGTGCAGGGGAGGAAGTATAATGCCAAATCAGTACAGCCAATTAATGATGATGAGGTACCAGGCCCCTCACAACCTGAAGCTGGAACCTGAAATCATCACCGAGTCCCTGTCATGACAGTCTCCATAATCTGTGAAAAGGCATTATGCCACAGGGCTGCTAGGCTTATTCAACCTGGTTACTTTGGGTTTGGGCCCTTATGGGTCCAAGCGTTCATCTGGATAGTGGCAAGGCAAGGTATTTGGGATCCTTGACCCAGGATGCAGGTATTGATCAGGTGTTTGTGAGGGAGCCAGGGCCCCTTCCTCTCTGGGAACAGTTTTTAATAAGAGAGAGATTTGTTAACAGAGAAAATGCAGAAGCACCATCATAGAATGCCTTGGAAGAACATTGAGGAAGGGATCCAACACATGAGTGAAGTGGCAGTACTAGAGGTACTTTTTGGAAGGCATGGATAGGACAGTAATGACCCTGACAAGGTCAGGTGCGCAGGGCAAATATTGTGGAACCTGGGAAATCTGGGGCCATCCCAATACACCACCTTCAATGCAATGATTAATGCCAAGGACAACTGAGAGACAGTGGGTTGGTTCCATTGCCAACAAGCTCAGGGATTATGAGAGTATGGTCAGTGTTCCAATGCAGGCTCATGTCTCTGCTGTGGTTAAGGACCTCAAAGAGGAGATTAGAGAAGAGGTGATGGAGGAGGTGAGGAAGAGCAGTTCCCACGAGGCATCAGTGCGAGTCACAGGCCCCAATGTCAGAGCTTGACATCCCCCAGCTAGGGAGGGGGGGTACACCGGATGAGCTAACCTGTGGCTCTTCCTGTGTGACCATGGGGAAGTTATGAGGAGGTGGGATGAGAAACCCGCTTCTGTCCTGGCAGCATGGGTGCGTCAACTCAAGGAGGAAAGCACTAACCAAGGGAGTTCCACTGAAATGAAGGTAGCTGCAGCCTCCCATCACCAAGCTGCCAGGTATAACAGAAGGGAGGATGATATGACAGATCTCCTTGAAGGAACCCCTAGTATGTATGCCCAGGGAGGGAATGATAACCAGGGCTAGGGGGGCCCTGGCTCTAGCCAGATAGAGGCACGGGAGAAACATGTACTGTATGGATTGGAATGGCCTAGCACATTAGAGCCACAAAAATACAGAATGTTGGTTGATACTGGTGCACAGTGTACCCTAATGCCATTGGGACATGTGGGGGAAAAACCTGTTTCTATTGCTGAGGTGACAGGGGGATCACAGCAGTTGACCCTGTTGGAAGCTGAGGTGAGCTTGACTGGGAAGCAGTGGAAGAAACACCCTATTGTGACTGGCTTAAAGACCTCATGTATTCTGGGCATAGATTTCCTCCCTAGCCATTATTACAAAGACCCAAAAGGACTCAGGTGGGTTTCTGGAGCAGCTGCTGTAGAGACAGAGGGTATTAGGCAATTGAACACCTTGCCTGGACTATCAGAAAATCTTTCTTCAGTTAGACTTCTGAAGGTGGAGGAAAAATGAGCACCAATTGCCACCTCGACAGTGCACTGCCAGGTAGTATTGGACAAATTGAGATGCTGTGATCCCCATCCACAAGACGATCTGTGAGCTGGAGAGCCAGGGGGTGATCAGCAAGGCCCACTCACCCTTCAACAGACCCATCTGGCCTGTGCACAAGTCTGATGGGAAATGGAGATTGACAGTGGACTATCGTGGCTTGAATGGACTCCACTGCTGGGTGCTGCTATGCCAGACATGCTGGAGCTCTAGTACAAGCTGGAGTCCATGGAAGTGAACTGGGACCTTATTAACACCCAATCTGACTGGAAAGGACTCTCACCATCTACTCGGGTGCCTCAGGGGAAAAACCCGGGACCTTGACGCCCTCCCCCTTCCTGTGGCAGCTTCTGTGGAGAAGCCCAGCTGCTGCTGCCCAGCCCTGCTGTTTTCTGCCACTGCCTTGGGCTTTTTCGCTACACTAGCCCAACACCCTGTATTCACCTGACTCCCCATGGCTCCTGCTAAGGCTGCAGAGTTTTCTGTTACATTTTGTTTGCCACCATGGGGTGTTCCTGCCTCTGCCCTTCCAGTCACTGCTCTGACGTTCCTGCTACAGCCCATTTTGCCATTACCCATGATGCCTTGGGGAGGTTACCTAGAACAGAGGCTAGACAAAGTTAGAGAATAAAGTAGGTATTTATAAAAAGGCCTTCAAAGGATGCACTTTGTACAGTGCAAAAGCCTGGCAGAGGCTAGGCCCAAGATGGACGACCGACACTAGTTTTCTCAGATGGATATAAGTTTGGTCTATTTGCATATCAGAGGTTAATTGTCCAATTATAGCTTCAGGTAATGAAGTCACATTCCCCTGGTTTGCTTCTCCCGCCGATTCACTTTTGTTTATACTTTCCAGGGCCTGATGCAAATGGTATGACTTTGGTTCCCAGGCCCAGGATTGTTTAGTCTGACCAAAATGTGAAGAAAGCTAACTAGCATTCTATATAGAGTTCAGAGTTATACACTAATGCAGTACAGAATCTGAAAAATATAAAAGCTAAAAAACTTAAGGCATCACCCATGTGCAAAGAGATGGCTGAGCTAGTGCCACAGTGCCCCCTGCAGCCTTGGGGGAATCATCATACCTGCCCTGCCCTGCCAGGAGCCAACTGTGCTCCTACCAGCTGTGACCATAGCTACACCAAAGGGGAAAGTGTTTGACAGCTGAGAGAGAGAAGGCTGTTATTTGGTTTCTGTTTTTGTTTGCTGCTGCTGCCATTGTTGTTGCTTGTTTGTCTTGTTATACATATATATATATATATATATGTATATATATACTAGTAAAGAATTGTTATTCCTTTTCCCATATCTTTGCTTGAAAGCCCTGTAATTTCAAAGTTATAATAATTCAGAGGGAAGGGAGTCACATTTTCCATTGGCGGGAGGTTCCTGCCTTCCTTGGCAGACACCTGTCCTTTATACCAGGACAATAATTCAAAGAATTATAATTGCTCTGAAAATTTTATCTTCACCCTCTTCTGTTTTCAGCAGAGAGCTGATTGTTTGCTTTGAAAATTATGTTTACAGCATCTCAATGAGCATGTGGTCCATCAGTGTTTACCTCATATTAGCCAAAAGTTCAGGCAGGGTTTTCAAGACATAGAACAGGTTTTTTTCCCCCAGTTCATCTTTCTGCTGAGTTGTTTGGAAAATGTTAGCTAAGCCCAAGGCACATACTATTAAGTCAGTTCTCACAAACAGTTCACAGATTCTTTATAGGAACCCACAAAGTTATTTTAAACACAACAAGGAAAAAATATATCAATTAGGGACAAATATAAACAAGCAGTAGTCTAGAAATTCACTTCTGGGGTATTTAGCTTGTGAGCATGGCATTAGGCTACAAACAAAATATATACACATGTCCTGGTTTAGGGCAAATTTGGGAGAGAACCTTCAATTGGGGGTCCCCTCAGAAAAGCAAATTCAAGTGGCCCCTCCCCCCCAACTGGTTTGGGAAAAAGATTTCCTTGGAGAAAAGTGGAAAAAATTGTTTATTTAACAGAAATTGAATAATATTAAACAATAAAACCTCTTGCTGTTCGATGAGATGGCAAATCCAGAAAAAAAGTCCTTTTCATGTGGTGTAGCTTGGCTCGCTCAGGTTCTTATCAATCCCTCCAGTGCTGGAAAGTACCGAGGTCCAGGCCCCAGTGGGCCACAGGTGTGAGCTCCCGGGGTTTGTCTAGGTTTTTTCAGTCCAGAGCAGGTTTGAATAGATCCAAAAACAAAGGGAAAAAAAGTCCACGGAAACTTCTCTGCCTCAGCTAGCTAAAAACTAACTAAAAGCAAAAGAGAACTCTGTCCTGCTGTCTGTCTGTGCCGCAGACCACACAGTCCAGGAGCAGGATGCAGGGGAGTGTTTTTTCTCAACACAAACTATGTGCTTCTTCTTTCCCCCCTCTTCGCTCTCAGAGCCAGTCTTAAAGGTGCAGAACTTAATATGTAACATAAACAAGGCGATTTGGGATACAAACATCATAAAATCACCCCAGAACATTCTACACCTTTTTAATTTTTGCTATTCTTTAGTAAAGCATATAATGTGGAAATCAAAGCAATAAAGTGGAGTTAGAATCAATTAAGAAGGACCTATGGTGGCCCAGCTCCAATCCTTCCTCTGTGGTGGTGTCCTTGATGATCCTGCTCTCTGCCAGGAAAACATGGTCAGAGAAAGTCTATAACTTCACTTGGGCTTTTCTTTCTCCAGCTTCCCATTCACAAGGTTGGGACACAGTTCCCTACCTCAAAAGGCAATTATGAGGATGAATATGTCACTGTGAAGTGCTCAGATAATTTGCCTACTGAAGAACAGTCTTATCTACTTATGATGAAACAGAGACCATATCCTACCCCCAGACTTGAGCAGGTACCCTCTACCATCATGCTGCCCTCCATGACCTCATCTGATGTGACTTGGCTGAACAAGGAGAATGCAGATGCTCCATCTTGTCCATCAGGGTACCATGTGCTCCACCTCATCCATCCAAGCACTATGTTGTGGAGGAGGACCAGTCCTCTGAAAGGCATCTTCCCTGGAGATCAACCCCCTAAGATAAGATAAAACTGCCTTGTCACTGTAACTAAACTGTGGACTCCTTCCTGCCTCAGGACCCCATGTTATCTCCCTGTTAACCATTGGTCACCTTATCCCCGTCCCAGACCATTGGTCCCCTTCCTAATTCCCCCCTTCCCTATAAAAACCCCAGCTTTTGCCCAAATCAGGGGTTAGATCATCACTGGCACCCTTCACTGAAGCCTGCATTAAAGGACTCTCTGTGAAATGCTATATGGTCTTCCCATCTCTTATCTGCGTCGGCAGGGGTAACCTCCGAACGGAGCTGGCTGGGCTGAACAGAGCTGATGACAAAGCAGAAATCACTGCTAAAAGAGCTGATCACCCTAAAGCCTCTGTCCATGCTCCAATGGTTACCCCTGGCTGGAGACTGCTTGCAGAACCCCGGATGGTGGCTCTGTCCCCTGGGACAGCCTGACTATCTGGGCCTGTTGCTGGCAGAAGCTGGGGGTCAGACAGGCTCCCAGGACCCAGCCACAACACTATGTGCTCCACTACATTAAGGCACCAAGAGATAGCAGTTGCGAGGGCAACAGTTCAACCTTTGCCTATGATATCTGGACTGGGGAGGCCCACAGCCTGACCACCAAGCCCTGGCAGAGGCAGCAGAGCAGGGCTCATCAGGCAGAACTGCTGATATTCTGGGAATCATAGTCCAAGTCCATGCCTGTGGTAAGCTGACCATGGCTGGATGCCAGACACTCACCAAAGCCACTCTATCACTCCACAATTGGACAGGGGAGAGAAAATGTAAACAAAAGCTCATGAACTGAGATAAGGACAGGGAGAGATCACTCACTGAGTACCATAATGGGAAAAAAAGACTCAGCTTGGGGATATTAACTGAATTTATTACCAATAAAAATCACAGCAGGATAATGAGAAGTAAAATCTTAAAATCACCTTCCCATCACCCCTCCCTCCTTCCCAGGCTCTGCCTCCTACCCCAATGGTGCAGGGAGATGGAATGGGGGTTATGGTCAGTTAGTCCCCTGTGGTTTTTCCTACTGCTTAGGGAAAGGAGTCCTTCCCCTACTCCAGTGTGGGGTCCCTCCCACAGGAGATAGTCTTCCACAATCTTCTCCAATGTGAGTCCTTCCCATGGGCTACAGTTCTTCACAAACTGCTCCAGCATGGGTCCCTTTCCATAGGGTGCAGTTCTTCAGGAACAGGCTGCTCCAGAGTGGGTCCCCCACAGGGTCACAGCCTTCTTTTGGGCATTCACGTGCTCCAGCATGTGTCTCCATGGACTGAAGGTGGATCTCTGCATTCCCATGGTCTTCCATGGGCTACAGGGGAACAGTTGCTTCACCATGGTCTTCACCACAGGCTTCAGAGGAATCTCAGCTCCGGTGCCTGGAGCACCTCCTCTCCCTCCTCCACTGACCTTGGTGTATGCAGAGTTGCTCCTCTTACATGTTTTCACCCCACTTTTCTCTAGCCAAAGTTAAATTTGCACAATATTTTTTTCTTTTTCCTTCTTAAATATGCTATCACAGAGTCTCTATCATCATCTCTGACTGGCTCATAGCAGGTCCATCTTGGAGCTGGCCGGCATTGGCTCTGTTGAACATTAGTGAAGCTTCTCACAGAAGCTGCCCCTGTAGCCTCGCCCCTCCCCAGCTACCAAAACCTCGCCATGCAAACCCAATAAAATACCCACAGTTGTTTTTCAGCCACCTGAATCAGTTGCACAGCCCTGAAGTACTGGCACTTGTATGACCACAAACTGGAATCCAAACAAGTGCATTCAGCATTTGCAAACTAATTCATATTTACTTAAAATATTTTGATGCAAACACACTATAGCCATGCCACTGAAACCACTGAAACTGTAAATCAACATGTGCTTGTTGTCAGTTGCCCCTGTACAGAAGCAGAAGAAATGTACACAAAAGTCACTCTGTAAAAAAGCTTCAGCAAAGACAGTCAAAGAGGACAAGGACAGTGAAGAGGATGATGAAGCCGAACCATCACAAGGGTGATATTCAGAGCCATCATCACAGCTATCACAGGAACTGGAAGAGGAGACAGAAGAGACAACCACCACTCGATCCCTGTTGGAACCATGGGCACAGAGAATTTCAGACTTTCTGTGCTGACAGGCATTCACCTGCAGGAGAACACTGTGTTTGACCTGAGGCCATGGAAAAGGCTTCCAAAATTGAGTGATAGAACTGAGATTGTGGGTGTGTAGTTTGAATAGAAATGTGTTATATCACATGGTGGAAAATTTAGAGTTTAAGGTTTTGGGATATAGTAATATATATGTAGCAAGATAGAGGTTTTAGGGCATAGGCTTGTTTTGCTTTTTCACCTTCTTCATTGTTACCTCTCTCTGCCTCTCCTGGGCTCAGTTCTTTGTGGATACAACTCTTCTTTAGTCTCCCAGCCTTCTTTGGGCTGAATTCTCTGTAGATACAGTTTCTCTCTATTCTCCCAGCCTTCTCTGGGCTGAATTTCCTGTAGATACAGTTTCTCTAGTTCCCCAGCCTTCTATGGGCTGAATTTTCTGTAGATACAGTTTCTCTAGTTCCCCGGCCTGCTCTGGGCTGAATTCTCTGTAGATACAGTTTCTCTAGTTCCCCAGCCTGCTCTGGGCTGAATTCTCCTGGGATCCTCCCTCGTGGGGAGTTCCACTCATCTCAGTCCTTATTATTTGAAGAAAACTCCCAGACTCATTATCTTCTGATTTCTCGTGTTTATTGAAGGATCCTTACAAAACTTGGCAGGTCCATCCAGACTAACTGCACAAGCTTAAATCACCACAGCCTGGCTCATCTTGTTCTAATGATACAAAATGGCCTCGAACCACGCGGTCTTTTCACCTTTATACTAACTTTTATCCTATTAACTACTGACACGTGTATTGTTATTATATCTTAACGAATAAGTTTTCTATATCTACTCACGTAATCAAAAGTGCGACTAACTCTAAACCAATTATATTCTGTGCTTTTATAAACTGCAGAAGCATGGAGAAGAAGGAAGAAGAAGGACTAAAAACTACACCCTTTTTCCTCCATCTTTACTCCACGTGTGGAACCCTCTTAAAACTTACACTTTCACCTCTGTGTCAAAAAAAAACATTTTTCTACTTTCTATTTAATCTTTTACAAACTTTGGTTTATTCAGGGATATTTGGAAGCCTTTTTATCAGTATTATATATAATTGATGTATTTTTCAAAGAATTACATAGACAGAGAAATGCCCCTGCATTTCCAGACTCCTACATTCATGGGTTTGGGTGATCACTGTGTGATTGGGTGGAAAAGTCCACAGTGCAGAACATGGGTGCTTGGTTATTGGGTTAAAAGCAAAAATAAATTAGTTGGAATTTTATAATTGGGTAGTTGACACTTAAAAGGACTTGTAGAGAGAGATCTGGGGATTTTTAGTTTGTTAGCTTAGTGTGCTGAAGAACTCATGGTCTGTGAGAATGTAACATAGATAAGGAATAATAGACATCTCTGATTCCAAACAAGAATACTGTCTCTTGCTCATTAATCCTGACCCTGAGGAAAAGAACCAGAAGAACCATGAAACATTTTACATTTACTATCCCTGAGTGAGCTGCAAGAAATACAAAAAGATTTCAGCCGTCATCCATGTGAGTGTATTACCACCTGGCTGCTCTGGTGCTGGGACAACAGAGTCAACAGTGTGGAATTAGACGGTAAGGAAGCCAAGCAGCTGGGATCACTTCCTAAAGAACCAGGCATTGACAAAGCAATGGGAAAAAAGACACAAGTCTTTAGTTTCTGGAGGTGACTCTTATCAAGTGTAAGGGCAAGGTATCACTATAGAGATGATATTCCATGTCACTCAGGCAAATGGATTGCAATAGAGAAAGGTATTCAATTCCTGAGGGAATTTGCTGTAGAGAATATTTTAACGGAGGTCATGATATTTTAGTAAAAGCCTGTCTGCACTAACCAGCCTTTGGTATAAGCCATGATATTAAAGGTAGTGTCCTTGAAACTCGCCTGAAGCAGTGAGAATGAAAGAAAAACAATAGCCTTGTGTACAGGAGAAAAAATGTAAAACAATATGTATTAGCCAATAAATAGTATCTTGCTAAGCCCGCGTACCCTGTCGAACCCTATAAAAGTGTGCTAAAGATAGAAATAAACGACGTTCGCCATACTTCTGTGAAGACTCAGTGAATAGTCTGAGCGGTTTCTCAATACTTGGTGCCTGAACAGGAACCCTTTGCGGGCAGAGGGATTTGGCGGTCTGTGGGCGGAGAGACGCGGACGCGGGCCAGCGCTGGTGGAGCTGATCCATGCGCCGAGGGACGCGGACGCGGATCAGTACTGGGTAGGCTAGTCTGTGCTCAGGAAAACGCGGATGCAGGCAGCTGGGGGAAGCCGAGGGTGTCGGAGTTGAGGAGGGGTCGCTACTCTCCGCCCGCCCAGGGGCTGCTGCCATGGAAGTTGAATTTGTGGAAGCACGGAAACTGCTTCTGACCATTATCGTTAAACGAGGCGAAGCAGTCAAGGATAAGGACCTTGAGAGGCTCGTTTTATGGGCTAAAGAAAACGGGCGCCTCCAGGTGCAGCCGCTGCTTTTTGCAGTGGAAGAATGGAAAGACATAGGAGATTTGTTGTGGGAAAAGCGATCACGGGGAAGAGCAAAGATGCGGTAACTCTCGGTTCGATCTGGAAAGTTGTTTTGAATACCTTAAAAGATATGAAGGCGGAGTCCACAGTTGCGGCCGCTGCCTTGGAAGCCATGGCTCGGTCCGAGACAGATGTGCCGCAGTCACCTCCTGCCAAGTCAATCAGCCGTTTGGGTGCTTTCTTTGGGGTTGGGCACGTTCGGCCCATGAAGGGGCTCATAGGAAGGCAGTGTAGCTCCATTTCGGAACTTTTAAAATCTCAGGGGTGCACCGGAGCGGGCAAATCCGTGTAAGCGGAGCCCAAACCGGAAGTTACCCCGCTGGATGCGGATGTAGAAATGATGGCATCTCCGGAAAGAGACAACACCAGCCCCAGCCAGGCGGGGCCTCACACCTCAGCGGAAGTAAGAGCCCCGGAGTGCAAGCCGAAAATTTATCCTTCACTGCCATCTACTGTTCACTGGGGAAAGCCGCAGGACGTCCCTCTCCCCCCAGATGATGACATATCAATGCATTCAGAAGACGGACGACCACCGGCGAGAGAAGAACCAATTAATTGCAATGATGCATCAAAAAAAGAGCTAATAGAATGGCAACAACAAATAGAAGAGCTTGTGCAACAGCTACAAGCTCAAATTGAGCAGACATTACATACAAATGGAGCATAGCATCATCAAAAGAAAGCAGCTCCACAGCAACCACCGAGGCAGCAAGCAGAGTCTGTTCAGCAACTACAAGACATGATATGCCCTGAACCATCTTCTCCACCTTTAGAAACACTGTTAACACCACAATCTTGTTCCAGCTCTAATTCCACTACCCTAGAAGAAGAGAACAGAAAACAAAAATCAAAGCATAGATGGACTGGCATCATTCGGGATGCAATCCTTGAAGGGGAATGGCAAGCAGCAGGAGCACTTGCTTGTCCCATTTTATATGACCAGCAAAATCCACGCTATGAACAACACAACTGGAAAATCCTGCAGCAAGCCAGAAAGACAGTTACTGAGCATGGCATTAAATCTGAAGCTGCAAACACTGCATTGGATTGGCTATTCACCTCTGATGTTAAGTCCCATAGACAGCCAAAATCTCGCACGTCTGCTTTTAACTCCATCACAGCTTATGGTGTGGGAGAAGGAATGGAAAAGGTTAGCTATTTTGGAAGCCAATCGACCTCGAAATCAGAATGATGTACTGTATGGAATTAATCCTGACATGATCACAGGTTCAGGAGTTTACAGTCACATGGCTGTACAATTAAATTATCCCCTTGCAATGCATCATTTGTCAGCAGAGCTTGCTCTTCAAGCTTTCAATGCTGTGCCTGATTCCAAACCTCATCCTTCCTTCACAACAGTACGGCAAGGCCTCATAAAACCATATCCTCATTTCATTGATTGTCTGTCAGCAGCCCTGAAAGCTCAGAATGACATGACTGAGGAAGCAAAACAGAACATGTTTAAATTATTAGCTTTTGAGAACGCTAATTCAAAAATAAAGCCTATCCTTGCCACGCTCCCCAAACAAGCAGATGTGGGGGACATGCTGGATATTGCTCTGAGAGTTAATCAGACACAACAAGGACAACTTGTAGCCAATGCAGTTGCAGAAGCCATAAAACCAACTACAAGTCTACTTGCTGCTGTGGTCAGTAAATTGGGAAATAGACGTAAACCTTTCACTAGACCTACAAACATTTGCTTTCGATGTGGCAACAGAGGACACTTTCAAAAGTCCTGCCAAGCTACCGTGTGGTGTGATCGATGCCAGATGGATACCCATGCTACTACTACATGTTGTTTCACAAAAAACATGAGCAAGAGCGTGAAGAGCCGCTGCATGGGTACACAAGTAGTCGGCCCAACTCTATATAGCAACTCAACCCACCAGCAACCAGGGGAAGCCTGGGAATCAATTTGGCAGCATCAGTAGATGTCACTCTCATCGACAACACCATCCATAAGATCCCAACTGGAGTCACAGGACCCATTTATTCTATCACCAGTGCACTTGGTGCTTTGCTAATTGGAAGATCATCTGCTGGAGTTGCGGGACTTATTGTTCTCCCAGGAGTTATTGATGCTGATTATACAGGCGAAATCCAAATTTGTGCCTCTCCACTTACGATTAAAAAAGGGACAAGAATCGCACAATTGGTGTTGTTTAAAAAGGTAGCAACTGAGAAAGACATTTTTCAAAGTGCCCCTAGACGTGGAGCCAGAGGATTTGGATCTACTGGAGATACAGTGGTGAATCTTGTTCAACAAATGAACCATCGACCAGTAGTTGAAATCACCCTGTGCCAGAGAATGAAGCAGTAATAAGTGAAAATGATGTTAGATACAGGAGCTGATGTCACTATCATCAGCCGAGTTTGGTGGCCAAAAGAGTGGCCCCTCCACCGAGCCTTAAACTCAGTACAAGGTGTAGGAGGATACTCTACACCACTGAGAAGCGTACATCCAATTCAGTTCCGATTTCCTGAGGGACAGACTACCACCTTATGTCCATATGTCATGCCTTTGCCTGGGAGCCTTGGAGGGCTCATTGGTCGAGATGTTTTCAGCCAGATAGGAGCAACATTAACCTTTCCTGTCCAATCGCCTTTTCACTAGTCGCCACTGCTGATAGGCCGCCGACCCCAAGGATTCAATGGAAATCTAATGAGCCTGTGTGGGTTGAGCAGTGGCCTCTCTCTCAGGAGCAGCTGGCAATTGCACATGAACTTGTCAGAGAACAGCTGCAAGTGAAACATATCCAACCATCACTCAGCCCATGGAATACTCCAATCTTTGTAATCCCCAAGAAATCTAGGAAGTGGTGATTACTGCATGATCTGCATAAGGTAAATGACCAGATGTGGACAATGGGAGCATTACAACCAGGGATGCCCTCTCCCACAATGCTGCCACAAGAATGGCATCTTCTAGTTATAGATTTGAAAGACTGTTTCTTCACAATACCCCTGCAAAAAGAAGACACAGTGCAATTTGCCTTCACCTTACCATCAATCAATAAAGTCCATCTCAAAGATTTGAGTGGGTGGTCCTTCCACAGGGGATGAAAAATTCCCCAACAATGTGCCAACTGTTTGTGCATTGGGCACTGACACCTGTGCGTGCAAAACTTTCTCAGACAATTATTTACCACTACGTGGATGATATTTTGTTCTGTCAACGTGATCCATTCCAAGATGATGACCTTACATATACCACTGCTCAACTTGCTGCAAAAGGCTTGGTAATTGCCCCAGAGAAGATTCAAAAACAAGCTCCATGGAAATATCTAGGGTGGATTTTGACATCTTCAGCAGTCTGCCTGCAGAAATTAGAATTGACTACTGAGATCAACACCCTCAATGACACACAGAAACTTAATGGAGATCTGCAATGGGTACGATCCATTGCTGGTATCAGAAATGATGAGATGGCACCTTTAATGAGCCTCTTGAAAGGCACAGATCCATAAACTCCAATTACCCTTTATATAGACCAGAAGAAATGTCTTACATTCCTAGGGAAGAAACTGCTTTCAACGCTAGCAAACAGATTACCAGATGTGCCTTTAGGACTTTTGATCTGCAACCATCTCATTTCCCTGTGTGCTATCATATTCCAATGGCCTGCTTGGCAAAAAGAGAAAGGGGGAGAAGACCCATCTGAGAGCTGTCAAGACGCCAAGCAGCCTGTCAAGGAGGTACAGCCTGTCAAGAAGGTACAGTCAGTGAGATTATCAACAAAATGTGCAGAACCTTTGACAATCCTTGAGTGGATTTTTACACTGCATATGCCACCAATGAGTATTTGGCAGAGAGCAGAAGCAATTGCTTATCTCATCAAAAAGGCGAGAACGCAAATTATGGAAATTAGTGGTGCTGAACCAGAGCATATTAGTCTACCGATAAAGATAGAAAACCTTGAGTGGATGCTGAGACACTCAGAACCGATTCAGTTAGCGCTGCTCAGTTATCCAGGTACTGTACATAACAGGCAACCTAAAGATCCACACTTACAGATCATCTTAAAGCAGCAGTGGTTGCAACAGCCCAAAATAGTGCAACAGCCAGTGGAAGGCCTTACAGTATATACTGCCACAGGAAATTGACAGAAGAAATCAGCCTGCACCTGGCGAGAAGGCTCGAGTTGGAAAAGCAATGCCATAGATGGAGATGCACATGACTCACTGCAGACGTTGGAACTTACAGCCGTCTCATGGGCATTGTCTTGTTGGCGAGACATAAAGCTGAACACTGTGTCAGATTCATTATATGTGGTAGGTGTGGTACAACATATTGAAGATGCTCTCATCAAGCCACCGAGTAACAAGCGATTGTGTCAACTATTCCTGCAGATCAAGAGATCTACTGGAGATAGAGAAGAATCTTGTTGCAACATTCACATCCGCAGTCATCAAACAGAATTAGGTCTCGGAGAAGGCAATGCAAAAGCTGATACGCTTGTCAGTCCTGCTGTTGCAGCACCAAGAGACCCTTTCGCAGCTGCAAGAGTCATGCTCTCTTTCATCAAGCCTCAAAAGCCTTACAGAGACAATTTAATATCAACTCAATAGATGCACAAGGCATTGTAAAATGCTGTCCACAATGCAGTCAATATGGAACCACTCTAGGCTTAGGTGTTAACCCTAGGGGTCTTCAAGCCTGTGAAATTTGGCAAATGGATGTAACACACGTGCCTGAATTTGGTCGCCTCAAATATGTACATGTCACAGTAGATACCTTTTCAAAAATGGTTTGGGCCACTGCACAAGTAGGAGAAAAAAGCATACATGTAATTCGACATGTAGTAGCTTGCTTTGCTGTGATGGGAGTTCCAAAAGAACTGAAAACAGACAATGGGCCTGCATATGTAGGAACATGAGTTTCTCGGTTCTTAAAAAAATGGGGAGTCAAACATGTAACAGGAATTCCCCATGTGTCAACTGGACAAGCTATTGTAGAAAGAGCCCATAAGACCTTAAAAGAGTTTTTAAATAAACAGAAAACACCTGAACAATCAGACCCTGTCATTCAATTGCAGCAAGTGTTATTCACTCTAAATTTCCTCAGTTTAGTTGGAGATTTGGAGCAGCCCTCAGTAGTAATTCATAATAGTCAGATAAAGATGCAAGCTAGCCCAGAAATTAAATTATATTATAAGAACCCAAAGACAGGTATCTGGGAGGGACCAAACCCATTGCTATTTAACGGGCGTGGTTACAGTTGTATTTCCACAGATGCTGGACCATTATGGGTGCCTAGCCGATGGACCAAACCAGCCACGAAGGATCTGAGGAACAATCAGAACATCGACGCCCTCAGTCAGTCACTGATCAGGTGCCAGCTGATGTCGTATGAGCAGCGGATGTTCCAAGACTGAATCGTGTTAAATCATAGTCTGTCAGAAGAATTCTGTAGATCTAAAAGAGTGTAGAGACTCCATCTAACTGTATATAAAAGCAAATTGTAACTGTATTTTTACCCCTTTAAGCAAATTGCTTTCACGCTTAGATTGCATAAATACCAGAGCATGTGTGTTAAAGGTAGTTAGATAATAGTTTAAGATAAAAAGTTTAGTTTGTGTAATAATTATTTGTTGGTTATCGTTAAGTTTAAAAAATATATTAGTATAAGGTGTAAGTATTCCCCCTTTGAGAGTTATTGTAAGCATATTTGAAAGTTCATTTAACCTTAAAACCTTAGCTGTAATTCTGAAAGCATGGTGTCATTTGCATGGAACAAACTGCTTATGGTAATTGTACTGTGTATAGTCCCAAACAACTGTCTGCTAATTAAGATCCAAAAAGCAACAGAGCATATGGGTCACTCTGGCACACTTGACAGGCCAAAAAGCAATGTGTCTAAGCCTAGCCACATCTGGAGATCCTTTTCACACCTGTCTCATAGGAGTTCCTGAATGGGATCCTCAAGCATTTAAAAGTTTAGTTCGTAATGAGACTCGACTGAATCAATTGGCAATGTTATGAGAGTGTAATCGCACTGTTGGCTTCACATCAGGACAACTTGAAGCCTGCTGGCAAGCAAAAATTATTGAAGTTCTCAGTGTTACCATAGGGGCCCCAGAAGAATTGGACTTGTTAGGCTCCACCAATACCTCAGGTGGATGGATGATGTTTGAACCCCCGACAAAAAGCCACTCCAACAAAGTAATGCAACACTGGGCTACAGTTAACCCTATAGTTGATCTCATTACTAACACTGAAAGTAAAGCTTTTTATTCACGGTGCAGTCTCACAGGACGATCACCAAGGCGATTACCTAGTTCAATATTCTTAATCTGTGGAGCTAGAGCATGGAATGGAATTCCTGTTACCTTGGAAAACTTACTTTGTTCCATCCAAACTTACACCAATTGCTGAATATAGCTGGTAAAATAAGAAACATCGAACAAGTGTGATGATGTTAGAGACCCAGACTTTTGGGGTTGTGGTATAATATGGCTAGCCTCTTTTTCTACTCCAGGAGCAGCTGCTGCTATAGGCTTGTCAACTTTAAAAAGGCTAGCTTGTTGGACCAGGAAAGAACTGAACTTAACATCAACAATATTAAGTGAACTTTCAGCTGATGTAAGTAGTGTACCTCATGCAGTATTGCAAAATCGAGCTGCAATTGACTTCTTGCTCTTGGCACAAGGACATGGTTGTGAGGAGTTTGAAGGCATTTGCTGTTTGAATGTTACTGATCATTCAGTTTCCATCCACAAGCAACTAAAACAGTTACAGAATGGGTTACATGCCCTGAAAGAAGTAGTAGTAGTGGTAGTTGGTTCGCCAGCTGGGGCATCACTGGATGGTTGAGGTCTCTTGTGCTAGAAGGGTGACAGATTTTACTTATGGTGTTAATTGGGATAGTGGTTTTAAGTTATATGTTATCTTGTCTCTGTAGAGGTGTAGAACGAATCACGTCTAAAGCCTGGCTTGTGCAAAAAGAGAAAGGGGGTATTGTAGCAAAGAATATTTTAACGAAGGAGGGCATAATATTTTAGTAAAAGCCTGTCGGCACAACCCAGCCTTTGGTATAAGCAATGATATTAAAGGTAGTGTTCTTGAAACTCTCCTGAAGCAGCGAGAATGAAAGAAAAACAATAGTCTTATGTACAGGAGAAAAAATGTAAAACAATATGTATTAGCCAATAAATAGTATCTTGCTAAGCCTGCAGACCCTGTCAAACCCCATAAAAGTGTGCAAAAGATAGAAATAAACCATGTTCACCATACTTCTGTGAAGACTCAGTGAATAGTCTGAGCGGTTTCTCAATAATTTGCAATGCAAGAAATTATATATTTTGACTCGGGTACTGCACAGCTCCCCACGGATCCAGATGATGTCTTATGTCAACGACCCATGTGGCAGAAATTTATAGAGTGCACCAACAACGCATGAAACCCCTTGACAATATTACTTTGGAAAGATGATGCATCACCAACAGTGGGTGGCACAATTTTTCAACTCTAGGAATATGAAGACAGTATTCCTTCCTCCATCTTTGAGGCTGTGGAGATGCTGTCAGATAAACTGACTCAGGAGTTCCAGCAAATCAGAGAGGATATGTTCTATTCCCTACCTGTATGGGTCCATATTTCAGCAACTGACAGCAGGTGTCCTCTTGGTCAAGAGAGAAGATATAGAAGGTATACACCATGGGCTACCCTGTGGTTTTACCTACAGGACCACAGAGAGGATATGAGGAAGTGGGATGAACAACCCACCTCAATTCTAGATGCACAGGCGAGGGAATTACAGGGAAAACAGCCACAAATGTTTTTTTTTTCCAAGAAAGTTGCTGCTCCGTTCTCCAGCAGACAATTTTCCAGGCAAAATGGAAGGTCTGATCATACTACTGACTCTATGGTGTTGCTATATTTTATATATTAGTAAAGGCCTGTCTGCACAAACCAGCCTTTGAAATAAGTCGTGATATTAAGGGCTGAAATCCTTGAAACTTGCCTGCAGAAGAGAGAGTAAAGCAAAACAATATTCTTGTGTACAAGGGAAAATATGTAAACTTGTGTGTGTTAGCCAATAGTAGCTTGCTCTGCCCGCAGACCCTGTAAAACCCTATAAAAGGTGTGCTAAAGATAGAAATAAACGGCGTTCACAATTACTTCTGTGAAGACTGGTGAATAGCTGGCGGTCTCTCAATATTTGGCGCTCGAACGGGACACCCTGCAGGCAGGGGGGCTTCAGTGGATCCACGCACGGTGGGACGCGGAGCCTTGGACCGAGGTTGGTGGAGCGGATCTGAGTGC
Organism: Poecile montanus; assembly: GCA_038429875.1. NCBI lineage: Eukaryota > Metazoa > Chordata > Aves > Passeriformes > Paridae > Poecile > Poecile montanus. The sequence goes on from CM076541.1 coordinate 108,369,055, forward strand.
AGATAGATGCTGCCTTGGATCGGTACCAGATAGGCGGCTCATGAATCAACAGGGGTGAGTCGCTGGGGGAGTCTGAAGGCAGGGTCATTGTAGAGGGGTCACGACCTTTCCCCCCGTCGTTCGCTGTGAGCATGGATGTGGAATTTGCGGCGGCGGAAAAACGGCTTCTCTGCATCCTCGTTAAACGAGGCGGAGCAGCCAGGGAAAAGGACCTGGATATGCTCAATATATGGGTTAATTGTCACGGGCATTTAGTAGTGCTCACACTGCTCTTTGCAATGAAAGAACGGACTGATATATTGGTTCTGATATGGGAAACGGCAATCACGGAAAAGAGCAAGGACACTGTGTCTCTCAGTCGAACTTGGCCGATTGTAATTAATACCTTAAAAAACAGAAAAGCGAGATATGCTGAGGCTATGAGCCCCGTAATTCTACCTGCGTCACAGCGGCAGATGCCTTTACCTCCCACTGCTGGGCAAGCACTCCTATCTATGCTGCCCTTGGAGAGAGGGAGGGAGAGTCAGAGAAGAAAATAATAAGAAAAAAGTTCCACAGCGAACGCTGAAACAATGAACAGAATCTGTTCAGTTACGGCGGGATGTGATACATCCAGAAATATTTGCTTCATTTTTGGAGTCACTTTTAGCACTACAATCTTATTTAAGTTCCATCTTTACCACCCTGGAAGAAAAGAAGCCAAATTTAGACTGGTTTCCGCCCAAACCAGGGGGACATGGGGGAGCACTGAGGTGAGCGCAGAGAACAAAGGCACCCTGGGGGTAGAAGCAGCGCAAGAAAAGTTCCAAGGCCACGCTGATAAGCTGCAATGATCACCGTTGTTAGCACCTGGCCGTGAGAGACTTTTCGTGTAACATCGCCTGCTTTTGTAAAATCATGCCCCTTTTCCTCTATCGGCAAACAACAAGAGAGATTGAGAGAAAAAACTGCATTTGTTAAAGTTAACTTTGTGAGGTTTTTTTTTCTTTCTCTCTGTTTTTCCTCTCTGCGAGAGTATGTAGAGAACGTGAAGAAAGATAAGAGCAGAGCTGCAGCAGCAGCAGGGTGGGCAGTCCACCCCCCCGCTCCCTCTCTAAGGAAAAGCATCGGGATAATACCCACTTTGTTAAAAAGTCATGATTTATTGGGTTTTCAAAATGTTTTTATATACCCTTTTAGAGTTAATTTTGTGTTTTAAGTAATTATGAGTTTATGCAATTGCAGTTTTTAGAGTTTTACTGGAGAAATTATTGTGATTCTTTGAACTAAAAAAAAAAAAAAAAAAGTGAAGTTGACTTGCAATAATTGGTTTTAGAACCTAAGGTTAAAACATGGTATGATTTACAGCTTCTAAGAAAACCTTCCAATTAATGTTATCTACAGAAGAGATTTGTGGTTTAAAAAATAATTACTTAAGAGAACTTTACTGTACAAGGCAAAGTTAAGTTAGAGCATATATTATCTATTTGCTTGTTTTTTCCACAATTTTAATAAGGTAATTTTAATGTGAGTCCTTTTGTTATATAAAGCACATATAACTGCATATATACCAATTTGGATTTTAGATTTTAGTTTAAGAATTGGACTTTATGCTCCTGAAAAGTGCTATAAAAGCTAAATGGCAACTTGCCAAATCCTGTGCTGCTGTGGTTTTTCTCTAGAAATACTGCATTTTAAAATCCTAACCAATTTAAACATATACTAGGCAAATTCCTGTTATGAATAAGTATTTTTAGTAACATTTGCAGTTATTGTGGGTTATTCTCAAAGCTAGATGACATAGAATTGTGATGTATTTGTTATATTTTTGTAATCTTTATAGTGAATCCATGTTACTGTTATATTGTGTTTAAAAGGTATATATCAAACTTTTAGTTGTCTTTTGTAGTAACAGAATAAGATTAAGTTATGTTTTCATTTAGTATAGATTAAGTGTTAATAGAATTAAAAACAGTCAAGTTTTATTATGTTTAGGCTTGAATGTTTTTATGTTAAGTTTTATAACTTAGATATTCTTTTAAGGTTAAGTTTTGTTATTTCCTTTTGTCATAAATAATTATTGTTAGGTTTAAATATTGTTTAATTTAAATTGTTTTATATTTTATTGGAGACACATGTTTAAACTGCAAAGTATAGTTATTTTTCTAGAGAAATGAAGATAGCCACAACTGAAACAGCTATGATAGAACACTGATGAAACCTGCTTGTGGATAGAAGTGAATGCAGTCTGTGACACCCTTGACTTCATCGGGAGTTCTATTGTTTGTTGCAATCTCTGCAGTTTTTGTTTGTTATAGCTTTCTTATTTTTCAGTGTTTCCAGAATTTTAAGAAGATGTATCATTGCTGAAGATCAGCTGCCATGGGGGAGGCTTCATATTAAACCAACTGCTGAATGGTTTAATTGGTCTGGTACCTGAGGCTTCTGGTCATTTGCTTTGTACAAATGCATTTTAACAGTTTGCTGTACTGTAAGCATCTCATAGCTGCTACTATTGAGAACCATGTTTTAGAAATTAGTTAAGAGGCATCTTTCCAGTTTAAAGTCTAAGGCCCTGGCCAAGTCTTAACTTTACCTGGACAGAATGTTTGCCAACAGATCCAGGTGTTTTCTGTCCCAAATCAGTATTTGAGTCACTTTTTGACTCAGCAATTTGACCCTATTAATATGACAGCTGGATCAATTTTGAAGTGGGCTTGGACAATCATTTCCGGAGGTGATTATCCAGTCCTTCACTGATTTTTTTTTGTTTCTGTTTGTTTGCTAACTATGGGATGCTGGTGCAGTGTTTTAGTAATTAATAGTAGTTTTATATTACATATGTTATTAATACTGTTTATGATTTAATTGATTTTTAACTGGTATAGGTTCTTATTAATTGTGTATATGGCTTTGTGTTAATGTTGATGTTTATAACAGAAGTACATCTCATTTTTATTTTTTTTTAAGAAAGCGGGGGAGATTGATGCCCTAAAAGCATTTAATTAGTGTAATTCATTAACTTCAAGGAGACAAGTGTCTGTGTTTTGTTGGAAAGTTCAAAAAGGTCACCTGTCCATCTGACCAGACTGTTTGCCTCTGAACACATGAGATCCAGTGAACAGACAAGTCACCACACAGCCTTGGTACTCCAGACATGGATCAGAAGTGGACCTGTCAGGACACAGTTGTGTCTAAACACTACACAGACAGTTTACCAACAGAAATTTTATGTTATTATGATGTTGTGTCTCTACCAATTTTTCAGTTATCCTTTGTTTTAAGATTTAGAAGGATCTGAAGAACAACTTGAACATCAAAGCCCTCAGTCACCAATCAGCTGCCAGCTGACATCACGGGAGCAGTGAACGTTCCAAGACTGAATCGTGCTGGAGAAATTCTGTAGAAGACCTAAGAAAAGTGTAGAGACTCCATCTAACTGTATATAAAGCAAAGTGTAGTTGTGTGTTTACCCTTTCAGCAAATTGCTTTCACGCTTGGACTGCAGATATACCAGAGCACATGTGTTAAAAGTGGTTAGATAATAGTTTAAGATAAAGAGTTTAGTCTGTGTAGTAATTGCTATGTTAGTATAAAGTATAAGTATTCCCCCTTCAAGAGCTAGTGTAAGCATCTTTGAAAGTTCATTTAACGATTGGAGTTTTAGCCGTGAGCTTGCAAACATGATGTCATTTGCATGGGACAAACTTCTTATGGTAATTGTGTTGTGTATAGTCATGACCAACTGTCTGCTAACATCCAAAAGTGACAGAACATATGGGTCACTCTGACACATTGAACTGTTTAAAGGTCAATGTGTTTCAGCCTAGCCACACCTGGAGATCTTTTCATATCTGTCTCATAGGAGTCCCTGAGTGAGATCCTCAAGCATTTAAAGGTTTAATTAGTAATGAGACTCGACTGAATCGATTGGCAATGTTGCAAGAGTGCAGTCGCACTGTTGGCTTCACATTAAGACAACTTGAAGCCTGCTAGCAAGCAAAAAATTACCAAAGTTCTCAATGTTACCATACAGCCCTCAGAAGAATTAGATTTGTTATGTTCCACCGATACCTCAGGTGGGTAGATAATGTTTGAGGCCCTGACAAAAAGTCATTCTAACAAAGTAATGCGGCACTGGGCTGCAGTCAACCCTATAGCTGATCTCGTTGCTACCATTGAAAGTAAAGCCTTTATTCACGATACAATCTCACAGGACAATTACCAAAGCAATTACATAATTCCATATTCCTAATCTGTGGAGATAGAGCATGGAATTAGATTCCTGCTAGTCCACATAGAAGACCCTGTTATCTTGGGAAATTTACTTTGTTCCACCCAAGCTTACATCAATTGTTGAATATAGCTAGCAGAATGAAGAACATCAAACAGTCAAAGTGAAGCCTGAATGAATTAAGGCCTAGCAACTCCAAAAAGGCTCGCTTGCTAGACTAAGAAAGAATTAAACTTAATATCCACAATGTTAAGTGAGCTTTCAGCCGATGTGAGTAGTGTACGTTGTGCAATATTACAAAATTGAGCTGCAATTGACTTTTTGCTCTTAGCACAAGGACATGGTTGTGAGGAATTTGAAGGCATGTGCTGCTTGAATCTTACTGATCATTCGGCTTCCATCCATAAGCAACTACAACAGCTACAGAATGGGTTACATGCCCTGAAAGAAGATAGTGACCCCATTGGAAGTTGGTTCGCCAGCTGGGGCATCACTGGATGGTTGAGGTCTCTTGTGCTAGAAGGAGGACGGACTTTACTTATAGTGTTAATTGGGATGACAGTCTAAGTTGTATGTTATCTTATCCAAAGCCTGGTTTGTGCAAAAAGAGAAAGGGGGAATTGTTGCTATATTTTATATATTAGTAAAGGTCTGTATGCACAAAGCAGCCTTTGAAATAAGTCATGATATTAAGGGCTAAAATCCTTGAAACTTGCCTGCAGAAGAGAGAGTAAAGCAAAACAATATTCTTGTGTACAAGGGAAAATATGTAAACTTGTGTGTGTTAGCCAATAGTAGCTTGCTCTGCCCGCAGACCCTGTAAAACCCTATAAAAGGTGTGCTAAAGATAGAAATAAACGGCGTTCACAATTACTTCTGTGAAGACTGGTGAATAGCTGGCGGTCTCTCAATACTATGGAAAGAAGTTCTAGTCCATTTCTACAAGATCTTATCAGGGAACCTTGTGATCAGTATTAGAGGGGCCCTGCCTCCAGCTAGGTGGAGGAGAGGCATTACAAGGTTTACTGGAGTGTGTGGATTTGATGGCCTGGCACAGCAGCCTCAGAGGAGTACAAGGCTTTAATAGACACTGGCACACAGTGTACCCTAATGCCATCAAGGTATGCAGGGGCAGAATCCATTTGTATTTCTGGAGTGACAGGGCGATCCCAACAGATGACTGTATTGGAGGCTGAAATCATCCTGACTGGGAATAAGTGGCACAAACACCCCCTTGTGACTGGATCAGATGCTCCGTGCATCCTTGGCATAGACTATCTCAGGAGAGGATATTTTTAAGGATCCAAAAGGGTATTGGTAGGCTTTTGTTATAGCTGCCATGGAGATGGACGACACTGAATAATTGTCTACCTTGCCTGGTCTTTCAAACAATTCTTTTATTTTGGAGTTGCTGAAGGTTGAAGAAGAGCAGGTGCCAATTGCTACCAACAATGCTGCATCGGAGGCAATACTGCATCAATCAAGACTCCGCAATTCGTATCCATGAACTAATTCATCTGGAGAGGCAAGGAGTGATCAGCAGGACCCACTCACCCTTTAACAGCCCCATATGGCCAGTGCAAAATTCTAACAGAGAACGGAGGCTGGCAGTAGACCATTGTGGCCTAAATGAAGTTGCACCACCTCTGAGTGCTGCCATACTAGACATGTTGGAACTTCAATATGAACTGAAGTCAAAGGCAGCAAAGTGGTGCCGTAATTGATATCACTAATGTGTTTTTCTCAATCCCTTTGGCAGCAGAGTGCAGACCACAGTTTGATTTTACTTGAAGGGGTGTCCAGTACACCTGGAATCAACTGCCCCAGGGGTGGAAACACAGCCTGACCATCTACCATGGACTGATCCAGACTGCACTGGAACAGGGTGGAGCTCCAGAACACCTCCAATATATTCATTATATCATGTGGGGCAATACAGCAGAAGTTTTTGAGAAAGGGAAGAAAATAAAACAAATCCTTCTAAAAGCCTGGCTTGCCATAAAACAAAGTAAGGTAAAGGGACGTCCACAGGAGATCCAGGTTTTAGGAATAAAATGGCAGGATGGACATCATCAGATCCCAATGGAGGTTATTAATAAAATAACAGCAATGTCCCCACCACCTTACAAGAAAGAAGCACAAGCTTTTATAGGTGTTGTGGGATTTTGGAGAATGCACATTCCAACTTACAGTCTGATTGTCAGTCCTCTCTATCAAGTGGCCTGGAAGAAGAACGATTTCCAATGGAGCCCTGAGCAATGACAAGCCTCTGAACAAATCAAGCAAGAGATAGTTTATGCAGTAGCCCTCGGGCCAGCCTGAACAGGGCAAGTTGTAAAAAATGTGCTCTATAATACAGCTAGGGAGAATGGCCCAACCTGGAGCCCTTGGCAGAAAGTGCCAGAGGAGACTCAAAATCGACCTCTAGGTTTTTGGAGTAGGGGATACAGAGGATCTGAAGCCCCCTATATTTCAACCAAAAGGAGATACTAGCAGCTTATGAAGATGTTTGAGCCACTTTGGAGGTGGTTGGTACTGAAGCACAGCTCTTTCTGGCACACCAGTTACCTATGTTGGATTGGATGTTCAAAGGGAGGGTCTCCTCTATACATCATGCATCTGATGCTACATGGAGTAAATGGGTCACACTGATCAGACAACAAGCTTGGATAGGAAACCACAGACATTCAGGAATCTTAGAAGTGATTGTGGACTGGCCAGAAGGCAAAGATTTTGGGATGTCACCAGAGAAGGAGATAACACATGCTGAAGAGTCCCCACTATATAATAAATTACCAGAAAGTGAGAAGCAATATGCCTTGTTCACTGATGGATCCTCCTGTCTTGTGGGAAAGCATTGGAGATGGAAAGCAGCTGTATGGAGTTTCCTATGACAAGTCACAGAAATTGCTGAAGGAGAAGGTGAATTGAGTCATTTTGCAAAGGTGAATGCCATACAGTTGACCTTAGTCATTGCTGAACAAGACAAATGGCCAATACTTTATACTGACTCATGGATGGTGGCAGATGCCCTTTGGGTGTGGTTGCAGCAATAGAAGCAGAATAACTGGCAGCCCATCTGGGCTGCTGCATTGTGGTAAGATATTGCTGCCAGGGTGGAGAACTTGGTTGTGGAGGTGCATCACATAGATGCTTATGTACCCAAGAGTTGGGCCACTGAAGAACATTGGAACAACCAGCAGATGAATCAGGCTACTAGGATTGAAGTGGCTGAGGTGGATTTGGATTGGCAACACAAGGCTGAATTATTTCTAGCTTGGTTAGTCCATGACACCTTGGGCCATCAGGGAAGAAGTGCAAGATATAGGTGGGCTTGTTATGGGAACTCAACTGGCTGGGATGGGTAGTGGCTTAGCCCAGGTGACTTGTACAGAAGGCATAAACCTGAGACCATGGGAGGCGGGATACCGAAAGGATGGAAATTAGGATGCTACTGGGATCATTCCATAATAGGTCATGTTTCTGGTTCTGGTTCTCAGTTGGTTCGGGACCTGTCACATATAAGGTCATGTCCCTGGTCCGTGCTCACAGTTGGACCCCTGCCCTCAGGTACCGCTATATATTTCTAAGTTTGCCACGGCCCTTGGTCTTTGGAACTTTCCCCCAAAACGTGCGGTTTCTGTGGTTTGTTATTTTACCATCATTAAAGTATTTCAGGCAACTCCATTGTTCCCGCCCCGCTATTTTGCCACTCTTGCCCAGCCGGACCAGACTCTGAGTCACAGTGAGCCAAATATGACAGCTCGTTATTGAGGGTTGGACTTAACCATGGACACTGTCACACAGGTTATCAATTAATGTGAAACATGCTGTAATCAAGCAGGCCAAGCCGGTAAAGCCTCTGTGGTATGGGGGGTGATGGCTGAAATATAAGTATGGGGAGGCCTGGCTGATTGACTATATCATACTCCCTCAAACTTGTGATGACAAGTACCATGTATTTACAATGGTGGAAGCAACCCGGATGGCTGGAAACATTCTGTGCCCCATGCCATCACCCAGAAATCAATCCTGGGCCTTGAAAAGCAAGTCTTATGGTGACATGGTACTCCAGAAAGAATTGAATCAGATAATGTAACTCATTTACAAAACAACCTCATAGACACTTGGGGCAAAGAACATGGTATTGAGTGGGTATATCACATTCCCTATCATTCACCAGCCTCTGGAAAGATCAAATGATGTAATGGCCTGTTAAAGACTACACTGAGAGCAATGGGTGGTGGGACCTTCAGATATTTGGACATATATTTAACAAAGGCCACCTTGTTAATCAACACCAGAGAATCTTCCAACCAGGCTGGCCCTGCCCAATCAAAATTTTTACATATTGTAGGTGATAAAGTTCCTGTAGTACACATTGAAAACATGCTGGGGAAAACAGTCTGGGTTATTCCTGCCTCAGGCAAAGGCAAACCCATTTGTGGGATTACTGTTGCTCAAGGAACCAGGCACACTTGGTGGGTAATGTGAGAGGATAGGGAAGTCCAGGGTGTGCCTCAAGGAGATTTGATTTTGGGTGAGAACTGTGGGTACGGAAGAGCCCGCTGGGCCTGAGATACTGGCCCTCCCCTGGAGAGGAGATACTTCTCTGTAATAGTGACACAATGTTGCTCCCAGGGGTCTTTGAGTTCGTTATGTTAAACTGTTGTGTTTCATTGGTGTTCCCCCTGCTGTCCCACCCCGATACAGGTATCTCGGGCTTCCCCCCGCCCCTCTCCTTCCCCATAAATATCCCAGGTTTTCCTCTGTTCGGGAGATTCGCTGTTACCGGCACCCTTCGCCGAAGCTTTGCCTAAATAAAGGCTTGTGCCTCGGTGGAACGCTGGACCAGCTATCTCGTCCCTGCTTCCTGTGTTGCCTGCCGCCACCGCTGCCGAACTGAGCTGAGCTGAGCTGAAATCACTATACTATTACTGAGCTGAGCTGGAATCACTCGACTGCTCGAAGCTGCTCACATGCACTTCGGGCCAGCCTTTCTCAAGGCTGCTTCTGGAGAAGTCGCGGTGCTCCGGGCTTTCCGCCGCCGCGGCAACTGGCGCCCGACCGTGGGGCTTTGAAGAAGCCCTGAAGAAGCGTCCGCCTGCACCTTCAGCTGTGAGGCGAGCCGCCGTCAGAGCCGCCGCCCCTCGAGGAAGCTTGCTTGCGTTCTAGATAAGAAGCGATCCAAGAGGCTGCGACCGGGACCCTCGCTGACCATCTGGGGCAAGGAAGAGCCCCTGAGGACCGGTCGCCAGGTGACCACCCACCCAGCAGCTTTGTTTTCGCCCGCCGGCATCTGCCGAAGAGAAATTGTAAGTGTATCCTGTGAAAGGTTTTTTTTTCGGGCTTTTTTTTTCTTTTTTTTGCTGTTTTACTGCTGGGCGGGGAGTGAAAAAGGATGGGGAGTGAGTCCTCTGTATTGAGGCTGACCCCACCTGAGAGGGACTTTATATCCAAGTTGTAACTACCTTAAAAGCGGGAAATTTTAGGTTTTCTGAAGGGGATTTAAAAGGATTTATTCATTGGGTTTTTAAACATTTTAAGATTAATTCGGACTCTGCTAAATCAGGAATTTTTTGGGATAATGTGGGGAGAAAGTTATATACAGTTCAAGCTAAAGGGGATTTTTCTGTTGCAAAGTTCTTTCCTGTGTTTCAAAATATTATTTTCTCATTGGAAAAAGAGGGAAAAAAAGAAGAGGGCGTTTTGGGTCCCCAGTTAAACCCCCCAACCCCGTCAGCCCCTCCAGGTGTCCCTGAACCCCTTTCCCTATCTGAGAGCCAGTCGGCGGGTGGACATTGCCCCTGGGCACAGGGCTGCTGCCGTCTCCCTGACACCCCCCCACCGTCTCTCTACCCGCACCAGGGTGGCAATGGCCATGCTGCTCTGGGTCTTTCCTCCACCCTCTCCCCTATGCCCTCACACCCGGTTGTGTTCCCCCCAGTTCCTAGCGTTAGCACAGATGGCGCCGGCAGTGTGGCCAGCCCCACCATTTTGTCCCACTCCCACCCCGGTTTTCCCGCCCTCGATGCCCAAAATGGCCACTTTCCCGCCTTCACCCCTTCTCTTCCTGCCACGTCCTGTTCCCCCTCCCCCCCCACTGCGTCGTTGGGTGTAACCGCGTCGGGCCCTCCCCCATCCATCGGGAAAGCTCTCCCCGTCGCGGGCCCCGCTCCTGTCCCTTTGTGCTGGGGCCCCGTCCCCAGCGGCGCTCCCGCTCCAGGGTCCCTGTGCCCCGGAGGTCGGGACGGCTCCGGCCGGAGCGGGGCCACCCCGGCTCCCCCACGCAGCCACAAAAGGGCCAGCTCTAGGCACCTGAGCCGGCCCCGTGCTGCTGCCAAGCAGCCCCATCTCCACTAGGAGATGAGAGCAGTGAATCTTCTTATTCAGATTCTGAGTATGAAGATCACTGGGCTGAGGTGCAGAGAGAAGCCACACGGGCGGGGAACTCTGCTCTGTCCCAGAAAATACTTGCCTTTCCTGTAATAATGAGGAGACACAGGACAGGGGCACAGGTTGCTGCATGGGAATCCCTTCACTATAGGGAACTGCAGGAACTTTGCAAAGCTGCCGAGGAACATGGCAGGGGTTCACATTTTTTTAAGCACTTGCTGGAAGCCTCCTTCTCTGCCCACGTCATGGTCCCACATGACATCAAAAATATTATGAACTGCCTCCTCTCTCCAGCAGAATACATGTTGTGGGAGAGGCAGTGGAAAAAACATTTAAAGCAATTGGCAGATGTTTATGCAAGAGATGCTAACAGACCCAATTTTACTTTAGAGCAATTAGCAGGAGAAGGAGATTTCCAAAAGCCCCGAGATCAGGCCCGAGATCTGCCTGAAGCAGCTTTACAGGATATAGCTAATGCTGCCAAGATATCTCTTTTTACCACCCCTGATGATAAAGTGCCAACGCAGTGCTTCACCAATATTAAGCAAGGGGCAACTGAGTCTTTTATTAAGTATATTGATAAGTTAAAAATAGCCATTGAAAAACAGATAGAGAGTCCTCAAGCACAAAAAGAATTATTAGTAAAAATAGCAATGGCCAATGCTAATCAGGAGTGCAAAGCAGTTTTGCGAGCCCTCCCTCTGGACCCCGAACCAACCATAGATCAGATGGTTGAAGCCTGCACCAAACACTCCTCTGCCTCAAGTGAGAATACAGTGGCACTTGCAGTGGCTAAAGGAGTGGCAGAGGCGATATCTGGAGCTTATGCTGCAGACCCCAATAGAAATTGTTGTTTTAATTGTGGTGAGCCTGGACATTTCTTCAGAGACTGTCCGGAGAGACATTCTATACAACCGCCAGCCCACCAACGATTCCCCAGACAGAACTGGCATTCGGGAAACTTCAAGCAGAGCGCGGGACGGCCCCGCGCTTCGACATCAAATCAAATGCCGCACCGCTCCACCCCTCCTGCCAAACCCACCATCCTGCCTCCACGGAGACCCCCGATATCAAACCCAGCAGGTGGAGCGCTCCAGATGGGAACCCGGCGTCAACTGGTAACTAGACTCTCTTTACATATGAAGGGTGACTGTGTTTACAAAGTCCCCACAGGGAAACGTGGACCACCAGGCGGTCCCTCTAACATCTTAATACTTGGGGATCCAACTAACTGTCCAGGACAAATTCATACTGTTCCTGAGGTCCAGACTATATACCCTGGAGATGAAATTTCCATCTCTTTGACCTGCATAGACCCTCCTTATTATTTAAAGGAACAGACTCCTGTGGCACAGGCCTTTTTACTTCCTAGTGACTGCCCAGATCATGTTCCCCTCAACACCAGTGCTATGTGGACACAGGTTGTGGGCTCCAGCAAACCCATTGTGGACTGTAGCATGTTTTGTTATGGGGAAAGGATTCAGCGCCCAGGAATGATAGACACTGGAGCAGATGTTACCATCATCGCCCGCTCCGAGTGGCCAGACAATTGGGAATTACAACCTGTAGCAGGCATGATTTCAGGAATTGGAGGGATGACAGCCTCCATGAGGAGCAAACGGAATATTGTTATCGAAGGACCTGAGGGACAAATGGCAACCATCAGGCCATTTGTGGTGAGAGCACCAATCACCCTCTGGGGACGGGATCTCCTGTCCCAATGGGGAGCTTCTCTGAGGATTCCCAGCAGGGATTTTTAGTGGGGGTCACTGAGAAGCGCGCCACGCCTACCATCCCCCAACTCACCTGGAAACAGCACCATCCAGTGTGGGTTGATCAGTGGCCCCTATCTGAGACCAAACTGCGCGCACTGGAAGCTCTCGTAGAAGAGCAGCTTGCCAAGGGCCACATCACTGAGACCAATAGCCTTTGGAACTCCCCTGTCTTTGTTCTACGCAAACCAGGCAAAGACAGGTGGAGACTACTTCTGAACCTCCAGAAGATCAACGATGTCATTGAAGACATGGGCCCCCTCCAGCCTGGCATGCCCTCCCCTTCAATGCTCCCCCGGGATTGGAAGCTGGCTGTCATTGACATAAAGGACTGTTTTTTCAACATACCCCTCCATCCTTGGGATGCCCCCAGATTTGCATTCTCGGTTCCCTCTCCAAACAGACAAGCACCTTTAAAAAGATACCATTGGCTAGTCCTTCCTCAAGGGATGAAAAATTCTCCTACCATCTGCCAGTGGTATGTGGCCCGCATCCTGTCACCTGTGAGGACCCTGTTCCCCGATGCCGTCATCCTCCACTACATGGATGACATCCTGGTTTGTGCTGCTGACGATTACTATCTGCACCAGACTTTACAAAAAACTATCCAGACAATCGAAGATGCTGGATTTGAGATCCATGAGGACAAGATCCAGCACACCTGCCCGTGGACCTACCTAGGACTCCAGATCCGTGAGCGGACCATTGTGCTCCAGCAGCTGATCATCAGAGATGACCCCAAGACCCTGCGGGACTTGCATCAGCTCTGCGGGTCCATCAACTGGGTATGCCCTCTGCTTGGGGTAACGACAGAAGTCCTTGCACCCCTCTTCAACCTGCTCCGTGGCAGCGACGCCCTTGATTCACCACGCTCCCTCACGCCAGAGGCTCGAGAATCCATCACCAAGGTCCAGGAGGCCCTGTCTTCACGGCAAGCCCACCGGTATGAGCCCAGCCTACCCTTCCAGCTGGTTATCCTGGGTAAGGCCCCGCGCTTACACGTGCTCATCTTTCAATGGGACACAGCGTTGAAGGATCCACTCCTTATCATCGAGTGGATCTTTACACATAACCAGCCCACTAAGACTATCACCACTCCACAAGAAATCATGGCTGAACTCATTAAAAGAGCTAGAGTCCGTCTCCGCACTCTTGCAGTCTGTGAGTTCACCTGCATCTTCCTCCCATTGGCAACTGGAAGTTTGGAGCCTTTGCTCCAAACCAATGAGAGCCTTCAGTTCGCTCTCAATAGCTATTCAGGCCAAATTTCTATACACCCACCTGGCCACAGACTTTTCAAAACCACATTTAATTTGGTCCCCAAATCATTACAGAGCAAAACACCGCTCCAGGCCCTGACGGTTTTCACAGATGGCTCAGGGAAATCCCACAAGTCAGTCATGACTTGGAAAGACCCCAGGACACAGAAATGGGAGTCTGATGTCCAAGTGGTCGAGGGATCACCACAAATTGCTGAATTAGCAGCCGTTGTCAGAGCTTTTGAGAAATTCCAAGAACCTTTCAACCTGGTGACTGATTCGGCTTATGTAGCTGGAATAGCTATGAGAGCAGAACATGCATTTCTGAAAGAAGTCTCTAACCCAAATTTATACAAATTGCTTTCTGAATTAGTATATCTTATCTCTCACAGAAAGCAACCTTACTATGTCATGCATGTGAGGGCACACACCGACCTCCCAGGTGCCATTGCCGAAGGAAACAGGAGGGCAGACGCCTTAGCCATGCCTGCTGCAGCAGCCAATGTCCCTGACATTTTCGCACAAGTGAAATTGTCCCACCAGTTCTTCCACCAAAACGTGCCTGCACTGATGAGAATGTTCAGACTACCCAGAGACCAGGCTAGGGCAATAGTTGCCACCTGTCCTAATTGTCAATCTTTCCAAATACCTGTCGTTAACTCCGGGGTTAACCCCCGAGGACTTAACAGCTGCCAGATATGGCAAACCGATGTCACTCACGTCCCATCCTTCGGGAGAGTCAAATACGTACATGTCTCCGTAGACACCTTCTCTGGTGCAGTGTTTGCCTCAGCCCATGCAGGAGAAAATGCCAAGCACACCATCCGACATTTTCTCCTTGCTTTTGCTACCCTGGGAGTCCCAGAACAAATTAAAACAGACAATGGACCTGCTTACACCTCTCACAAACTAAGAGACTTTTTCAATGAGTGGGGGGTGAAACACACCACGGGCATTCCTCATTCCCCTACAGGGCAATCAATAGTAGAAAGAACCCACCAAAACCTAAAAAGAGTCCTTGATCACCAGCGGGGAGGAACAGAGATTATTCCTCCCATTGAGAGGCTCTGTAAGGCTCTATATGTCATGAACTTTCTAAATTGCTCACCTACAGAGCCTGACCCCCCTGTAATTCGACACTTCTCTAATTCGACCCATGCCAAACTCACAGAGAAGCCGCCAGTGCTGATCAAAGATCCTGAATCACAACAGACATCAGGACCCTTCCCACTGATTACCTGGGGGAGAGGGTATGCGTGTGTGTCCACACCATCAGGACCTAAGTGGCTCCCAGGGAAAAATGTAAAACCTTACTTAGGCCCTACAAACCCTGCACCAAACTCAGAACTTTCAGAGTCTCCTGAGACCCACACAGGTCCAGAAAAACAGCAGCCCACTGCAGCCTGGAAGCGGAGACGTCGTCGGAGTCCACAGAACCGACCTGCCACCAGACCAACAACCAGACAGAGACCAAACCGTCCTGCTACCAGAGCCGCAACGAGACGACTGCCAACGTCATGCCTGACACCGTGACAGTACACAAGTCTTCTTAACTCCCTCCCCCTTCCCCTTCTTGCCCTCGTTGCCCAGCCCAAATTGCCAGCTTACACCCAAGTGCACCTCTCTGCTGCTGCTGGTGTCGAGTCTTGTGTCCCCAATACACAGAATAACCTTGCTTATAATTGTTTGGTTTTTTTGGTTTTGTTTGTTTTTTTTTAAAGAGGGGGGAGACGGGAGAGGAAAGGGAGAAAGAAAATTGCTCCCCCCCCCTCCAAAAATTAGAGCTAATCTTCTATGTCCTGTTGTAGAAAATGGAGAGCAAAACCATCCTTGAGTTCCTGATGTCCCTGATTATCTAGATGCTCCTGAAAACATCAGCTGTGGATGCCTGGCTAGTAGCACAGCCCCAGGAGCACGTGTGGATCACCCTCGCAAAGCAACTCCAACAAGACCACATGTGCTTGTCCATGGGCAGTGCCACCAACCCTCTAGACCTTTTGCTCCTGGCCCATGGACATGGCTGCGAGGAATTTAATGGACTGTGCTGCTTTGACCTCTCCAGCCCCAGTGAAGGCATCCACGCCCGCATCCAGAGACTCCAACACACGGTCCAGGAACTCCAAACTGAAAAGGAGCCCCAGTGGCTTGAGGACCTTTTTGGGAACTAAGGGCTCAAAGGATGGGTTGCCTCCCTCCTCAAAAATTTTTTTCTTGGGTTTTCCTAGTTGTTATTATCTTCCTAAGTATGTTTTCATGTTTTTAGAAACTATCAGCTAACTCTCTAGGGGATGACTTTTTAATAAATAAAGAAGTGGGAGTTGTGGGTACGGAAGAGCCCGCTGGGCCTGAGATACTGGCCCTCCCCTGGAGAGGAGATACTTCTCTGTAATAGTGACACAATGTTGCTCCCAGGGGTCTTTGAGTTCGTTATGTTAAACTGTTGTGTTTCATTGGTGTTCCCCCTGCTGTCCCACCCCGATACAGGTATCTCGGGCTTCCCCCCGCCCCTCTCCTTCCCCATAAATATCCCGGGTTTTCCTCTGTTCGGGAGATTCGCTGTTACCGGCACCCTTCGCCGAAGCTTTGCCTAAATAAAGGCTTGTGCCTCGGTGGAACGCTGGACCAGCTATCTCGTCCCTGCTTCCTGTGTTGCCTGCCGCCGCCGCTGCCGAACTGAGCTGAGCTGAGCTGAAATCACTATACTATTACTGAGCTGAGCTGGAATCACTCGACTGCTCGAAGCTGCTCACATGCACTTCGGGCCAGCCTTTCTCAAGGCTGCTTCTGGAGAAGTCGCGGTGCTCCGGGCTTTCCGCCGCCGGGGCAGAGAACAGCCAATGAATTAAATTTTATTATGTTAATAACTGTCCAACACAGTGTATTGCCACTTTTATGGCAGTTGCATGCACATCACCTCACTGAGAACCTCATGGCATCAATCTTAAATAGAAATGTTCCGAGGATCTGAGTCTGACTTTCCTCTGATCTTCACACTCTCACCAATGAAGAATGAACTTTGATAAAACTGAACAAGCACAGCAGTACTGGAATTGGAACTGACTCAAATGTGCAATATGCAACAATCCAACACCTCACACCATCTTTCTTTCTTGAAAGACTGTTACCAAGGATGAAGGCCAAAGTCACAGACTAAATTAATTCAACAAACTTTTTTTTTATTTTGGTGGGCATTTTATGAACATTTGCATAGGTGTTCCATAGACTAAGGGAAAGATGTCTGTATGTATATTTATCAAAACAGATAAATAGTGAAGGTGATGGAATATTGGGAAGTGTAAAACTTGGCATGACACAAATGGTATGGAATAAAGGGTGGATATTGTCCTGATTTCAGCTGATATAGAGTAAATTTCTTCTCAGTAGCTGCTACAGTGCTTTGTTTTGGATTCAGAATGAGAATGGTATTGATAATACACTGATGTTTTGTTTTTTTACTAAGTTGTGTTTAACCTAAGTCAAGGAGTTTGTTTTTTTTCTTGTCTCTTGCTCTGCCAGTGAAGAAGTTCACTAAAGAAACTAGGAAGAAGCATAGTTGGAACAGGTGACACAAACTGACCAAAGGGATATTCCACACCATAGAACGTCATGCCCAGTATATAGACTGAGGGGAGTTACCTGGAAAGGCAGCTGATCTGGGTTTGGGAAAGATGGTCTGGCATCAGTCAGTGGGTGGAGAGCAATTTAATTGTGCATCACTTTTTTCCACCATTTTTGTTATCATTATTATTATCATTTACCATTATTACTGTATTTTGCTTTATTTTCAACTATTAAACTGTTCTTATTTCAACATACAAGTTTTACTTTGATTCTTCTCCCCATTCCACTGGGGGGGGCTCAGAGAGAGGGAGGGTTGAGCAAGCAGCTCCATGGTGCCTAATTTTCAGCTGGGCTTAAAACTATGACAACCCATTAAATTAGTATTCCCACAATGGGATTATTATTGGAATTATAGCATAGCTGCTTGTCCCTGCTGTAGGCATCTTCCCAACTCCCAGCAAAGGCACCATCCCATTCCTTTCTAATGGATTCCCACATAGTTCAAAACAGCTGATGAATGTTGACAAGGGAGTTGGAAAAGGAGTGTGAGTCAGACAACACAGTAGATGAGCCAAGATTCACATGCTTCTCGATTTAACCTGTAATCATCCCCCTGTTTGCGAGAAAAACTTCCCTTTGCTCTCCAGCAGGTTTCCCCTATACTGCCTGGGCAATGAAAACAGCAGTTCCTGCTGCAAAGCAGACATTCTGCTTGATTTCCTAAGAGAGCAGGCTGCATGCCAGAATCTGCTCAGCCTGTCATATAATACTCAACCTCCGTTGTGAAAGGCTTTTCGCTTTTGTTTCTGCTTTGTTTTCTAGCAGCTTTGCAGACTGGTGGAATATATCAGGCTCCTCTTCTTCCAAATGTCTGTGCCCTGCTGAAAAATGGAGCACTGGGCAAGGTCCTCTGTGAGGCCAGTGTGCCTGGGTGGGGTCTGGGCACTAAATATTTTCATAAGTGTCATGGGGTAGCTTTACCTTTAAGGTGGTTTTGGGAGCTAAGGAAGTTGAAGCTGCTGGTGGCTGATGGGAGTCTTTCATCCTGACCAATTATCAGTCATTTCTAAGAATTGACAGCAGTTTTGACCATTAAAAAGTGAAGTCAGCTTGTGAACACCCCCTTAAGATGTACAGTCAAAGCTCTCTTGCCCTCTTTGTGTTTCTGGCTTCTGGAAAGGTAACAAGGCTCTGTCTTGGCCTCCTCCCCCACCTCCAGGCCGGACAAGGCCGCAGAAGTGGGGGGGGGAGAAGCAGAGCCAGCCAGCCGGGCTTAGTTTTCAGTTTCTGCTGCTGGACTGAAACCTGACACCATGAACTCTTGCAGTTTTTCTAAGGCTTTAATTCTTTTACTACCTGGATAAAATGTACAGATTACTCCTTTTTCCCGGAGAGACAGAGACAATCAACATGAAGAAGACATCATAAAATCATCAACAACAGTGAGGAAAAGAGTTAAGTTTTAGATGGGGAGAGAATAAAGAGATGCGTTATAAGCTGAAATATCTTTCTGTTAAAACTATGGAGATGGACAATAGTAGTTTGAAAAGACTCCTTTAATTCATGACAAAGTATATTAAGAAGAATGGAGTGTTCAAAGTGTGGATTTCTGAGCAAAGAGAGAGTAATTGTGATACAGTGAAGTGCTGGAACAGAGTGAAGCGAAGATTTGAGGCCTTGGGGGGCAATGAGAAAACTGTTTCCAGGGAAGCTCACAGAGACAGATGAAGAGGACTTTTGCCTTTGAATAACTCATCCTTAAAATGACATCCCTAGACTCATGGCCCATACACACCTCAGAGTAATGTGAAATGAGAAGAGTGAACTCTGATGACAGGATTTCCGGGCAGCTGGTATCAGAAAAATAGAAAACTATAACAGAAATAGTTTTCTCGTGAGAAACTCCATAGATTAGCAAAAGAAGACTTCTGTTTCTCTACAAAGGCTGATAAAAAAACTAGCAAGAATTAGGACTGTTTTAACCACCAAAGTTCTAAAGTTTTTCTGTCTCTATGTTGTCACATGTACAAAAGAATAGTCAGGTAGTGGGGGATAAAAGAGTATTCTGGAAGTTTATTCTGGTGTTTTTATTCTTGTAGTTTTGTTAATAAACTTTCTTTATTCCTTTTAAGTTCTAAGCCTGTTTTGCTCTTGTTCTAATCCATATCTCACAGCAAGAAATAAGTAATTTTTTAATTACTGCTTTAAAACCACGACAATAAGCAACCCAAAATAAACTGTAGGGCCTGCTTCTGAAAGTGCTGCATATGGTGGGGGAGATGCAGTGCCTTGCAAGGTGGCTCTTGAGTGTAACTGGCTTCCATGGCAAGGTACTGGGACCAGTATCCCTTGGCATCTGTGGTCCCAAAATCTGCTCTTTATATCTTTGCAGGGGTAAGCCCCATGTGGTGGGCATGCAATAGTGGTTGAAGGAGCAAAGAGTCTCCAAAACTACAACCGTGCTTCATCATGGAGACAACCAGCTTTGTCCTCCTGAATAGCAATGGATGCATGTGTGCGGGGTGCAGACCACCAGGAGCAAACCAGAGAGTTAAGCTGATGAAATTCACATACCTATGAATATTTGGGTTTATTATCTGCTTTCTGAGATCCTCTGGGCTGCTGAGAAGCTGAAGTGCCTACTTGGTATTCTCAGGGGTTTCTGCACCATGAGGGGAACTGAAGAACCTGCCCCACCATCCCTTATCAACAAACCACACAGGTTTAATTGTATTCTTCAGCAATTCTCCCTGGGAGATGGAGTGGGAGCAGCCCAATGCATTCATTATCCTTTCCAGATGCAATGACATTTCTCCTGCAAGACACAATACTAATTATTGTGTATGATATCGCTTGCCACAAACTACCTCTTAGCATACAGTTTTCTGATGCTTTGGTGATGACTCCGGCATGAAAGCACAGAAACCTTGAAAATATCCACCCAGAGCAATGGAGAGGTTGGGATGGGACCCAGAGAAAGCTGAATTGACTGCAGGTCATGAGCCGCTTGCCCAAGCTCACCAACAGGCATCTCAAGTTCATCGGTCCAGCTGGCAGCACAGATGGACATCCAAACAGCTTCACTTCCACTTGGAAGTGCAGGAGACATAGTGCTTCCCAGTCCTGTTTTTAACCAGAGGGGCCCTTGGGAAGGGCTGTGGTGGACTTTGTTCTCAACAAGAAGGATCTGTTTCAGCTCTGTGGTCAGGATTATCACAGAGACCCCCCTACAAGGGGAATTATAAGAAAGATGAGGACAGATTTTAGTATGGCCTGTAGCAATAGGACAAAGGGTGATGGCTTTCAGTTAAAGAGGAGAGATTTCGACTAGTGTCTTGGAGATGGTTTATATCCCATATCCATTTTTTGTTTTGTTTTTTTATCCAGAATGGTCACCGCCTCCCCCAGCTCTGGGAGTATTGCAATGGGTGAGAGTCAGCCCTGGATCCTGTGAGGGCTGGGGGCCAGGGGCTGCTGCTGCCTTCTGGTGGGGTGATTGTCTCAGCAACCACGTGGTGCAGTGCCTCTCACTGGAGATGCCACTGCCCTGTGTTTTTTGCCTTTTTCTTTTTTTCCCTCTTGTTTTTTTTTTTTTTTTTTCTTCAGCACTATGACTAGGGCTGGCCAGCTTGCTTCTCTGCTCCTCTGCCATTTGGGAAGCTAGGGTCAGTGCGTGCTGTGCCGAGACCCAGGAGCATCCCATCCCCCTCCGGGCTGTGTCCTTGCCAGTGAGCCATGCAAAGCAGAAATCCCTGCCCAGCCCCCTCTTATTCTGACAGCTTCAGGGTTTTTTGCTACAATTTAGCCTGATACTCAGCACCTGCTAGGACCCCCCCCCTCATTGCTTCTGCTTTTGCCACCACTTGGGGCTTAGTGCTACACTTCAATTTGCCACCCCCAGGGGTCTGCTCGCCTCCATTTCATGACCTGGAGGGGCACCGAAATCAGATGCCCCCTGCAAATTTGCAAAGGAAGCCCCTTTTCTATCAGTTCTGCCACCTGAGCCGTCATTAACCATGTAGAGAGACAGCTGAGCCTGCACCACATTTCCCCCTGCAGCTGCAGGGGAATCATCATACCTGCCTTGCCTGGCCAGGAGCCAACAGCACTCCTGCCGGCTGTGGTCATAACTACACCAACAGGGAAGTTGCTTAACGGCCAAGAGATGGCTGCAAGTGGAACTAGTTTTCTTCTGTTTGTTGTTGCTGCCATTGATGTTTGTTTGCCTTGTTATATATATATATATATATATTCTAGTAAAGAACTGTTATTCCTTTTCCCATATCTTTGCCTGCTAGCCCCATAATTTCTAAGTTATAATAATTTGGAGGGAAGGGGGCCATATTTTCCATTGCAAGGGAGGTTCCCGCATTCCTTGGCAAACACCTGTCTTTAAAACCAAGATAACCAGATATTAAGAAGAAAATTTTTACAATGAGGGTAGTAAAACACTGGCACAGGTTTCCCAAAAAGGTGGTAGATGCTCCATCCCTGGAAAGATTCAAGGTCAGGTTGGAAAGGGCCCTGAGAAACCTGGTCTAGTTGAAGATGTCCCTGTTCATTGCAGGGGGGGTTGGACTAGATGGCCTTTAAAGGTCCTTTCCAACCCAAACCATTCTATGGTTCTATGGTCATCTGTCTTGGTTTTAGAAGACAGGTGTCTGCTAGGGAGGGTAGGAGCCTCCCTTGGAATGAAAGAATGTAGACCCCCTCCCTACAAATTATTATAATTTTGAAATTAAGGGGGTTTCAGGCAGAGATCTGGGGATAGGAATAACAGTTCTTTACTAGTATAACCAGGCAAACAAACAACAATAACTACAGCATTAGCAAGAACACAGAACCAGGGGCCCCGTGACAGCTTTCTCGGCTGAGACGGGATGGAGGAGAGGCTTTGTTTCCACAAACCCCCTCGGGCGGGCAGTCCCGGTGCTCCTGCAGGGCTCTGAGGAACAGTCGGCTGGAACAGCAGGGATGAGCAGAGATCCTGGGCCGGTGGCTGAGGTGTATCAGCAGCTCCGCAGTGGTGGCTGGTACTGCCACACGTCCAGGCAAGACAGGGGGTGCGAGGCCACCAACAAAGAGGGAAGAAGGAGAAGAAGCAGCAGCTCCATCTGGGTGATGGCGAAATTCCCTTCTCTCCACTGCAACAGTTCCGCGCCCAAAATGTCTTTCTCTGAAGCTGAAGATAGCCCGCTAAACTGTCCCCACCCTCCTTTTTCTTGCCCCTCTTCCCCCCCTGGGCCAGGCCAAACTCTTTGTCTTTTGTCAAGCACCCACTAAGTACTCACAGTTAGGTTGTCCCTGCAACTAATAGGTAAAAATTCCATGGGCAAGCCAGAACTGAAAAGAAGGACACTTAACCCCCAACATCATCCCCTACAACCAGCAGTGCTGTTAAGATGCAGTTTGTGCTGTCCTGCTGACACAGCTCTGCAGGCACTCTTGGTGGTCTAATGGACCACAGCTGGGGAACTCCTGCCCTCAAAACCTCCTGGAAGCCCTGCAGTCTAGTAGATTGGTCCTCTTGGGAGCACAAGCCAGTTCTGTTGCATTTCACAGGCTTTCTGCAGACAGACATCAATAGCAATTTTCTGTTGCAGCCTGCAAACCTCAGGATCTCGTCCAGGGAAGCAGCAGGGCTCTGGGGACCAGCATGAAACACCAACGAGACGGGCTCCCGTTCATGAAACCATTTATTCAGCATACGAACCAAGTCGGGTCCAGAACAGAGAGCCCCGAACAGAGGCACAGCAGGGGTTTTTGAGGGACAGAAACGAGGGTTTACACCTTTGAGGGTGGAGTTCAGGGTCAGGGACCATTAGAAACACAGCAAGGGAGAACCCCCCAGGGACTCAAACCCAATCAGAACTCCTGGGCCGCCCTTCACAAGGGGTTTGGGGTGGGACAATGTAACTCCTTGTCTCCCTGAGGCCGCTGCCACATCTGCTCCTTTTTTTTTTTTTTTTTTTTTTCAAATTTTAATTAGGAGCTTAAAATGTTTCCAAACATACACCTTAAAATCTCACCTCTTCCACAGAGCACCCACTTTGCTTTGTGGGACACCAAAAACTCAATCACAAAACACATTAGGCAAACAGAAAAAAAAAAACAAAATTAAAAACAAACACTTAAATCTCGGACCACGCCGGGCAAATTAAACGGTGATGGTACTTAATGCAAACATAATGATTTTTTAGTTCAGTCTCTTCCACTTTAGGATTCTCTCTTTGGAAGGGTGCAGCTCTTAGATCTCCTCTTACGAGGGGCAGAATTCTTCGATCTCCAGCTTCGGCTCCGGCTCCCATGTGGGCGTCGCCTCTTTAGATGATCTCGGTGTAACACTGGCTTTCGGAGCTCGGTTACAGTTTCGATTTCCCCGGAGGGGGTTGTTGCCCATGATGGAAAAGGCACAGCCCCCAGGGGTGGAGCACCGAACAAAGGGATGGGGCCAAGCAGGAGTTACTGGGAGGTGCGGGAAGGGAAGGTTCGGGACCGGAAAAGAAGGAGCAAGGCGGGAAACAAGGGATCCCAGACCGCGTGGCCAGCGCCATCTTGGGATGGGGGGGGGAGGCCGGGACAGACTTTCCCGGACAGGGAACGGGGAATATGGAAAGACAGGGGGTGAAGGAGGACACGGAACGGCGGGCAGACGGCAGCAGACCCGCATCACTCTGGATGTTCTCCGTCCCTTGCCTGCCTTCAGGAAAACGGGGGATGGGATGGCAGAAAAGACACTGGGGTGACAGGGAGTCGGCAGCAACCCCGAGCCATCTTGGCTTTTTTCACCCTTTGTCCTGCCCTTAGGAACAGAGGAAAGGGGAAGGTACAGGGAGGTATACACCAAAAAAAAGGAACTTCACAGAAGACAGAAACAGTCCACCGGAAGAGCCATACCGTCCATAATGTTGATATCGTCCATAATCGTCCATAATGTTAATAGAATCGTCCATAATTTTGATATCGTCCATAATACGTCTCGTTGGGTGATGTTAGGTGCTTGTCCCAGCGTCTGGTCTCGGCTCCCACCCCTCCGTAAGCCCTTTTCTTCCCCCATGCCCGAGGCACTCTTAACCCAGCTTCCCTGCCAGGTACTCCCGAGTCCTCCTTTCCAAGGCGGGGGTCTCACCGGCTCTCAAGCCATCAGCCGGGGACTTACGAGGTGTCCATGGAGCCGGGTCCTGCTGTTCTCCTGGTGCTTCACTGGATGCCACGCATTCTCTCACCATTTGTTGCAGCCTGCAAACCTCAGGATCTCGTCCAGGGAAGCAGCAGGGCTCTGGGGACCAGCATGAAACACCAACGAGACGGGCTCCCGTTCATGAAACCATTTATTCAGCATACGAACCAAGTCGGGTCCAGAACAGAGAGCCCCGAACAGAGGCACAGCAGGGGTTTTTGAGGGACAGAAACGAGGGTTTACACCTTTGAGGGTGGAGTTCAGGGTCAGGGACCATTAGAAACACAGCAAGGGAGAACCCCCCAGGGACTCAAACCCAATCAGAACTCCTGGGCCGCCCTTCACAAGGGGTTTGGGGTGGGACAATGTAACTCCTTGTCTCCCTGAGGCCGCTGCCACAATTTTCTGCTTTTACAGCAGCCCCTAAAGAAACTATTGTTGCAAGTCTTTAAGGAGGATGCCTGAGAAAAGATCCATGGGACTGCTTGGCTGCTCTGCATGGGGAGAGTCATGCATTTCTCTGAGCTACAAACAATTGCTGCAACTCTATTTTTTCTTACTGTCACAATGCACAGGGTGGTGAAAACAGCCAAGACTGGGGAAGAATGAAAAGTTCAAACAAGGGTGTGAGGGATGGAGTAATTACAAAACACTCCACCAAGCAAGGCCACTTCAAGGATTTCTACAATCCAGTCTGGTCAGAAATATCAGTTCCTTGACCCAGGACATCAGAAGGTCAGCACCTATCAAGAAGCTGTTCCAGTGCCACCCTCTTTAAAGGGGTATCAAGTCCCTCTTTGGGAGCAAGAGAAGTCAGGTTAGACCTTTCCCTAGAGAAGAAACAAATAAGCACGTGGAAACAGAAGGCCTTTAGAAGTCCACAGTCATAAGTGGCATCTTTGCTCACCCAATCACAAAGTTTTGGGGAAAACCTTTCTCTTATGGAGCTGCTTGTGCTGATCCCTGCACAAGGCACAGGCTCTGTTGAGCTCCAAAACCACAACTGAGCTGGGAGAAGCAGGCTGTGTTGGGCTGCATCCACTAGCAATGGTACTTTGCATGTCCTTCTGTTCATGCCTCTCTAGGGATCCAGTGAAGTCTTCAAGCCCACTAAAGATGCACAAGGTGACACCAACCCATGCATCTCATAGAGGGGTCCCTCTTCCCAGGTCCTTGACTAGGGTGGCATGGTCTTAGCCCAGGTGAGAACATGCGAACAGCAACTTGCACTGCTGCCAGCAAGAGGCTACAAGCATGGGACACTACTGGTCCCACAAACAGTTGTCCAAAGGAGGTAGCACAAGAGGGAAGGAGCTCTGGGCTGAAGCTACTCACACCAGCACAGCTGCTTCAAGAGCTATGTCCATAGTAGGCACTTTCCTTAATGTATTTTGGACAACTTGAAGGAGTTTGGTGGCACCTACTCCCTTTATGATGATGTTCTGCTCTTAGTTGAGGAGACTTCTGTTCTCTTACCCAACCAGGACTCCCTGGGAGGATAGTAAGAAGAGAGTAGTTTGCTCATTGCATCAAGTAAGCCAAAATGTTGGTTATCCTCCTTGTCAGGTTCCTGAGGAACTCAGAGATACTTAACAGCAAATTGAATTAAGGCCAGATGAACAAAATCCTGTACCCAGTCATGGGAAACTCCTACTCCTTCCCAGTGTAAAGAAGAGAAACCATGAAACATGACTGTCTCCAAATATGGAATAGAGAAGGGATTCCTGTGAAGATGGAAACCATTAAGAGGCAATTACTGGAGACAATTATGAAGAAAATCTGCTCACTCATCAACCCAGACACTGCAATTCAACAGTAGCCTAAGTGGTTACATATCTGTTGGGGGTTAGGTGTCCTTCTTTTAGTTCTGGCTCACCTGTGGAATTTTTACCTATTAGTTGTGGGGGGAAAACCTGATTGCGGGTACTTGGTGGGTACTTGAGAAACACAAAGAGTTCGGCTGGGCCCAGGGGGGAAGGGGGGCAGGAAAAGGGGAGGGTGGGGACAGTTTGGTGGGGTTTCTTCAGCTTCAGAGGACACTTTGCTGAGAGCTGTTGCTGTGGAGAGAAGGGAATTTCGCCATCACCCAGACGGAGCTGCTGCTTCTTCTTCTCCTTCTCCCCTCTTCGTTGGTGGGCCTTGCACCCCCTGTCCTGCCTGGACGTGTGGCAGTACCAGCCACCACCGCGGAGCTGCTGATACACCTCAGCCACCAGCCCAGGATCTCAGCTCATCCCTGCTGTTCCAGCTGACTGTTCCTCAGAGCCCTGCAGGAGCACCGAGACTGCCCGCCCGAGGGGGTTTGTGAAGCAAAGCCTCTCCTCCATCCCTTCCTGTCTCAGCCGAGAAAGCTCTCACAGGGTCCCTGGTTCTGTGTTCTTGCTAATGCTGTAGTTATTGTTGTTTGTTTGCCTGGTTATACTAGTAAAGAACTGTTATTCCTATCCCCAGATCTCTGCCTGAGAGCCCTTGATTTCAGAATTATAATAATTCGGAGGGAGGGGTTCTACACTTTCATTCCAAGGGACGCTCCTGCCCTCCCTAGCAGACACGTGTCTTCCAAAACCAAGACAATATCCCCTGGCTGGAGATGTACCTTCAGGACCTGAAGGTGTGTGAGACAGATGGACAGAGCCACCCAGTCTGCATACACAGGGAGACTGAGCCACCCAGACAGATGGCTTCATCCTGCCTTCCCAAATAAATCATGACCCTGGGAGAGGAGGATGTAATCTCATTCCAGGGGTCCTGAAGAAACACAAAACATGAAGAGCAAAAGTGCTAAGATGATTGCCCTTGATTGTGATGGACTTCACTCTGTCTCACCAGAGGCTCTCTGTTTTCCTTGCTCTGTGGAAGGACAGAGTGTATGGCAGCAGACACAAATAATGTTGTTTACATCCCATGAACTAACAATGCCTGATACAGAGTGTGAAGCCACAAACAAAGCCACAAGAGGAGGAGGGACCATCCTGTGAGATGGTATCTAGCTTCATTTCTTTATCTGCCCTAATTGCTTCCTCTGCCTTTCCATTCGTCCCACAGAAACAAGGGTGACATTTCCCCTCCCCTATTTAAAATACGCCATTATATGGATGCTAACTCTGAAGCAGGCAGCATAGTGCCTGTGGAAATTGCAGGCCACATAGCTTTCTCAGTCTTGCCTGGGAAAGTGGCCTGGGAATTCATAAGGAGGAGTTAAAACAATCCTCAGAGATAGAGAACAGCCTTGCAGGTGCTGTTTGTCTGTCCCTTGTTTTCTTGCAAGAGAAGGTCGAGGGGTGGTGTACCCCACTGACCAATGATGGTGATGTGTTAGTTTACTAACCAATAAGAGTTTCTTTTCTGTACTTTCCACGTATCGGTCTATAAAAAAGACCTGAGGTAATAAACCAGGGAGAAATTCTCCTGATTGACTCCTAAGAGAGTCTGTGTTGTTCTTCTCGCCATTCCTAATAGAGCGACACCATTATGGTTTTAATGCTGAGATGAAACAAGTCCCATAGTGTCACCCTGAGAATCAGACCTTTTGATATTGTTTTCATAATCTCTAGACAGTTTTTCAGGAAAGTAAGTATAAACATAGATGTTTATACATTCCATTAAAGATATATCTTTTGATAGATGTCTCTCATGGCCAGTGTGGTTAGCAAAGTGGTGACCTGACTATCCAATCCCTAGTCGTTGTTGAAAATCTATAAATACTAAAAGAACAGAATAAACGTTCTTCTTTCATCACACTTTGAGCTGTGTCTGTGTGAATCATTTCGTGTCCAACAGTGACACCATAGCTTTCCAAGAATATATGTTCCTGCACATAAAATACTCAACAGAGCAGCTGGGCTTAAAGGCATCACCAAACTTCCTTCACCTTAATTCTGCCCTTTGACCAAAACGGTGACAATTACAGATTTTTTTTCCTATAAAAGCTGCATTAACAAGAGGGATTTTGCTAGGGCAGCTGCAGGGGTTCTGCAGGCATGGGAGCTTTTTGCATGGTTATTTATTTATGGCATGGCAGGAATGGAGGCACAGGGACATCCATCCTTGCCTCCCAGAGCATGGTCCTACAGACAGACATGTGCCTGCCCCTCCTCTGCAGATCCCTGCTCCTGTATGCTACCTCCTGCCACAGTTCTGAAGGTCCACATCACCCCCACTTGCTCCAAATCCCACACTTTTCTTCCAGCTCTTCAATCCTCCTCTTCTGAATTCCCAAAACATTTTCCTACTTGTTTGCTCTTTTCCATTTCTCCTGCTTTCCCATGTCCTCGATCCTCAGTCTCCTCTTTTTCCCTTGTCCTGGTTTAGGGTAAATTTTGGGAGGAAACCTCTGAAGTAGGCTCCTCTAGAAAGCAAATTCAAGCGGTCCCTCCCCCAGCCAGTTCAGGAGGTAAATCTCCTGCGAGAAAAGTGGAAAAAACTCTTTATTTAACATAGCAAAGTATTCACAAACATGAAAAAATGAATAATATTAAGCAATTAAACCTCTCATTGTTCTGAAGAGATGGCAAATTCAGAAAGTCCTTCTGTGGATGTGAGAGAGAATCCTTTTCGTGGGTGTGTCCTTGGCTTTCTCTCAGTCTCTCTGGGGCTCGGGTCTCACTCCAGGGGCTCGGGTCTGGCGTCCTGGCCACAGTGCAGCTTGGGGGGGCCCCAGACAATAGTCCTGGTGTTCCCGGACCGAAGAATAGCTGAACAGTTAAAAAAAAAAAAATCTTCTGGCCTCAGCTAACGAGATAAAAACAAGTGAAAACAGCAAGGGAAAACTCCCCATCTGTCTGCAGAGCGAAGAACTCTGAGAGAATTGCTTATCGCTGTGTTTTGAATACAACTGCCAAAAAATGCCACTGCTTTTCCTTCTCCCACCCTGGCCTTATGAAGCTACCAGGGTGGAAGGGTGCCATGGGGTCAGGATCCAGCCCCCTTAGTGCTTTTGCTCATTTTCATTCTTTGACCAGGAGATTAATATTAAAATCCTGACATCTCATTATACTGTCAAAGACTTTTTTTAGCTCAAAAAGATGATACTTTTTAAAAAGTGAGAGTGATAAAAAAACAAAACAACAGGCTAAAAGATACATTTTTCTTTCTCAAACAGCAACTGGGAAGGTTTTCCTCTCTCTTCCTCTGAAGGAGACAGTGAAAAGGCAGTGTCCTCTTGAAGTTGTTAATTACCATGCTAGGATATTTTGTTAAATTACACAGCATGGCCCCTGAAGATAACAAGCACTAAGAGAAGAGAAGACAGTGGATGCCCCTCTACATGCTGCACTGCAGACTCAGATGTGGAGGAAAGGCAATTAGACAGAGAGTATTAATCCTCCCTGCACCACCACCCCAAGGCTTTAACTTAGCAGTGCCTACCAAGGCAGGAAAGCAAAGAAAGCATGCCAAGATTTTAACTGATGCTGAAATGAGACTCTCTCTGCCAACCATACTGGAGGTAAGAGACAACTCCTGCAGAGGAACAACTGTGCTGCCAGCCTGCTGGGGCTGGTCCACACTGCCTCTCTGGGGCTAATTCACCGCTCCCGGGCACTGGCCTCAGTCCCCAGGGTTGATAATAAGACCATAAATGCATCTGTCTTGGTGTCTTGTGTGTCAATGAACACACCTCCCTTATGGATGGTGATACTCAGGGTGATACCTCCAAGGGTACCTACCCAGCCTCAGCATCGATAACCCCCTCAGTCTGAAGGGATCTCCATGAATTGGTCCTGCAGTCACAGCCAGCAGTTTAAATAGTCTCTCTGTGTTGAGCTGCCTCCCAGGGCTTATTCTAAACATGCCACAACAACAAGGTTAGATTAAAATGGGACAATGCCACAGCAAGGCTGTTTGTTCCCTGTCATCCCTGGAATCCAAAGCCCTTGTATCCAAGCTAGGACATCCTGGGTAGAAAACCAGATGGGTAAAAAAAAAAATGCTTCTTTCTGGCCACCACAAAAATTCCTCCTTTCCCCCATCTGTCTTCAACTCTGATTTTTGGGCTAATCGTGGGTATCCATTTCCTTTCTCCAATCAAAATTATGCACTAATCCAAGCAGAAAAACATGTTTTGATCCAAATCACTATCCAAACTGTTATAAATCTGTATTGTGATATTGGTTTTCGCAAGTATTAAGATGAATATTATATGTTAAATACTTTTTGGCTATGTATGTACTTTTTTTTTCTTGCTAACAAGTTTTAAGCTTAAAGGAATCTCCTAGGTACAAAGCAAGGAAACCCCAGAGGGCAAAGACAGTGGGGCCCAAGCTGTTATCAGCAGAAGAACAATAGAGCCCAAGCTGTTATCAGAAGCCAGGACCAGGCCTTTGGCAGCAGGGGAAAGATATGAAGCCCAGCTGCCCTCAAAGGAAAGATGAGGGGCCCGGACTGTTATCAACACTGACCATTTGGAGAAGAAAGGAAACCAGACTCAAAATAATGCTCATCAGCAAGAATAATGATGACCAGCAAAAATAGTGATGAACAGCAAGAATAAAAACCATACAGAGCATGTTCTAAATAGGCGGCACCAGAGAGGGGACATGCTAAATACTTCTTGAAAAAGTTTGAATATGCATTAAACCCTCACAGCAGGAGGGGATAAAGAGTGTTCCTGAGATACCAGGTGTGTTCCTGGCAACCCACCAGGGCACCCGGCCGTTTTAACCCTTTGCTTTATTTCCTTTGTCTCCTAATTGCCTTTTTGTTTATATTAAACTTTTTATAATTTATTAAGTGAATCTCGTTTTTAACAAAACTCACTATGCTCCATCAAACCATTTTAATGAGAACTGGACCCACCATCTCTTTGCCTAAAATCCCAACACTGCACCAGACCCTGTTGTGAAGACCCTCTCTGCCTGCCCAAATCTCACCTCAAACCCTGAGAGTGGTTCTAGAAATTAAACTTTTTAATTCTTTTAAATTGTGGCAGTGTCATGAATAAAATCTCTCAAAAAATCCACCCCGGTTAAAATACTGTGTTTAGTTATGTACAGTTAATGTTCTTATCCCATTTGTAAACCTTGTACCCCTTGTTTACTCCGATAGTTATTAGTAATGTTAATTACTTACCAGTTTCTGAAGTGTTTTAAAGGTTCTTATGAGACATTGTTCTATCCCTTTCCCTTACTTCCCTGCTACTATGTAACAAAGCTGCTCCAATGGGGGCTGGGCCACACTAACAAAAGCTACCCATTAGAAAGGTATGCCACAGAAGCTGCTCCCATGGAAGCTGTGCCACACTAGAACAAAGCAAGTCCCATGAAGCTGTGCAACCAAGTAATATGCAAACTAAGGCATGCAAGACTCCAAAACAACAAGCTAACAGAGGAATATAAGGACAAGGAAACATATTCTAGCAAGCTATGATGAAAGATCATCTCCCTGCATCACCTATGACTGCTTAGAAACCATCTTCCTGCATCACCATGACCTAAAGAGGACTGGAAAGAACTGACCACCCTAGACAATGAGCCAGAACAGCAGGCCTCCAGGCTACTCTCATGAGGACAGAAGCCCTAGCTCTGCAGTGTGTGCTGCAAAGCTGAATTGTGCCTCCTCCTTGGAGCTGCCGGTATGGGAACGGCCGTGGTGCAAACAAATCCTCATGCAAGCAACTCCTCGGGCCCTCACCCCAAGAGCTGAATCCTAATAAAGGCATCAAACAGGAGCCTTGTCTCCTGGCCAATTTCTTTCAGCAGGACATTCCCTGGTGCCACAGGAGGGCTTATCTGTTCTGCCTATCAGCTGCTGCAATAACTCAGCATCTTCCCCCTCACATGAATTTGTTAATAGGTGAAATAACTCAATCATGATGTCTTGTAGTGAATTATTTCAGCACCATGGAGGTGACACTCCCAGCTGACAATAAACATCTTGCCTTGAAAGCAAGATTGTAGAAAGATAAGCTGGAATTTCTGTCTGACAGACACTCCACTTTATAAAAGCTACACCAAACTTTCACAAAGCAGAAGTCTTCTGCACATTCCCTGGAAATGTGTGGGGCTTTTCATCAAAGTCTGGAGGCCACTTTGTGTGTGAGGTGCTCCCCGCCGAGAGGCAAAGATTTAGGTTCAGATAAGCATTGTTAAAGTGAGAGGCGTGGCTTTAAGCCCGGGAAGTGTGAATTGTAGACTTCTGCCTCAGGGGATGTGCCCTGTGAGCCCTGGAAAAAACTCCACCGACCCCTTTCGGGGTGGCAGCCCAGGGAGTTCTGATTGGGTTTGAGCCCCTGGGGTTTCTCCCTTGCTGTGTTCCTAGTGGTCCCTGACCTTGAACTCCACCCTGGTTCTGTCCCTCAAAACCCATCACCCTGCCTCTGTTTGAGGCTCTCTGTCTCTGGATCGGAGTTTGTTCCTGTGCTGAATAAATGGTTTCCTGAGCAGAAGCCTGTCTCGTTGGTGTCCCATGCCAGTTCCTGGTAACTGTAACCTGCCTAGACATGATCCTGCAGCTGCGGAACGCAACATTTGTGGTTACTCTCTTGAGGATTGAGTGAAAGGACTCTGTGTACACTATTGCCATTTTGGTGATAAGTTACATTGACTCCTAATCTATACTATTTCTTTGCTAGCTTTAATATAGGTATCTTCATGTAGCACACTGTTTTTATGTGATCTACTAGTAGTTCTTTTTGTTTTATCCTGTGTAGTAACTTTAAGGCCTTTTGTCTGTTAATCTCCTGTCTATTCAATAAATAACTAATTTTATAATAGACCTGCTCTGCCATTCTTGAGAACTTGTGAGCCACAGCAATTTAGGTGCAGGTCACCTGAGTAGAGCTACTGCCAAAAATCTGAGCCTAAGGCAGGGCTTGTCTATAGCTCTCACTCATTCCATAACAGGGATTTAGCTCCCAGGAGATGCAGTCACCATGTTGGTGGTAGACCCTTCCTTCTTCTCCCACCCTGTTTTCCAGAAGGCAACTCAGGTAGTGGCCACAGAGGAGGATGCTGCAGAGGCCCCCAGGATGGGGGATCAGCATGGGCCATATTTGTGCCAAGGTGCACAACCGCTCCCTTGGCTCCCAAAATGCTTCCCAGGCAAGATGGTAGCCCTGACCCCAATTTCCTTTGCTGTGATTAAACACTCTTTCCCATGGCTGACATCAAAATGCAGTCCACCTGCTTTCCCGAGAATGGTGATGAGTGCTGATTTGATTAATCAGCAAACCCCAGCATTTGTAACTCCAGCCTTGCCTGAAATGAACTTCTGTTTTGACTTTTCTGTTTCAGTCCATGTGTTGTGTTTGCATGGCCAGGTGTTGGTAGTGGAGGAGGGCTACAGGAGGGGCTTCAGTGAGAAGCTGCTAGAAGCTTCCACCATGTTCATCAGAGCCAATGCCAGCTGGCTCCAGGACAGACCCACCACTGACCAAGGCTGAGCCAATAGGAATGATAGTAATGCCTGTGTGATAACATATTTATGAAGGAAAAGAAGTTATTGTGCAGTTGTAATTGCAAACAGAGAAAATGAGGTGAGAATATGTGAGCTCTGCAGACACTAAGGTCAGTGGAGAAGGAGGGGCAGGAGGTGCTTCAGGTGCTGGAGCTGAGATTCCCCTGCAGCCTGTGGTGAAGACTATGGTGAAGCAGCTGTGCCCCTGTAGCCCATGGAGTACCATAGGGATGCAGAGATCTACCTGCAGCCCTTAGAGGAGACCCATGCTGGAGCAGATGGATGCCTGAAAGAAGGCTATAAACCTGTGAGAAACCCATGCTGGAGCAGGCTCTTGGCAGGGACCTGCAGACCTGTGGAGGGAGGAGCCCACACTGGAGCAGGATTACTGGTAGGACTTGTCACCCTGTAGGGGATCCACAGTAGAGGAGGCTGTGCCTGAAGGACTGCACCCCATGGGAGAGTGACTCACGTTGCAGCAGTTCATGGAGAATTGTTGCCCATGGGATGGACTCATATTGGAGAAGTTAGTGGAGAAGTGTCTCCTGTGGCAGGGACCCCACATTGGAGCAGGCAAAGGCCTCTTCTCCCTGGGCAGCATCAGAAACAACAGTTGATGAACTGACCATAACCCCCATTCCCCATCTCCCTGTGCCACTGGGGGAGGAGGTAGAGCTGGGAAGGAGGGAGGGGTAGGGGGAAGGTGTTTTTAAGATTTATTTTACTTCTCATTATCCTGGTCTGATTTTGTTAGCAATAAATACAATTAATATCTCTGATTCAAGCCTGTTTTGTCCATGATGGTATTTGGTGCATGATCTCTCCTGGTCCTTATCTCCACCCATGAACCCTTTTTTTCTATTTTTCCCTCCCCTGTCCAGTTGTGGAGGGGAATGAGAGAGCTGCTTTGGTGGGTGTCTGGCACCCAGCTAGAGTCAATCCACTACACCAATCCATCCATACCTCTCAATAAATAATACTTCATTGTCACCTGATGCCCCAGTCATGTCCCCAGCACAGATTCCTCACTGAGACACCTAGCACCAATTTCCCTTCCCACCTGGGCCAGCTCCACAACTAATGATGTTGTTAATAAGTTTTTATTTGTGGGGAAAGGAAAGGAGCTGGAGAGAGGAAGCTTTGCAGGGGAAAGGGAAGAGACATTTCTGGCTCATTCATCAGGCAGCTTTCCCCTTACTCTTGTTTGCTGAGCTTTGACTGAGTCTGCCAGAGCTATAAAGGAAAAGGAAGAGGAAAAAAGGGAAAAAAATAGAAACTAAAAAGCAAGAGGAGCTGAAAGGACAGGCAGAGGGAGAGATGTTATCTTGTCTCTGCTAATGATTCATTGTCAAAGGATGGGTGGATGGAGGCAGAGAGAGCTAAGCATGATTGTGGACAGCAAAGAGGGGGTTTGCTGGGGGATGCCCAAGGGAGAAGGAGTTAGGGGCAAAGCGATGAAACTGCACACAAGGGTATATGTACTGATGAGCAGGAAGGGGAAAAAACCCTGTGGACCTGTCCTGAGGAAAGTGGAGGTCCCAAAACTTATAGGCCATGGTAACACCCCCTTCTTCCCTGGAACACCAGCCCATGTCTTTCATGACGCTCATCAAGAGACAAGTACTCTGCATGATTAGGGAATTTTCACCCTGTCATGGAGCACCTGGCAGGGTCAGTCTGTGCAAATATCCTTGTCCTCTCCTGGGTAAAGTTAGAGGAGCTCACCACCACCTCCTTGTTTGAGTTTACAGCCTGACTTTGGTTCTGGCAACCATCTCAGAGCCTGGCACCTATCACTTCTAAAAAATAGGTGGTCGTGATCTCCTGGGTTGGCCCTGGGTATCAGGATTACCTGACAGTGGCAAAAAACAACGGCAAGATGAAAATCTATCACAGAGCCATGGAAGAGAAACAGCATGACTCAAAGGTCACAACCCTGTGGAGCGAGCAGTCTCAGATCAACCATTTTGGGGCAGAAGTGCCAGAAGACTCAGGCCTACCCATGTTAGCTAAGCTAAGAGTCTTCTCTAACAAACAACACCACAGGGACAGTGTGGACCTGATTTTCTGAGTCTGAGAGAGTTTTTCAGCCTGTCAGTGTCTGATCTGTTCCCAAGGGAAAGTCTCTTGAGAACATTTTTTTCTCAAGGACCATTTTTGTAAATAACTTGGTTTTCTCAAAACAATTCTGTACAGCTGTGATGAGTGTGTTTTCTCTTGTTCCACCAATGGGACTAGAGAGGTGTTGTTCCCTTTACCAATCATGTTAAACCTGTATTGGACCACCTTATAAAAGGAGATGAAAAATTTGGAAATAAACCCTTTTGATGATCCTCTTTCTGCCTGTTGAATTGAATCCATGCTCCTTATTTTGTGTCCAACAGCGACAGGACAGAGCTGTCCTGCTAAGGAACAGAGATGTATTTTTAAGAAGCAAATTTATGCATGACATCCTGATATAATTAGTAAAGGCTTTTTTATGGAGCTTCCCTGAAGCAAAAAATATCCTTAATACATGAAATTCATGTCCTTCTGTGCACCTCTAGATTGTCACTGTATCCCCACATACCAACAAGATGACAAGAGGGACCATGATGTCATGGCAAGGGTAGACAGGAGTGGGCAGGGAAAAATCCTGGCAGAATAAGGGCTGGGTTGTGTCATGACTGTGATGGGAAGCAGAGGGAAATGAGGACTTTGCTAGATGCCTAGATCTTCCCCATAAAGTGACACATACCTCCATGAGCAGAGATTTTGAGGAAGTTATGCTATTCTTAGCATTCCTCTCCCATCTCTTCCTCTGGATATGTGTGCCCCATCACAACGTCTGCACTCTTTTTCACTGCTATAGTCACCAAGTCACCATCTGTGAACCCTATGATGTACAATATTACTGTGAAAACAAAATGTTTATGATGTGTTTTCATTCAAAGAAAACTTCCCATAGATGCTAAAAGTCACTGTCAGAAGTTTCTTTATGCTTCCTTTGCCAAGGGTCTAGCAGAGAACTTATTTTACAGCAAGTTATTTATGGCCTGACAGAAGCATTACTGACAATTTGAGATTCACAGCTTCAGCCCTGGGCAATGAGGCAGGTTTTTCTGAGGAAGTCTTCTACAGACAGCAGCAGGGGACAAAACCACCATTAAAACAAGATGGAGGAAAGCCCTCCATGAGTTGCCTTTTCTGTTTGTCCTCATCAAGATATCTGCCACCATCTTAAACCATGAAATTTTCAGGCTCTGAAACAAGCTCATCCGGAGTTTGGGTTCTGAAATGTCCCCAGCCCTGGTGGCAGAGCTGGATTTCTGCTGCACTAATTGGGGAATAAGGACATATGGAACCTTACTTCTCTGCTCTTTTGTCCCCTCAGTCCATCTCCTCTATTCAGGTGACTTCACCTGCTTTAAGAAGCTTTTTAAGCCCCTTGGGTGGGGATTTTCACAACACTGGGATTGGCAAATTCAAACATTGGGTTCACAATCCCAACTGTTGGGCTTTGCAAACCCTTGGACAAAGGGGTCTTGCTTGGAACACATGCTCTTAATTAGCAGAGACACAATATGCAGGAAAAGCCAAGCATCCCTGAAGACATAAGTACTTTTGAGGTGGGAAGTGTTGATGATAGCAAAACAAACCTCTAGGAATCATAAAACAAACAGAATCATAGAATAGCTTAGGTTAGAAGGGACCTTAAAGACCATCTCATTCCATACCCCCGGCCATGAGCAGGGACACCTTCCACTACACCAGGTTGCTCCAAGCCCCATCTAACCTGGCCTTGAACATTGCCAGGGATAGGGGGGTGTGGAAGGATGTGTCCTCTCCCTCTCTACCACAGATAGTTGGTGCATAAAGAGATAATCTAGGGGCTGAAAGGCCCAGCAAGGGGTCATCTCTGGTGCCAAAAGGGCTCAGGCCTCAGCTAAGAATCAACATAGTCTGGAGAGCAGATGTGGGAAGAGATAAAAGAAACATCCTTGACTGAGAGACACTGTTTTAAAAACTATAAAAGACACACAAGTTATCACAGAGGTAGAAGCCTTCTAAACACACACCCTGACAAGTGTTCAAGACTTCTCCCCGGAGTTTGAATGCAGATTCTGTGGTTACTTTCCTGGGAATTGAGGGAAAGGATCTCAATGTGTGCTCCACCAACAACTGGATGGTAACATACATTGAATCCTAAGTTATATTATTTCTTCACTATCTGTAAAATTAATAGGTACCTTTAACCTCACACTGTATATACCTACAAGTAGTCTCTTTTTGTCTTTATTCCTGTGTAGTATTAGTTTGTTTTAAGTCTTATGTCTGTTAGTTTTGTGTCTATTAAATAAATAATTCATTCTATAATATACCAAATCAGCCATTATTAAATAACTTGCAAACGAGAGTGGGTTTTGGGGTGGTGGCTGCCTCAATAAAGCTACTGCCTGCTGCCAGAGGCCTGGGAAAAAGGCAGGGACTTATCTAAACCCCCACATCCTTTCATAACAGAAGGCCACAGCTTCTCTGGGCAGCCTGTTCCAGTGTCATTTATGAATCATGAGCACCTCAGCACTGCAATGCAAGAGCTTGGCTCACCAGTGGACAAGGACAAACTCTGAAGGCATTTACCTCCCTGAGGCAGGTGTAAATTGGGCAGACAAGGACTTGAAAAGGCTCTCCAGTGCTGCTCCTCATGGTACCAAAGACTTCGCAGAGAAAGGTGATGAATCCCAGCCAGCGCTCCACATCCTGCTGCTGCAACTCCTCCCTCATGGTGAAGTCCTTCTGCAAGAGAGACAGAGACAACAGGCTGTAGAGAAACATTTTAACAGAGTAAAAGCATATTTTAGTAAAAGCCTGTCTGCACAACCCAGCTTTTAATCCAGGCGACAATATTAAAGGCAGTGTCCTTGAAACTCTCCTGGAACAGCGAGAATAAAGAAAAACAATGGCATTGTGTACTGGGGAAAGAATGTAAAACAATATGTATTAACCAATAGTAGCTTGCTAAGCCCACAGACCCTGTCGAACCCTATAAAAGTGTGCTAAAGATAGAAATAAATGTCATTCACTATACTTCTGTGAAGACTCAGTGAATAGTCTGAGCGGTTTTCCAATAACAGACTACATCAGTAAAACACATCACCATGGGAGAGGCAATGGCTGTCTGGAGAGAGAAATAAAAGGAAATTTAAATGGGGGGGGGGAAGGAAGACAGACTGACTCTTTAGTAACAGTAGGAAGATTACTCAATGAATGTGGAGTGGCTGGAATTTCAACCCAGAAAAGCCACCAGAAAGCAGGTACTGGTAGAAATATTACCAACCCCTTCAATATCTGTTATGGCTTGTGCTAGACACGGTGTCCCCCATGGCCTGCCATCCTCCCTGTACCGACATGGGAACTCCTTTCCATATGCACAACCAAGATCAAATAAAAGCAGGAACAAAGAGGTTAAATGAAATGCAGGGGAAAGACAATGAATGCTGGTGGCCATACTGGGTTTGGTGGTTCAGGTGGACCTGCCCAGCCTATTCAATCCAGTATCTTCAGCACACCCACTGTCTGGCCAGAAGCATCCTAATGGCTTGGCTACTCCCTGGGGTCTCACAAAATTATGGTAATACTGGGTGCCTGACAGACCAGAAGAAAATCAGTGCAGCCTAGGCTTGGCATTGAAAGGTCACCCTGCTCCTGAGCTGATGCTTGCCATGATGAAGGATTATCCAAGTGACATGACTTATGGAGCTGGGGAGTCCTCCAGCTGGGGAGATGTCATGGGTTGACACTCGCTGGATTCCAGGCACCCACAGAAGCTGTTCACTCACTCTCCTCTAAACCCTCTGCAGCTGGACAGAGGAGAGAAAATTTAACAAAGGGTTCATGAGTTGAAATAAGGACCTGGAGAGATGGCTCACTAAAGACTATCAAGGGCAAAACAGGATCAAATTAGAGATATAAGGTGAATTTATTACTAACAAAATCAGAGCAGGATAATGAGAAGTAAAACAAGACCTTAAAAAAACACCTTCCCCCCCACTCCTCCCTCTTTCCCAGCTCTACCTCCTACCCGAGTGGTGCAAGGAATCAGGGAATGGGGGTTTTGGTCAGTTCATCACCCATTTATTTCTCTTGCTGCTTAGGGAGAGGAGTCCTTCCCCTACTGCACCATGGAGTTCCTCCCACAGGAGACAGTTCTCTGCAAAGTTCTCCAACATGTCTCCATCTCAAAAGCAGCAACTCTCTGAGAACTGTTGCAGTGCGAGTCCATTCCACAGGTAACAGTACCCCTCAAACTGCTACAGCGTGGGTCACTTCCACTGGGTGCAATCCTCCAAGGACCGGCTGCTCCAGCATGGGAACAGGGCCCCTCTCTCCACGGGTCTCCCACAGGATCACAGCCTCCTCTAGGCATCCACCTGCTCTGGCATGGGCTCCTCCACAGGCTGCAGGTGGATCTCTGCATCCCCGTGGACCTCCATGGGCTGCAGGTGGACAGCTGCTTTACCATGGTCTTTACCATGGGCTGCAGAGGAATCTCAGTTCCAGTGCCTGTAGCACCTCCTCCCCCTCCTTCTTCACTGACCTTGGTGTTTGCATGTTCTTCTCCTCATGTTCTCACTTCAGTCTTCTCTAGTCATAATTAAATTTGTGCCCCACATCCTTTGTGTAGAGGCTAGGGCCCAGCGCACGGAAGATATCGGGATGTAATGGAAAGATAGTAACCCCCCCTTCTCTTTGGTGTATGGTAATGACCCCTGCAATTAGCCAATAGCACCTAGCTGTGATGAAAGCAGATGGGAGTAACACAGTGGACCTAAGTTATAAAATGCAAAATGCTCCAGCAATAAACACCATTTTGCCATCCATCACATTGATGCTTGTGTGTGCAAATGGACCGAGTGGCCTGAGCGTGGCCGCCGTGCTGTTCCTGAACCAGGGTGTCTGCCTTGCTAAAGGCAACAATTTGGTGCCGAAAACCCGGGAAGCCAAATTCGAAAAGTGGGATTCAAACCCAGAAAGCGAGGATCGCCTGGAAAATGGGAGCAGCGGCCAGGACGGCTGGACCAGTCCTGGCGAGGGAGACGTCCCTGAGACCAGAAGGAAGATGGAAGCGCTGATAAAGGTCGTATCTGAATTACATAAACAGTGGGGAATAGATTGTAAATCTAAAGACTTTACACTTGCTATTGCAAGGCTTTTGCATATTGGTGTCATAGACCAACCAGTGGAGATTCTCCACCCTGAGGTGTGGGAGAAATGTACCAGAGCCCTCGCTAATGAAACCATAGATTCGGACAGTGGGAAACATCTTACGTCATGGGGTAAGGTCATCAAGGCTTTACAAAAAGCTAGACAAGAGCAAGAGACCTGGAGGGCGGCAAGAAACTGTCTGTTGGCCACCCCAAAACTGGGGGTTGGTGCTTCTACTTAGACTTCACAGCCCCCAGACGAGAGCAGCTCGGCTGAGCCAAAGGGGACACAAGAGGGCGATACGTCCCCTCAATCCCTGAATCCTGATCTGCTCTCAAAGGGACAACAGAGAGCAGAAGATTTTTGTAGAAAGTTAACAGAAGAAGCCAGGGGTGCTGCACGAAAAGCCCGGGGGGAACCACCGCCCTATGTACGCCAAGATGGCGCTGAGCAAAAAGACATAGAGCAGGAAAGAAATATCCTTAGTGAGAACAAAGAATAAGCATTGGCATTGAGGGATGAACATAGTCGGGGGGATGGGAAAGATAAGGAATGTCAGGAAGAAGGAGAAGCTGAAGCAAAAGAGATAAGATGTGGGGGAGGTGTACAGAGGGAGAGGGAAAGGAATGTAAGAGAGGGGGAAGAGAGGGGGAGCCAAGAGGGGAAAAGGAGAGGAAGGT
Source organism: Poecile montanus (assembly GCA_038429875.1). Lineage (NCBI taxonomy): Eukaryota > Metazoa > Chordata > Aves > Passeriformes > Paridae > Poecile > Poecile montanus. The sequence continues at coordinate 108,410,694 of CM076541.1, forward strand.
GGAACAGAGGGTGGAGTGAAGGGCGGAGTGAAAGGTGGAGTGAAAGGCGGAGTGGAGGGTGGACTGAAGGGCGGAGAGAGCCAGGAGGGAGGGAACAGCCCGCCCACAGGGGTGGTAGGCGGGGCCGGAGCCCAACAAAAAGGCACACAATACCGGAAATGGTGAGCCAGTCGAGCTCTGACTCTGACTGAGATACTAGCGAAGACGAATGGTCAGAGGCTGAGTCCTTAGAGGAGGAAACAACAAAGATAAACAAGAATATCCCCCTCCACATTAAAAAAAAAACTGAGAGAGGATACCCCTCTCACAGACTGGGGAGAAATAAAAGCAGCATGTGCCACCTGGGTCCCCCCAGCTGCGCTAGCATTCTCAGTTCGGGTGTCTGAGGGGGGACAGAGAGTTCACTCACCAATAAATCCTAAAGAAGTTAAAATGATTGTTAAAGCAATTTCAGAAAAAGGGCTTAATTCTGCCATGGTCACCTCCCCTATTGATGGTCTTTTTGGAGGTGACGACCTGCTCCCTTTTGATATAAAACACACTTGCAGATTGCTTTTTGATGGGGCAGGGATGATTGTTTTTAAACAAGATTGGGAAGACAACTGTGCCAGACACCTAGCCCAGGTAACTGGGGCAGACCATCTGCTACACGGCTCCAGCCTGCAGCAGCTGATGGGCACAGACCCAACAATGATTACACCTCAAGCGCAGGCCCAGAGTATGTGGGCCCACGAAGTTATGACAACCACTCGTGTGGCCAGAGAAGCTATTCGTTTGGCCTCTAGAGTTATTGCTAAGCCATCACCATGGTCTACCATGAAGCAAAACAAAAGTGAGAGCTTTACACAATTTGTAGACCGCCTTCAGGCAGCTGTTGACTCCTCTGCCCTGCTCTCAGAGGCAAAAGGCCCAGTCATAGCAGACTGCTTGCGTCAACAATGCAATTCGACAACCAAGGAAATCCTCCGATCATTACCGGCAGGATCAAATATCACAGACATGATTAAGCATGTTGCGAGGGAGGAACAGCTAGCCCCAATCCAAACTGCAGTCTGCACAGCAATCACTAACGTGATGGCGTGCTTTAAATGCGTCCGGGCAGGTCACGTTGTTGCAAATTGCCCCAAAGGGGGGGGGCCCTAGCAGTGCCCGCCTCACAGCAGAACCAATTTAAAGGGCCATGCTGGGCTTGTGGGAAAAAGGGGCACCTTGCCAGAGAATGCAGATCCAAGGCTCAGGGAAATGGGAGGGGGAGAGGACAGCAGGGCCGCACACAGTCCTCTCCCACTTGGGATGTGAGGCGGCCCAGCTATGCCAATCCTGCAAGGATCAAGGTGTTCCCAAATCCATTACCCCCCCGAGAGGCGACCACTTTCATGACTCAGCCAGTTACTCAGCCAACCTTGCCTTATCTGCCACAGGGGCAGCAGGGATCACACTCGGGGAACATGACCCCAAGGTGGCCCTGGCAGTAAGGTGTGACAACCCGCCCATGGTATGGGGGATCTGCACCCTTTATGACACCCCAGGTGATCAAGGTATCCCCTCTGGGTCTATCAGTGTTCTTTTTCTAATTGATACTGGGGCAGATGTCACAGTCATTCCAGAGACAAATTGGCCTCTGCTCTGGAAACTAGAGGATGCCCCCATGGTAGGTGGGGTTGGAGGGTTGTCATGGGCTCGGAGAAGCGCACAGCTAATAGCCATTACACTCCACACAGAAAAAGGCATAGAGAAAACTATTGCCCTCTTCCCGTATGTCATGACAGGAATCCCAGCCCTGCTAGGGAGAGACGCCCTAGCTTTGCTAAAAGCCAGGGTGACAAATTTACCTAAGGGCCACTGCTGCGTACCTGCTGCCACCAATCAGGCTTTCTTGGAAATCATCCGACCTGGTGTGGGTCGAGCAGTGGCCCCTGTCCAAGCCTCAATTAGATGCCCTTCTTGAGTTAGTTAACTGTGAATTACAACTAGGTCACATAGAGCCATCTACTAGCCCGTGGAATACTCCTGTTTTCGTAATCCCTAAACGATCCAGAGAAGGGTTTCGCCTCCTCCACGATTTGCGTGAAGTAAATAAGAAAATTCAACCCATGGGGCCTGTTCAAACGCTGTTACCTATGAACTCTATGGTGCCAGAGGGCCAACCCTGTGTTGTTCTTGATATCAAAGACTGTTTCTTTTCTATATCCTTACATGAAGAAGACAAAGAGTGGTTTGCTTTTTCAGTGGTGTTTCCAAACAGCCAGCGCCCCAACCTACGCTTCCAGTGGAAAGTGCTGCCTCAGGGGATGGTCAACTCACCTACAATCTGTCAAATCACAGTCGATCGAGCGCTAGCACCGATCTGTCATAGCAACTCGACTGCTACCATCATCCAATACATGGACGACATCCTGATTGCCGCACCCTCGGGAGGTCAGGTAGACCAGCTAGTGTCAGCAATCACAGAGACTCTAAAAACAAATGGCTTTGAAATCACGAGTGCAAAAATAAAAAAGGGGCCGTGTGTAACCTTTTTGGGGGTGGGGATCACAGGCTCTTACATATCCCCTCCCCAGATAAAGATCCGTCGGGGCATCAAAACGCTCCATGATGTGCAGCAGCTGGTGGGATCCCTGCAATGTCTCTGCAACATCGTCTTAATCTCACCCAAGAAGATGGACCCCTGTATGATCTCCTAAGAGGGAAAAATCCATGGGAACACAAAGCCCTGACAGCAGAAGCAATGGACTCTCTTGACTTTATCGAACAACAGGTATCTTTAAGTTCCCTCGCCAGGTGGAAGCCCCAGGTACCACTCGATCTGTATGTGCATTTCACAAAGGGAGGGGGAGTAGGAGCACTGGCTCAAGGCCCCCCAGAAAAAGGTCACCCAATACAGTGGATAGTCCTGGGAAAACTGACACGTGCATTTTCCCCAGAAGCTGAGTACCTCAGCAGCCTCATTATGAAAGGCAGAAAACTTGCCCTGAAACATCTTGGCATTGAACCAGCCAAAATATTCCTGCCTTTCCGCAAGCAACTTTCGACACAGTCAACAGTGATTTCAGAATACCTGGCAACAGCCCTGGTCGGATTCGGCAGAGAGATTCAGTATTCTGCAAAGCCCCCTTGGACTCAGATGCTAGCTGTTGTTGACATGGACCTCCTAGAAAAGGTCATGGACCGGCCCCAGCCAGGACCAACAGTCTTCACAGACACATCCTTGACAACCTCCACTGTGGCTGCGGTGTGGCAATCAAAGGATGAGTGGCACTGTGTTAAAGCGACTGATCGTACACTCTCAGTCCAGCAACTGGAAGTAGCAGCTGTGGTACTGGCATGCGGACTGTTCCCAACAGAGCATCTTAACATTGTAACTGATTCAATGTTTGTAGACAAGCTTTGCCTGGCTATGTCAGGACCCGGCATATCAACATCTACAGCAGCTCTAATGCTAGAAGAAGTGCTCTCCTCTCAAAAAGGTACCATATTAGTCATCCACGTCAACAGCCACGACCCGATCAAAGGGTTCTTCCAGGTCGGCAACTACAAAGCAGATGCTGCCGCAAAAGGATTGTGGACCCTACAAGAAGCTCGTCAGCTACACGAAACCCTGCACATCGGAGCCAAAGCACTAGCAAAGAGATGTGAAATCTCAGTTGTTGATGCAAAACATGTAGTAGCTTCATGCCCCCACTGCCAAAAAGCACCGCTGTGGTCCTGTGGAATCATCCCCAGAGGCCTAAAAGCCTCAGAGATATGGCAAACAGACTTTACATTGTGCCAGCTGTTGAAACCCCGAGCATGGCTTGCAGTAACAGTGGATACGTAGAGCGGAATAATTGTAGCCACGCAGCACCTGAAAACCAACTCCAAAGCAACTATCCAGCATTGGCTAACAGCCATGGCTTGGCTCGGCATCCCTAAGCAAATCAAAACAGACAGTGGTGCAAATTTTATCTCAAAGCTGAGCCAGGAATTCGCCTCCAAATGGGGTATCACTCTGGTGCAAGGCATCCCGTACAATAGCACAGGACAAGCCATTGTTGAGCGAGCAAACCAGACCTGGAAAGCCAAGCTAGAAGTGTTAGCAAAAACAGAAGGCTTTAACAATTCCATTCCCCAGGCAGACCAGGCGCGCTTACTAGCAACTGCACTGTTAGCACTGAACCAATTCCCTAGGGGAGATGAAACAAACTGTCCCTCCCAAAAACACTGGGCCACTCGAGCTTTAAAAGAGGGCCCACAGGTCATAATCAGAAATGAGTTAGGAGAGTGGGAGCAAGGTTGGAGATTAGTACTCACAGGGCGAGGGTACGCAGCAGTTAAAAGAGATGGTAAAGTGGTGTCCACTTAAGTCAATAAAACCAGACCTTCAAAATAAGACTGACAAAAATTCTGAAGTTTTGTTTACAGGACTGGATCATTGGGCGCCCGTGTGATGCATATGCTCCAGTGCCGGAAGGAGGTGATGAACCACCAGATAACCCGAAGAAGCCCAAAACTCCTGAGCCTGTGAAACCCAAACGACAACAACTTCTGTGTGTAGTCTTGCTTTTAGGACTTGTTAGCAGCGAGCAGGTTAGTGCAGAACATAACCCCCATCAACCATTCAGGTGGATCTTATGCCATGCCTCGAACAAGGTGATTAAAGAGGTAATCACAGCAGGCACCCCAAGGTTCTTTGTGCTCATTCGAGACATTTTCCCTGGTATAGTAACTCATAACACCCACCCTCGCTTTGAGCTATACCAGTCATACTGGTGCCCAGCCACCAACCCAGGCAAAGACTACTGCCACCAACTAGGATATTGGTTTTGTGGCTATTGGGGGTGCGAAACAATAGTCCTGAGCAACCGGTGGGCACCACCAAAAGCAGACGAGTTTCTGCAAGTAACCTGGGGTCCGGCAGGCTGTATGCGTCCCAGTTTCAACTCCATAGGGCAAGTGTTTTACGGCTTTTATGATGACCAATCTAAAGTCTGTCATCAAATGATCATGCATGTCCTGCAGCCAGCAGATGTGGTCTGGACCACCGGAAGAATGTGGTCGGTATTCTTACACAAGCCTGGCAAAGATCCCAGTGAAGTAGTACAAATTATCCGACTCCCAGTCATGACACCTGAAGCAATTGGCCCCAACCTTGTAGTACAGGCTGAGAACCCACGATCTAATAGTCTATACCCGCTGCATAAGTGAGAAGCTTCTCCCCAAAGATCTGAAGCCACTGCTTACGATTCGCTCTATCGAATGCTAGATGCCACCTTTTTACCTCTAAATCAATCCAACCCCAATGCCACAGAATCCTGCTGGCTGTGCTATGACACTCAGCCCCCCTTCTATGAGGCTGTGGCCCTTAACAACCAGCCGATGTGGTCTAATGCTGAAGCCCTGGTCCAGTGCAGCAGTGAGTCACCTTCTTGCAGAATCACCATCAGCCACATGACCGGGCGAGGGTTTTGCATAGGCAAAGCCACTGTCATTGACAAAAAAGTCTGTGCAACCACAGTGCAGGTTGACAAGTCTAAGAAATGGGCAATCACCCCCTTTGTCTGGCATGTGGGTTTGCAACCACAGTGGGCTAAGCCCTTGCATCTATACCCAAAGCTTTAACTCCTCTGCTGACTTTTGTGTATTAGCTGCTATCATCCCCAGGGTCCTATACCACTCCGGAGAAGAAGTGAACCAGTACCTTGAGCGAGCAGGCCGCCTTCAGAAAAGAGAGCTGCTGACAGGACTGTCAATAGCAATGCTGCTCGGCTTGGGAGCGACCGGAACAGCCACTGGTGTCTCTGCTCTGGTAACCCAGAGTCAGAGTCTCTCTCAGCTACAGATGACTGTAGATGAAGATCTACAGAGAATTGAGAAATCCATATCCTTTCTAGAAAAGTCAGTCTCCTCACTCTCTGAGGTTGTTTTGCAGAACAGGTGAGGTCTCGACCTTCTATTCATGCAGCAAGGAGGCCTCTGCATCGCCCTGAAAGAAGAGTGCTGCTTCTATGCAGACCACACCGGAGTAGTGAGAGACACCATGGCAGAGCTACGAGACAGGCTATCTCAATGGAAGGCGGAGAGAGAAGCCTAGCAGAGCTGGTTCCAATCTTGGTTCGACCAATGTCTGTGGCTGACCACCCTGGTGTCTACCCTGATTGGGCCAGTTGTGATGATTTTACTTGTGTTAATCTTCGGACTGTGTATTTTAAATAGGCTTGTGTCCTTTGTTAAGAGCTGACTAGAAAGGGTCAACATCCTGTTTGTAGAAAGGCAGCAGATGCTCTAAAAATACACTTGGTCACCGCATGTGCCTTATGTTTGTTAATGAAAAACTGCGGTGTCTATTTTATAAGTTTTTAGCCTTTTAGTGAAGTGTAGTGTACCTTATATTTTACTCAAGTTTATAATATCTACTTTTAAAACTTTTTATAATATAGATAAGTTAGATAAAATGTTTAGAAATAGATATGTAGAAAATAACGTTAGAACTTTTTAAGACTAGTACACCTTATATTCTAGCAAATTAGTTATGCATAAAGACAGGGGAAATGTAGAGGCTAGGGCCCGGCGCACGGAAGATATCGGGATGTAATGGAAAGATAGTAACCCCCCCTTCTCTTTGGTGTATGGTAATGACCCCTGCAATTAGCCAATAGCACCTAGCTGTGATGAAAGCAGATGGGAGTAACACAGTGGACCTAAGTTATAAAATGCAAAATGCTCCAGCAATAAACACCATTTTGCCATCCATCACATTGATGCTTGTGTGTGCAAATGGACCGAGTGGCCTGAGCGTGGCCGCCGTGCTGTTCCTGAACCAGGGTGTCTGCCTTGCTAAAGGCAACACCTTTGTTATGATTTCTTCTTAAATACATTAACACAGAGGTGTTACCACCATTTCTAATTGGCCCAGCCTTGGCCAGCAGCATGTCCATCTTTGGAGCCACCAGGGATTGACTCAACTGGACATGACAGAAGCTTCTATCAGCTTCTCACAGAAGCCACCTCTGTGACCCCCCCCCCCCCCCCCCCCCCAAAAAAAAACCAAACTAGGCCATGCAACCCAATACAAGAGAGAAAAAAATACGGTTTCCCAAAGGCAGGATATGAAAAAGGATGTGTGTGTTGGAAGTGTGTGGCAAAAAGAAAAGCAAATAAAAACCTTTCTAGAGTATGGCACAAGAGAATGCATTGCACTCAGAGACACGAGGATTTCCCCATGTTCTCTGCAATGCTACAGAGCTTCTTGCATGATGTCCCATGTGATTTTGTTTGTCTGTCTCCATGGTGACCATTCCTTGGTATTAAAAATTAGTAGACACTAGATAGTGGAAAATGAAAGAACAGGACAAGTTTGTTATCAACACTGTGTGTTCCCAGTGCAGGTTGCACAACATTTGAAATCCATCAACTAAATAAGTTATCCTTTATCTTTTTCATCTCTGTTTATTCTTACTGCCTGAGACAAAGGGCTTTGTTGTTGTGAATGCTCTGACCTGCTGCTGTATTCTGCAAAGCCAGGGAGATATAAAGCCACCACACCAGTTTTCTCCCATGGCCTGGACAACACATAGGAGATATTTCTTTTGAAATAAAGGTAAGTAAAGTGTCTGCTAAAGAAAGACAAAATTATTTACATGACACAACTGTATACATAGAAGATCTAAGACAGGAGCTATTTTTATGTTTCCATACAAAAGGAAAAAAAAATTGCATCTGCAGGAAAAAAAAAAAATTAAATAACTGAGACACTTTTTAACCAAACAGTGATGACTAATTCACCTCTATACCCATTTCTATAAGGCAATTGCCCAACTGTCTGTGACTCTGAAGTCAACCTGCAGACAAATCTTGTTGGGTCTTTTCAGCCTCTCTGGGGAAGTTTGCAGAGTTCATCCTTTTATTATCCAGCCAGTCCCATGGAGGAGAGAGTTATTTGACAGCTCAGGTTATCACCCCAGGGTTACAAAAGTATTAATTCTGGAGTTTTCACCTGAATTTTAATTTTAAAAAATGTCAGAGAAATGATGTCCTGACTACTGAGAAATTAAAGAAAATGAGTGATAGCATCCCATGTCTCTCTTCTGCCTCGTCCACCCATAAGGTGAACAAAAAACACTCTTTAAACCCTGGAGATGTTCTTTGTTGCCTTGAGACATCTCCATCCCCTGGCACTGAGCTGTTTTCCACATCTGTTTTGGGGTGACTTTATGATACTGTATCTCCTATCATCTGCTTTATGCCCAGACATGAGTCCTGTACCTTTAGGTTAGGTCCAGGAGAGGGGGGGAAGGTGGTGGAATTATTTCAGTGGCCTGTGTTCAAAACACAGATAACTCGCTCGGTTATTTTTTCCTGCAGCTCTCGGCTCTTTCCTTGAGAGAGACAGAAAGAAAATTCTTTACTTTTAGCTAGCTTTTTGTTTGTTAGCTGAGGTAAGAAGTTTTCCCAGGACTATGGATTCTTCTCCTGGAACTGTTCAACTTTGCTCTGGTCCAAAACACCAGAACATCACTGGGAGTCCCCCCACGCCGCAGCCCAGAGGCCAGCTACAAATCCCAAAAGGAACCAAGCCACACCTACAGAAAAGACTCTGAACCTACCAACTTTTCTCCACAATGAAAAATTTTATTATCTAACAATATTCATTTTTTTAGTGCCTTCCAGCACCCTGTTTGTTAAATAAATAGTTTTTTTCACTTTCCTCCAAGCCTGCTTTGAAGAGAGGGACTGCTGGTACCTGCCTTCTATTAGAGGACATGTTCATTTCAGGATATTTCCTCATAATTTGTCCAAAACCGGGACAACATCTCACATGTCTCTGGCTCCCAAGCCATCCTGCCCCTTCCAGGTTGGATGTTCTCCAACAGCTCTCCTGTCTTGCCTGAGAAGGTCCACACTGATACACACAGGGAACAGTGTAGTATTTCAGGATCCTTGGGGCATGCTAGGAAATTCCTAGCATTTTGTGATAACCACATGGGCTCTGTGGTCCCAGATTACTGGGAAAGAATAAAAACCACCACAGGAAACTCTCTTCCTGTTTCTGCTTCAAGCACATCAGCCTTTTCTACAGCCTTGCAAGAGAGAAAACTGACTCTTCAACATTTTAAGAAAATATTTTCTGAAAAAAAAACCCCATTAAACCAACCAAAAGAAGAAATTTCCATAAAATAACCCTCAAACCAAACCAAATTCATGAGGCCTGGGATGGGAGCTGAACAGGAAGGAATGCCACCACTCAGTACCCTCTTTTTTCATCCCATGGCACCCAGTGAGTAATGCCACCAAGCAGAGACACCAAAGAACACTGCCTGCAACTTTGCATCTGAAGAAGACCCTTGCAAAAGAAAAGGGACTGGGGTCTTTTTTATTTCTGTTTTTGCAGACTTTGATGGACCCCCATGAAGGACAGGAGCAGGGGATGGAATGTGAGATGGATTCAAAGGTCACCATGAACATTTTCACCCAGGTTGGGCCAAATTTTTCAAAAGGAGATTGTTTGCATGCTCTCTGCAAAAGTGGACTGTGATATCACTTCCTTTGACAAATTAGGAAAAGCACCTTTTCAGAGGTAGGGATTACATTTTTTTGACTGTGCCTGCCTAGAGGCAAGAGTTGGGCTTGTCATGAGATGTGATTCTGTGAACCTTTATGGTAGCTGGACTTGCAGTGCTATGGTTCTCCTGAAGCATCCTGAGATACCAACCTGCTTCAGCCCTGCAGGGCAGTGCTACACCAGCGTCATGGTGAGCACGAGGAAGGTGGTCCAGGGAGCTTTGTCCTTAAATTTGGCCTTTAGACAGTAAGTTTGACCAGTACCACAGCACACACAGACAGGCAAGCCAACCTGAATGTCACCCATGCAGAGGTGTCCCATCTCCCTTGGGTGTCCATGTTTGAGGAAACCACTGCTGTCATCCAGGTATTTGATCAATGGAGTTATGGGTGAAATTAATCTGGCTGCATGTCGGCCATGGTCCCAGCAGGATCTGCAACCCATCATGCTGGACTTTGAGAAAATGAAAAGCAACTCAATTGCTTCTCCAAAGGGTGTGCAATAAAAACGGAGGAGCCAGACCAATAGTGTGGGAGAGATGAAGAGCTGGTCAACAGCGAAGGGCAGCTCAGCAGAGAACCAAACCCATGTCCTATGTGCCTGAGGCACATCCAAAGGAGCCATGCCCTGACCCACAGACCTCCTCGCCACTGATGAGAAGCCTTGAGGAGGCTGAAGAGCACTGAAACCAGACAGCCAGGTCACTGCCCTGCCCTGTGAACTTTATTTGCTCTGGAAATGCCTCATGGAGTTATATAAAAATTACCTGTGGATTGGCTTGCCCCATCCTTATGTAGTGATGTCAGGGCAGTAAGCAAATTATCTTTCATCAGTTTGGCTGTATTTGTAAACATGAATTGTGTTGATAGTAAAAGATTTTAAAATCATAGAAAATTCGGGGAGTTAGAAAGAAAGTTAGGCTTGGCAAACCCTGGGAAAAGTGTTAAAAGTAGGCCCTGGGAAATGTTAGGGCTCGTGCTTGCTAAGATCATGTAAAACTTCACCTGTGTAGTCAGTATATGATAAATTATATAATTGTTAGATGTGATTAGATATAATTATTGTTTAAAGAATCATGAGAAGCTGTGTTAGGGGTTTGAGGGGGATCATGAGAAATACATGCTTGGATGGAATCAATGTATACAATAGAACAATGTAAGTTTAATCATTAATATGTAAGTTATATAATGATAGAGTATAAAATATGTTCAGCTTGAAACCAAGTGGGGTCAGATTTGGGTATGTGTACCCCTGACGCCCAGAGCTCTTAATAAAAAGCACCTTCATATAATCATTCTGTGTTTATGTGTTCCTGAATGCTAACAGTATTACTAATTTGGGGGTGCTCTGGTCTGTAGATAATCTGGACATGTTTACTGGATGACCTTCCTTCAGTGCCTATAGTTTAAAATAAAATGTATTTATAACAGGTAGCAGGGTTGACCTCCCTTCTCTGCCTGGTTTGAGAGAAGAGTTCATTGGAAAACCATATGGCAAGTGGGGGGATACCAAGGGGACCTATAAAAAGGTTTCATACAGGAAAATTTTGGGGCGTAGACCTGAAGGTTAAGTATGTTCATCAAGTTGGGCCTCACCACAGGTGATGGGGAGGTGGGGTGGCCCATGTTCATGCATGATAGAGATGGGCCATGGCTCTGTCCATTCTCTGACATCTCCCATTGGAGCCTTTCTAAGCTTGACTGAAGCTTCTGCCAGCAATGGAAATAGAAAATGCCTTTATCTTAGAGGGCTTCACTCTTGCACCCAAGTAAAAGCCCACTCCTCATCTCAGTATAGATGCAGCTCATACACTGTTATACTTTCCTGGCCTGGACATGAGACCTCTTCAAGACAAGGACCAAGCTAGAAGAGCCAAGAAGATTAGCCATTCCACAGGAGAGGAGGAAAATCCATCCTCTACAATTTTTGGTGGGCAGCAAAGTCAAGCAGGACAACAATCAAACCCTCCTAGAAAGGGTTCCATAAATTACATTTTGAACACTTAACATCACTGTGTTATTCCCTGTTTATAATTTAAATACTACTTGCATTTAGGTCCTGGTTTGGAGGAGGCTCTGGAGCATAGCTTTGCTTTCTGGGGAGTATAACCCAGTGAGATGAGTAGTTTATAGCACCAGAATTTGGAAGGAGCTCAGGAGGTGTTGAAGAAACCTGTGTGTCAGAGACCGAAATGGTTCATGCCTTAAACATTGTTATGAAGGGGTTTTGCCCATTGTCTTGGGTTACAGTGTAAGATGTAACCAAAAGTATGTATTTTATTACCATCTGTTAAAACCACATGGGGCAGTGTTCTTTCTCTTCCATGACCTATCCCTCATAACACCCTCCAAGAGGGTATCTTCTGTTAATGGGCCATCAAGCCTCACTGCATGACTCATAAAATTACATCATCCCACTGTGAGATGCCCCACCCAGGGGGAGGAACTAAGCATTCCAACCTGGATATTATCTGAGATTTGGAGCACTGCAGCAGCCTTATCCACTGAATTCCCAGAGAAGAGCTCCATAACCACCACTGGACCTTCGGAGGAAGATCAAACCCTTCAACAGGATCACTGCTTCAACAGAACCATATCTGTCACTCCAGGAGGACTGCAGCCACCATTTAATCGGACTGCTACTAACACCCTGACCAACAGGGTGTCAGGTTGTATTCTGACTTTGTCAGTGTTTCTGTATTATAGTATTTATTTTAATTTTCCTATTAAATTGTATTTCTCTCTTGGAATCTCCCACTGGCTTGTTTTCCAACCAGTACACCCATTATAGCAAAAACTGTATAAAGAAGCTACAACCACAGAAGCACACCCCTCCTTGAAGATGCCTGACTGTAACTTTGGACTGTGAGTTAAGCCACCTAGATAAGATAAAGGGGACACTATTGTTCAATCATCTCAGGTCTAGGGAGAAGCAAACAAGGCTGAGGGAAAGGAATGTATCCACAAGAAAGCCAAACACAGCAGAAAATCATCCCTGGCTGGGTTTGGGTTGGGGGAGACCACAGCCCACAGATGCCAGGTTTTCACAGACTCCCCTGCAACCGAGGGGGGAAGGAGGAGGTTTCAGATGTGTGGTGTAACCTCTGGTCGGAGGCACTGAACACCCATCCTCCCTTACAGAAACCAACCCAGTGGTGAAACCCCCAACCCCAGGAAGGCCACATCCATGGGACATTCATGTGAGAAGCAGCTAAGGGGGTGTCATAAGCCATCAAAGAACCCTCCAAAGTGCTCCCCAGAGGTCTTGCACCACAGAACTGCATGTGATGCAAAATGATGCAGGAGATCCAGAGTCTGCTGCAAGAGACTGCCCCCACCCCCCCCAGGGGAGGTACCTGGGCATTCCCACCTGGCCTAAATGAATATTAATCCATCAGATTCTATGCTTTTTGGGGGGCCCTCACCACCAAGAAGACCAGCTGGAGAGGATCAACAGAACATTGTTGGGATCCACAGAATGGTGATATTTTCTTCAATCTGTCTCTATTGCTCTCTTTCTGTCCCCATATCTCTTTTCTATTTCTTTCTCTTCCTCTCTCTCTCTCTCTCTCTCTCTCATATTTACTATTAAATAAAACCCATATTATTGACTTTGATATATGGTCTCGTTTGCACCTTAATTCGGGCAGAGGCATTTCTGATAACTTTAAAAACCAGACCATAACACTGTGACAGCACCAGGGAGTGATCAAACATCTCTGTCCATGGCTGCCTGGGGTCTCACCAAGAGCTTCTGAATCAGAGCTACTCCCCACAGCTTCATTAAGAGCATCTCATTCCACACGGACACCACTACAGAAGCTCCTTCGCTATACTAAAGTACTGGAGATGGTAGGACATGAGGTGGGACCATCAGCTCTTCCATGGGCTCTACTCTTCCTCCAGTCACCTATAGCAACACTTTTGTCCTCTCTGCCTGCACCCTACTTGACAGGCCCTGAGAACTGAAGCATACTGAGATCCCACCACACCATCCCTGTCCATGTTACTGCTACCAAAGGGACAATAAGACAAAGCAGAGTAAGATGATGATAGACAACCTGCTTTGAGCCAACAGCTTCAACACAAGACTGGGAAACCACAGCACAGAAGATAGATTTATTTCCAGTGCCGTGTGAAGTCCTATCACCTCTGTACCCTGATTTCCCAGCTGGCACATGTGAACGATTTACTCATCTTCCTATGCAAAGTGTTTTAGAGTGTGTGACTGATAAACGCAAATCATGACAATTATTATTACTCAAAAAAAGGAGCTATTTACACTTAAAGCAGATAAAGCTTTTAAATTAGAGATGTAATTGTGCCTGTCCCTGTGCCAAGACTCTCAAAAGTCCTGGCTTCACCCAGCCATGAGGCATTTCACTCTCACAGACTTTCACCACACAATTTCCTCCAAGCTGGATATGAACCAGATGAGCATGTACTGGCTTCTTTTCAGGGTGTTTTGGCCACTTTGGAAAGAGTACTAAACAGTACTGGTAGCCTTCAGTGCGGACTTGGTTCTGTGATGGCCACAGCTCTCTGAACATTTCTAATCACAGAGGTCTCCAAAATGCATTGTGTGGTGAAGGCCCAGGCTACCAGGCCTGTGACCACCACTCTGTGAGCAGCTATCACCCATCAGTTGACCATCAGCTGATATATAACTTGCATTAAATGCCACTGACCAATTCTACAAGAACAACTCACCAAAGAACCTGCAGCCATCAGACAGACACAAATAGTGCTTATTCAGCTCAAAAGAATTTGGGCAGAAAGGGGAAACCAAGATCAGAAAATTCATGGTTCTCCTAAAGGAGATGCTGAGCATACTCTCAGGATTAGGAACATACATGAATTTGAAATTCCTCCAGCTTGGGTAACTGAGGCAGCTGATAATCAGAGCCAACAGGAGCTGTGGGTACTTCCCATGTCTCCAAACACCCTGAGGTAACCAAGCAAGTGGTCACTTGAACCTCCTGCCCCCTGGTCTCACCATGACCTCTCTGTCTGTCTCTAGATCCAGGATCAGCAACAATTACCCACCCAACATGAGCATCTCACACCTTGAACTAGCAATGTCTCTGAAGTCCTCAAGGGCTGTGGAGGTTCAAGTAATTAATTATAAATTTATTTGAGGTCTAAAGCACACAGGTGGGAACATAATGTTCTTTACTGTACAAGTGACCAAGCACTGGAACAGATTGCCCATAGAGGTTGGGGGGTCTCCCTCACTGGAGATATTCAAGAATCATCCGGATGCAATCCTGTGCAATGTGCTCTAGGACAACCCTGCTTGAGTAGGGAGGTTGGACCAGATGACCCACTGTGGTCCCTTCCAACTTTACCCACTCTGTGATTCTGTGATAATGATGAATGTGCAAATAGAAAAGCACAGCTCTTAACCTTAGCAGTTGCTAGACATCTTGGAGCACTGTCTTGGTAGAAGCACTGTGTTGACCAAGAGGAGGAAGTATTATGGTCTGTATACCATGAACAGCAAACACCATTTTGTCCTGGATGCTCACCAGCACCTCCTCCGGCAGTACCCAGGTGATAGAGTTGTCTTCCTCATTACTTAATTTTATTGCCACCCTTCCTATCTTGCACCATTCTGGATTTCTAAACACTTGCCAGGAATGTCAGCTCAGCTGGATAACAGCAGTTTATCACCACTTAAAAGCCTTGTTATCTCATGAACCCAGACACAATCACAGAGTAAAATGTCATTGCCTGCCCTAGTCAGACCTTACAGTGAGCAGAGGAATACACACCATAGGACACACAGACATAGGGAACTAATGATACCTTTGAGACCCAGAAGCCAACCTCTCAGTCCTGTGGAGAGGGACTGGTGGGGAGACAAGAGACCATGAAGAAATACAAATCAGTTTCCTTGCTGGGTTGTCACCAGAGCACCATTTGACCTGACCCTGCAGACACTCCATGGCTATAATGCCTAGATGATGCAGCTCTTGCTCAGCAGGCTTGCTCTTCTAGAGCATCTCAGAAGATCCTTGTTATATTTGTTTAAGTCCCGGTGCTGCAGGAACCTTGAGGCAGTGATGTATCCTTTGTCTTTGCAAGCATGTGTGGGAAAACTTCAGGCTACCTTTGCATGTTAGGAGACACCATAAGTCCTCTCCTGGGCAGCCATCCCCTGACACAGGTGTCATGGGGTTACTTTACCTTTAAGAAAGTTGGAGTTGCTGAGGACTGCTGGGAGTCTTTCTAATGACCAATTATCGGTCATTGCTGAAAATTGACAGTAGTTTTAGCCATTGAAAAGTGAGATCAACTTGTGAACCCCACCTTAAAGTGTACAACCAGAAGTCTGTGGTTCTTCTTTGTTTCTTGACTGTGAAGAGTGGCAGAGCTCCGGCTGGCCTCCGGTTCTCTGCCCAAGCCATGCGGCTGGGCGGGGGCCGGGCCGGGCCCGCCGCGTCTCTCGTCTCCCGGCCGGGAGATGAGGCTTGCCCTGGGCTAGGTCGGGCTGGGCTGGGCCCGGCCCGATCTCTGGTTCAGCTGGAGGTTTTGCTGTAACTACATTCACTAGAAAACTGCTGAGTGAAGAAGGAAAAGAGCTCTAAGCTTGCAGCAAGCAGAGACACTGACCACGCAGCTATGAAGAACTTTTCATCGCAGACAGCTCCAGCTCCTGTTCAGCAAAAAAAAAAAATCACCGAACCATCTACAAAAGCTTGGGCAAGATTTTTAACTCTTTCTTATCCAGATGAGACTTGCGGATTAATCTTTTTATCCAGAGAGAAAAAAAGGAGAGTGATCAACATGAGAAGAGACTTTATAAACTACTAGTGGCAAGAAAGAAAAGAAACTTCAAGAAAGGTAGAGAATTAAGAAGATGCTTTAATTAAGCTGAAATATCTTTCTGTTAAAACTATGGAAATGGACAATGAAGTCTTGAAAAGAACTCCTTTAATTCATAATAGAGTATGGGGAGGAATAGAGTGTTCAAAGTGTGAATTTGAGTAAAAAGCAGAGTAATTGTGGTATAGTGAAGTGCTGGGAGATTTGAAGCCTTGAGAGGCAATGAGAAAACTGTTTTCTAGTGAAGCGCATAAAAACAGATAAAAAATACTGTTTGCCTTTGACTAACTTATCCTTAAAAATGCTATCCCCAAACTTATGACCCATAACACATTTCAGAGTGATGTGAAATGGGAGGAGTGAACTTTGATAGCAGCAGCTCTGAGCAGCTGATATCAAAGAGACAGAAAACTATAACAAAATAGCTTTCTTGTGAGAAACTCCATAAATTAACAGAAAGGAACTTCTGTTTCTCTACAGAAACTGAAGAAAAGACTATAAGAAAATTAGAACTGTTTAAACCATCAAAATTATAAAGTTTTTGTCTCTGTTGTCATGTGAACGAAAGAATAGTGAGCAGTGAGAAATGAAAAGGTTTTTCTAAAAGTTTATTCTGGTGTTCTTATTCTTGTAGTTTGTCAATAAACTTTTCTTTATTCCTTTTAAGTTTTATGCCTGGTTTGCTCTTATTTTAATCCATATCTCACAGCAAAAAAATAAATAATTCTTTTTTCCCCTTTTTGTTAATTACTGGTTCAAAACCACGACAACAGGGCAAAGCATCCATGTCCCCAATAGTATTCTGTCCTGAGGTCAGAAATTCCCTCCTTGTTACATGGAGGTGGTAGGAAGAGAGAGCATTAAGCACAGCAAATCCCTGCTCATCCCAGCATCTGCAGAAGTGCTGGTATCCCCATTCCATGGTAAAGTATATTAATATAAATCTCCCAGCCCATGGACAGCATTTCCCAAAGCATGAGCTCAGTGTAAAACCATTCTGGTTTGAAGAAATCCCTCAAACAAGTGTAGAGGAGCTGTTTTATATGCGTGGTGTGGACGCTAGGGCCCAGCGGATGGAAGATATCGGGATGTAAAGGAAAGATAGCCACCCCCCTCCTCTACAGTGTATGGTAATGACCCCCGTAATTAGCCAATAGCACCTAGCTGTGATGAAAGCAGATGGGAGTAACACTGTGAACCTAGGTTATAAAGTGTCAAATTCTCCAGCAATAAACGCCATTTCTGCCATCCATCACATTGATGCATGCATGCGGGTTTGGACTGAGTGGCCTGAGCTTGGCCACTGTGCTGCTCTTGAACCAGGATGTCTGCCTTGCTAGGCAACAATTTGGTGCCGAAACCCGAGAATCAAATTCGAAAAGCGGGATTCAAATCCAGAGAGCGAGGATCGCCTGGGAAACGGGAGCAGCGGTCAGGACGGCTGGACCAGTCCTGGCGTGAGAGACATTCCTGGGCCCAGAAGGAAGATGGAAGCGCTGATAAAGGTCGGATTGCAATTACATAAACAATGTAGTAGAGATTGTAAACCTAATTCTTTTACTCTTGCTATTGCAAGGCTTTTGTATATTGGGGTCATAAATCAGCTAGTAAAGATTATCCACCCTGAGGTGTGGGACAGATGTACTAAAACCCTTGCTGAAGAAACTTGGAGGGCGGCAAAAAACTGTCTGTTGGCCACCCCGAAATTTGGGGTCAGAGCGGCCACCCAGACATTACAGCCCCCAGACGAGAGCGGCTCGGCTGAGCCAGAAAGGGCCCAAGAGGACGATACGTCCCCTCAATCCCTGAATCCTTATCTGCTCTCAGAGGCACAACAGAGAGCAGAAGTTTTTTGGAGAAAGTTAACAGAAGAAGCTAGGGGTGCCATGGGAAAAGCCCGGGGGAACCACCGCCCTATGTACGCCAAGATGGCGCTGAGCAAAAAGACATAGAGCGGGAAAGGAATGTCTTTAGTGAGAACAGGGAACAAGCACTGGCATTGATGAATGAACATAGTTGGGGGGATGGGAAAGATAAGGTATGTGAGGAAGAAAGAGAAACTGAAGCAAAGGAGATAAGATGCGGGGGAGGTGTTCAGAGGGAGAGGGAAAGGAATGTAAGAGAGGGGGAAGTGAGAGTGAGCCGAGATGGGAAAAGGAACAGAGGGCAGAGTGAAAGGTGGAGTGAAAGGCGGAGTGAAGGGCGGAGTGAAAGGAAGGGAGAACCAGGAGGGTGGGAACAGCCCGCCCACAGGGGTGGTAGGTGGGGCCGGAGCCCAACAAAAAGGCTCGGGAAGGCGGAAATAATGAGCCAGTGGAGTTCCGACTCCGACCGAGATACTAGCGAAGACGAATGGTCGGAGACTGACTCCTTAGAGGAGGAAACAACAAAGATAAACAAGAATATCCCTCTCCACATTAAAAAGAACTGAGAGAAGATACCACTCTCACAGACTGGGGAGAAATAAAAGCAGCATGTGCCACCTGGGTCCCCCCAGCTGCGCTAGTGTTCCCAGTTCAGGTGACAGGGGCGACAGAGAGTTCACTCACCAATAAATCCTAAACTGCAAGGCTCCAGCCTGCAACAGCTGATAAGCACAGACGGGACAATGATTACCCTATGCCTATCAGTTTATAACTTCAGTGTTTCTAATGATTTTTGTGTGCAAGTTGTGATTGTTCCCAAGGTCCTGTACCACCTGGATGAAGAGTTGAGCCTGCAAGTGGAGAGACTCACCCGACTTCAGAAAAGAGAACTGGTGACAGGTGTGACCATAGCAATGCTGCTTAACCTGGGAGCAACTGGTGCTGCCACAGGTGTCTCTGCCATCGTGACCCAACAACAGAGACTGTCTCAGCTACAAATGACAATTGATAAAGACTTGCAGATAATTGAAAAACCATGTGTTTTAAATAGGCTTGTGTCTTTTGTTAAGAGCCGACTAGAAAGGGTCAACATCCTGTTTGTAGAAAGACAGCAGATGCTCTAAGAATACACTTGGTCACCGCATGTGCCTTATGTTTACTAATGAAAAACTGCGCTGTTTATTTTATAAGTTTTTAGCCTTTTAGTTAAGTATAGTGTACCTTATATTTTACTCAAGTTTATAATATCTACTTTTAAAACTTTTTATAATATAGATAAGTTAGATAAAATGTTTAGAGATAGATATACATAAAATAACGTTAGAACTTTCAAGACTAATACACCTTATATTCTAGCAAATCTAGTTAATCATAATGAGGAGGGAAAATGTGGAGGCTAGGGCCCAGCAGACGGAAGATATCGGGATGTAACGGAAAGATAGTCACCCCCCTCCTCTACAGTGTATGGTAATGACCCCCGTAATTAGCCAATAGCACCTAGCTGTGATGAAAGCAGATGGGAGTAACACTGTGAACCTAGGTTATAGTGTCAAATTCTCCAGCAATAAACGCCATTTCTGCCATCACATTGATGCTTGTGTGTGGGTTTGGACCGAATGGCCTGAGCTTGGCCACTGTGCTGCTCTTGAACCAGGGTGTCTGCCTTGCTAGGCAACAGCGTGGGGATGGTTTGATGGGCCGTTTTCAAGCCCTTCTCCTCCTTAGGGCAAGGTCTGAGCCCCAACACCATACACATATCTGCTTAGAGGCCACTTCTGTCCCTGAAAATATGCCAAACATCAACTTTGGGTTATGACTGGTACCCCAACAGAGGTGGATGGATGGATGGATGGATGGATGGATGGATGGATGGATGGATGGATGGATGGATGGATGGATGGATCCTGCTTGTAAATGCTGCTTCTGGAGATATTCAGCCTTGCAGCCTGGGGGGATGCACCGGGGGCC